>OU893335.1:28931209-29545285 GCA_918026875.4 Diatraea saccharalis
GTACCTAGTTTAGTAAAGTTTTTTATTTTTATTAGAATAGTACTGTTTATTATGTGCAGCAAAATTAGCAGTCTGACTTTTAAAGTAGGCTACAACTTGGAAAAATACTTATCTTTTTTTGTATTCTAAAATCGGATAGTGTGCCCCAACCCTAAGAAAGAAATTATTATTTTCGTATTAGGATATTTATATTTATTTTCATATTTTACATCGGTATTTCGGTTTGATACATTGGTATACTGTGACATTAATTTTGTCTATTGGCAGAAGTCATATAGGTGTATCTACTAAGTATATCACCGGGTTCTTTGAATATAGAGCCACATCACTGTACCAAACGAAGTAAAATATGAAAGTAAATATAAATATCCCGATACGAAAATAATAGCTTTCTTACACCTATTAAAATGTTTAAATGTTGCCCGGTTTGTGCAAAGTTGAATTATGGTTATATTATAATAATATAATTACTCCATCCATGATATATTGATTACTAATCAAATGGTGCAAACTGTAACATGTAACAGCTAATTCTTCCTCCATTGCTATGGAACAGATTCTGTATGTTGTCTTTCCTAGTATCCGACAATATAGCGTCCTTTGCGGTGATTAGAAATACGCTTTCCACCAACAGCAAATCAGGAAATTCCAGGGCTTGTCTCATTGGATAGACTAATTATACTTTGGCTCGCCCTTTCAGTCAGGTCCTATTGCTTGATTAAAGGCATAAGGAGTACTTCCCCTGCATTAACAAAATAGCATTCGTCTCTATAATGTGCACTTACTTAGTTTAGAATACCTACGCTGCTGTAATTTTTCGGAAGAACTATAATACTTTAATTTTTAACTATAATTTTTTGAAAGTCTTTCAGACTTTTAATATTATTTAATGTGGCAAAATAGAAACGTCGGTTTAGGAACTCGAACCCACGCATAAAAAATAGAAACGCACGCACTGTATTTATTCACCATAACAATGACGTAATTGCATAAAAAAAGAAGTTTGTAAATATAGATAAATATTCAAATAAGTATTATTTTTACTTATTAATCACGAGAGGAAAGCCGAAGAAAAGTTGAATAGACTGTGTGAAATATATGTCTTTTTTTGGTTTCTCCAATATTTCCGTCCACATCCATGATCGTATCACCCTTTTTGTTTTTGTTACATGAAAACGATTAATAAGTGAAAGTAATACTTATAAAGACTAGCTGTTTCCCTTGCGTTACCAAAAAAAAATCGGTAGTATAGGATATAACAATTTTAGCGAAACGATGCCAATTCATTATCGCACATTCATTCCGTATCGGTAGTTCGTTCTTTCGAAAATACTCGTTTTCACTTAGTAGATTAACGCATGTCCACTAATTTACATAAAAATCATACTTATGTAAGGGAAAGCAGTTATGTTTGCCGACAGCACAATGTGTTCATCTTGTATACGCTTTAGGAAGTCTCGTAATATTTCAGCTGTCTGCGGGCAGTACACTTATTTGCACAATAGATTTGAAGAACAGACATTACACAAACGCGTTCATTCCATTTAATGGAGTTTTCATTACATAATTTTAAAGTTATTTAAATAATGCTTGACATATTGTGCCGTAATTTCAATTAAAGGGAAAATATATTAAATTTTTAGATTATGCTACATGTTTTTAAGTTTAGTTTATGTATTTTTATTTGGTTTTATAACACTTTTTGCTCAAATCACTAAAATGATTACTAAAAGACACAAAATTTAAAAAAACCTATTTTAAATTGGTTCTGTACCAAGAAATAACTTTTAAAATAAGCTGTGATTGAAAATGAGAATATTCGCAAGTTCTATAACTTTTATTTTATAAGGAAAACTTATAAAGAAAATTTATAAGTATGTCAGTAGAGGACTAATATACATCGCTTTAACAATACTCGTAATGATTTGCGAGTAATTACATCATTAAAACTAGTTTTTGACGCGCAATACACATCATCTGTACAAATCTATCTTATTGACGGGCACAATGAAATAAGCTCCAAAACCCCAAAGGGACTCTATCTAACACAAATTTCAGTTTTTTTTTCTAGCGGTCTATCTAGACTTTTTATTGCGTAGTTAATTTCATATTTGATGTGATGACTTACGCAATCGAGGAGTTCGTAGTTCATTTCCCGTTCGTAGAAAATAAACTTTTCCATATTGTATAGGGTCTGGATATTGTGGTGCTTTCGTTGTTTCAGATACCTACTCTAGCGGTATTATGGGGTATTTAGTAATTTTACCTGGAATCTGAACTAGAATATGTGATGGTCTGTAATATTTATCTTTCTGCTGGCTCATAAGCTGCTCATAACCATGTATTTCTATAAGCCGCAATCGTGCCTTTTTAATAATTTATCTATATTTTTTTTCCACAGCAATTAATGCTTACTTCTGACCGTTTACGCAACACCATGCCTAGGTCTTATATGTATATCGTAATTAACGAATACCTACAGTTAACTTTCCGTAACCGTAGTAATTACCTCCCAACAATTTACGATCATTGCAAAAGTTCACTTTCACTGTTCTAGTTTTTTATTTATTATTATTGAGAACATAATTTAGGCACATTTTATAAAAGCAGGTTTTTATACTCACCATATAGTAAGTTCGAACTAATATGGCGTATAGGGAATCTTCGTCTGCGCAGGCTATTCTGTAAATATCCAGACCCGAATTCGAATTCACTAATGTGTTTGAATTCACGCCATTTAGTGTAGAAATTCTATTGGTTCCATTTTTTGTATAAAAATACAAAACAAGATTGATTGTATATACGTGTCTTAGATATTCTATTCCTGTGTCATTTCGATATTCTATTTTGTTATTATGTCATTTCGAAACGTGTTACGAACCTTAGTGGTTTACATGATGCAAGTTAACCAATTTATGTAAACCATAAAGTGTGCTGATAATTAAATTAAAAAAAATAAAACTATCTTCATTTATGCCACATATTGTTATTACCAATTCAAGGTTGAGTGGATGCCGCTTTTTAAAGTGGATTCGGATACTGAGTGATTTCGAATTAGGGGCTGGATTTTTCAAAATCGTGGGGCAGATGTACCAATTCCGATACGGTGATCAAACGTACAGAGCTGTAAAAAGAGATTTTCAATGACATTTTAATAAATTTTAATAAATTCAAGTACATAAACAAACTAGCCTGCTAACGTTTTCGATCCGTAAACTGTTTGACATCAAACATTTTTTATGTTAAACTTCACAATTTTCCCTTGCATAATTTTGTTTTATGTAAAGTTTTACTCACATGTTAATGTTACTACACCGATGAGCGTTGCCTCACCCAAAATACCAGATGCTATCGTATGGTATTGCCAGTAATTTAACTTCACTGACAATTCCGACTTGTTTATTGACTGCATACTTTATTACAAACGGGATAACATTATTGACCGTCGCTATAATAAACTTAACACGTTTAAGTTGTATTAACAAATAAGCAACATTGACAGGTGGAATGTAACCAGTTTTCTGTTATTAATTAAACAAAGCAGTGTTGTGCTTAATGTTAATTTTATGTCTTGATTTAACTTACTGACTGATTAAAAGAATAAAAAATAGAACCGACTTCAAACTTTAAAGAAGTGAAAAATAATACTTATCTCAAAAGCGATTAATTCAAGAAAATGCAATTGAAGTCGGGTGGAGGTCTTCTGTAGGTTTAGATATTAATTAAATGATAGGCGCTCGACTTTAATAGCATTTTTCGAGATAAATGTTGTTCCTTTATTAAAGTTTTGAAGTCGATTCTATATTTTTAAGTTTTATTTTATGCTTTTTAGTGATATCGATATTTTTTATTTAAAAAATATAAGAAAAAATATACAGTTATTAAAACAGATGAAGAGGTTGCCGATACATTTGAGAAATTATTTTCTAATACACCAAATGAAATCACTAGAAATCTTAGTTCATGTTCTAACTTGCGGTTCCTCATCTAGAGTCAGTTGTTCTTAAGTGCAATACTGAATTTTAATTTTAGACATGTTAACGGCAACTTAATTATTAAAACATATAATTCCAAAAATGAAAACCTAAGGGGCGATTCAAGTTATGTTATCAAATCTATAACACCATCTAATGCGCCTCAATTAACTTTCATTTTTAATAAGTGCATTGATGAAGGAACTTTTCCTGATTTAATGAAATATGGTAAAAAAATCCCACTTTTCAAGGCAGGCCACAACTCTGAACCTAGTAACTTCATACTACCAGCGCTAAGTATTTGAGAAAATTATTTACAATCAACTGCTTGTACACTTTTCGTTAAATAAATTACCTTTGCCCATCCTAGCATTAGTGCCAATATTGTTATCTTAATATTAATAATGATGTTTGAGCAATAAAGTGTAAATTATTATTATTACTTTACAACAATCAGTTTGGTTTTAGCAGAGGTAAAAAAGACGCTGTTTTTGCATTTCTGAGACGTATCTATGATGCTTGGGAGAATAAACAAGATGCTCTCGGCATTTTTTGTGATCTGTCAAAAGCATTCGACTACATTAGTCATGAAACACTGTTGGGGAAATTATAGCATTATGCTGTGGCGAAAAAATAACTTAATCAAATAAAATCATATCTTTCTACTAGAATTCAAAAAGTAGTAATTAATGAAGCGAAATCTGCAAGGACACGCATTACTAGGACCATTGCCTTTTCTAATTTACATTAATGATCTTCCTCGCTTTGCAAAGAATTTGTATTTGTGACAGTATTATTTGCAGATGCAGGGTAATTATTGTTTTGACGATGTAAATGATGCTCTCGACAATGTTCCGCAGTGGTTTGATAATAATAATTTAAAGCTCAATTCAAATAAAACGAAATACATAAAGTTTGCATTACCTAATGTGAGGCATGTTAATACACTTATAAATGTAAATAGTGAAAAAGTTGAGTTTGTAGAATCGACTAAGATTCCCGACTGTAATGAGATCCTCATATTGATAACTTTAAGAAAATTAGATCAAGAGTCTAATTTTCTTGAAACGGCAAGATTGGTATATTTAAGTTATTTTCATTGTGTAATGACGTATGGCCTATTGTTGTGGGGTTCTGCGGCTAGCATTCAAGATATTATTTTTACTATACAACAAAGAGCTGTCCGCGCTATATACAATTTACGATCTAGGGAATCTCTCAGAGAAATATTTAAAGAAATGAATATTTTGACTGTTGCCTCTCAAGACATCTATGAAAATGTTTTGTACGCAAGAAAACATTTCGATTCCTTCACAAAGAAAAAGTAGTGTTCATAATCTTAACACAAGAAATAAAAATAATCTTGCCGTTCCAAGCTTCAGACTTCAAATATCCAGAGGATTATTTCTGGGTAAATGCATTGCTATGCTTAATAAAGTTCTACAAAATGTAATTAACCTACCCGTAAATAAATTTAAAATTCATGTAAAGAACATACTTATGAGCATGGAATGAATAGCCTTCGCTTTGTTCTATAACGACTAATTATATGTACCAACCTATGTTCAACTGACTTTGAAAATTGTATTTATTATTGCTATAATACGTACTATTATGGTAATGACATGATTTATGTAAATGTCATTACTTATGATAAAGAGCTGGTAAGTTTCTTTCGCTTGATCTTCTTGTCAGCTAAAAGACGTCCTGAAGTTATATGGGGAAAACATTTGTACTATTCAAAAGTGTTTGTAACAAGCTTGCTTGAATAAATACATTTTCATTTCAATTTCTTCGCTCGCGTGGTCCCCAGGGAACTGTTTGTTTGGATATCGATTCATAACATGATACGATGACACGGATATAATTACAATGAAAAATTCAATATTAAACAATAGTTACTATGGTAACGTTTTCATTCCCCATACAAACTTCCACAACCCATTTTCATCCCTTTATTTGCTGTTTTTCGGGATACAATATAGCCTATGTTCACCGCATATATAGATGAAGGAATATTAAAAATTGGTCTAGTATTTTCTGAGCCTATTTAGTGTAGTCCGTCAGTCAGATAATAGAAAAATATTATAAAGGCACGTATTTTCTTTTACTTCAATATAACAAGAAATAGCTTAGATAACAGGCATTAAAGCGTGACGTCGTGTGACATTCAACTCGATGTATCGCCATAATTTAATATTTACGAAAAATTAAAAAAAACTTTTTTAATATTCTTCAGCAATCTACCTGATGGACAAACAAACAATAATTTATCATGTAACTTAAATGAGTAATTAATTTAAATCGTGTATTAGTTTTTCTATCCCTTTATATATTTTTTATAATTACTACTATTTTTATAGGTAACTTTAAGCTTATTTTACGTAAGTACTTCAGGTCAATGAGCCGTGAGAAAAGGTGAATTTTCCCAGGCGATTCCGTAATATCATGGGAATTAACTGTATTAAATTCTTTACACAGCTAAAAACACAAAATAGTTCAATAGTATAATGTAGATGCATGTAACAATGCAAGTTAACTACAACAGAATTGTGCTATTATTGCTATTAATGATGCATCAACAGTTTTTTTAATATCCTCACTTTCTTTATTCTGTTCTTTAATCTGCTTTGAATCTTATTTATAACCTCGCCAAGTTCAACATTTCATTGTTGAATTTAATTTATCAAACCAAATTTTATGGTTAGCGTGAAATTGCTAAAATAACAAAAATAGTATTGATCTGGATCTTGATTCGAACCCACGCAAAACAAATAGAAAGCGTGTATTATGCCGATTGAACCAATGCCTGATGTGTTCAGTAGTTTTTGAGTATTTCGTAAACAATCCATTATTTTATGAATGTATTCATTTATTATTGACCTTCAGTAATTTTTGGAACATACATAATAATCAATTATTGACCCTCCCCATATTTCACTCTAGTGTAATTCATCTTTATGTAGTATGTATACACAGTCACAGTATACACACAGTCGGCATCTTCTGATATCTTCAACAATTCATTCAGAAATAACAACTTTCTTTTTTATCTTATGTGTTACATCTTTACTGCTATCTATCATTCACCTCGTTTGTTCGCAATTCGTATAGCTTGTAGTAAATATAATGGAGAATACCTTATGTTCAATGAAAATAACTTGCTAACATACATTAACGCTGGCATCAGCAAAACACTATAGCTAGCTCGCAGCTCAATGTTTAGCTGCCAAAAAGATTTCCCAGAGCTCTTTTCACTTACCAAATATCAGCGGAGAACCTTCCATTTCTGCTGCAAAAGTACATCCAAAAATCTATATCATCCTTTACTTATTCTTATATTTTTCTTATAAGAATATGAAAAGAAAGATATTATATTTATTCTAGTACCATTTCTTGCATATAGTATTACCTTTTTTCTCATTCAATTATACACACGGAAAAACTTTTTAGTTTACAATACTACAAAACGTCTAGGTTAAGAGAAATACTGTAAAGATAACTATAATTTTGTACACAGAAACAGAAATATTGTTAACATAAGTTGACATTTTGTAAGCAATACAATTATAGTTCTGTTATTTCTGAAATTGTAATCAGCACTGAAAGTATATTAAACATTACAAGAAAAATTGTATTTTAAAAATCTACAACACGAGTTATGATGAGTACTGAAAATACGTTTGTAATTACAATACAATTAGTATAGAGAACAATCAGTGATGTTGCATTTGCAAAACTTCGCGCGGCTTGGCGGCGATCGAGATGCGGGGGGGTGAGGGGCAGTGAACTTATTGCATCATTTTTCTTTCTTTTAGTCGCGCGCGCAGTGAAGTGACAGTGATAGGATTACTATTATTCTATGGGATAATCGCCCGCCGATCGCTGCCATTACGCTTCCTAATCGTGTTTTATTGTTTAAAATTGAAATGGACGAAGATGTCAGAAACTTACTTATTGCTTGGGTTCTCAGCGGTTATGTGGATGTGTTCTCTGGTAAGTTTCATTTATTTCATATGTACTCATCATAAATGATATACGCCTGACTTTTTAGATTACATACATAGGTAATTATAATCACGCCCATATATCGGGGCAAGCAAAGCCCTACGGTGTAATTCACACAAGCGGCCACGTCTGACGAGGGAGCTAGATGTTTTTATTGTGTTACTAAGTAGTGATATGACAAGTGCTCATCAGCCCGTCGCCTCAATAGAGTACTTTAAAATGTCCTTTCCCTTCAGTCTGATACTCTGATTTTGGATCTTGCACGGGAATGATGGCAGTTGTTTATCTTTATCTCCCAGAGCTGCGTATGAGTACATAACTTTGTAAATATACAAAATGTTATATGTTGTGAGATGTAGGTGGGACTGGGATATAAAAGTAAATCCTTACCTCTTTTTTAGATATTAGGTACCGGGCTGACTGATCTATATATTTTTTTATTATTATGTATTTTTAATTTCAGAAAACTATATTATGATGGACTGCTTAATGCTGTTGGACTCGCATATTATTAAGAAGCTCATACCACCAGTTGGACATAGAGTAAATTTTATTAAAAATTTAAACAATTGGAAGACCTTGATGGATTCTGAGAACGACAATCAATCCAATCAATCACAAGTAAGAGTTTGATTTACATACTTTTAATTATATATAGGGCTTTTGCCCGCAACTTCGTCCGCGTGGCTTTCGTAGCCTATGTGTTGACCCAACCTCATAGTAATATTCATGCAAAATTTTAAGTAATTCCATGCAGTTCTTTTTGAGTTTAGCCCGAACATACAAACAGACAGACAAAAATTCTAAAAACTATATTTTTGGCTTCGATATCGATTGTAGATCACACCTCAAGTATTCTTTTTACAAAATATTCAATGTACAGTTTTGACTTTCCTACGATTTCATTATATGTATAGATATTTGCTACCATTTCCCACTTCAGGCACATTAGGCATTAATCTGTCGCTCACAAGTTCATGAATCATATTATATTTTCAGAAAATATTCATAAAGACCTTGAGTGGCTTAGAAAATCCAGCGAGCCTTGGAAAACAGTTGAAGAAGAGAAAAGGAAAAATACACTCAAGATTAGACTTGAAGAGACTAAAAATATAACAGTATCTGACTACATGAATGAGCACCCTGTTTTAAAAAAGCCGACAGGGTATCAGCTACTTCTAATTGATTCTACGTTTTAATTAATAAAAGTGTTGATTCTTATTATTGATTGTTATTCTTTTATTGGCATTTTCTGCGGGAACTGTCGTGTATCGACGTGATTGCTTAAAGTTCAGAGCTTTTATTTCTCGGAAAACTTAATGAATCTTGAGAAATAAAAGCATATTTTAAGCAATCACGTCTTTACCGCCAGTTCCGGTGGAATAAGCCAACTACTTTTTCTGGTCCATTTACAAAATAAGAAGTTACCTACACAATACTCTATTGTTGTCATTACAAGTCATTTTGTAATGTGAACGTATCATTCTGTTCCATTTATAATACAATATTTGTCAGAGGTACACAACAAATCGTATCAGTAATTTTTTTGTAGTAAATTAAACGATGCCATTCAGTAAATTTAATTAAACGTTTATATGTTATTTACAAAACTTTTGATTAACAACATAAACTTTCTTGTTGGTAGGACAAAAAAGGATTGTAGACCTGAAAAATTAAATAGTAAAATTAACAATAACAATGTGACAACTACAATTCATGTTTAACTAGAATCATTGTGTAACGCTTACGATACGAGTGGTCGTCACATATAGAGCAATAAATATTGTAATGGTAACCAGAATATGGTTACACATACCAGAATAATTTTTCCGTGCACCTTTCATGCAAACACGATTAAAAATAAAACTTAGTGCTATTAAAATATAATTGGTTGTTTCATTGGAACATGAAAACTATATTAGTGAGACCGCAAAATGTTACCTACTTACATCATTGGTTAAAACGTGAAAACCAGTTTCTGATCTCACTGCTTAGATGTTTTTTGGATTCACCAAAGAAATATCGAATGCTATGAATAAAAAAAGTGTAGATGCTAATAACTTAAGTATATAGACATATGGACGTAAGTACTGACAACATTTTTAAAAATTTTATTTTTTCGTATGGTTACAATCCAATTTTGTAATTAGGCATATAACATACATGACATACATAAATATGCCTTAAAAATGTATCAATGTGTTAGATTCAACTTTACGCATTGAAAACGCCTATAAAAATGTATTATTAGTGACGCAATCGACACCGTAATTTTAAGAAAAAAAAACGCAATCCATAGATTTATAGTGCGTAACTATACCCGCAAAGAGAATTAAAAACTATCAATAGCAGATATCGTGTTGCAACACTATTGTTTTGTGCCGTTTCGGTCATTTCGTGGCAATAACTAAGAAACTATAACTCACCACGAGAGGGTCAAACAATGGACTGTGAATTGGAGATGCCGCGATACAAGTCAATAGTCGGTGGTCATTGTTTAAAAACGATTGTTAACGTTCGGATAACTGACCAAAGACTGCCAAAAAGGATGATACTGATTTTTGTAACTTGATCTATTCTCCAAATTAAAGTTAACTTGATTTCCGAGAGTATGAGTCGAAGCTTTGTTTAAAGTTGTTTATGGAGCCCTATACACGATCCTCTGTCCCTATCTCACTGACGTTTGCGTTGATTCCGTCTCGTTTTCTTTTTTGTTTTAAGGCGCAACCTTAAGATAATAGTCTTATCTTATTTGACACTACATATTACAAATTAAAGTCACTCTCTGCCTCCGTCATACCATATGTCTGCTATGATCACTGCTGGATAGGAGTTTCTTGAGAAAGGTGCATGTCGAAGCCGAAGAGGTGCAAACTCGAATATAATTTCCCCCGTCCAAACCCATCTGTATATCTGTTTGAACTCTATAAACTTAAATACTTACAACGGCGATTATAGACGGTATAAAAATAGTTATACCGAGCCGTTAAGTATTTCATATGCATGCACACTGTTTTCAATATTTAAGTTGAAAAAAGCTATAAGTATCAAAACTTGGAGCGGCAATTGGCATATCATTTATAAGTAAATTACATAAGCAGAGTATTATGAAACCACTTTAGGAGTAATTAAATTTTAATGAATATCGTAAAATTGCGTAATTATTTTTATATAAAACGTCTACCTTAAAATGAATATTTATTATTTTTACCGTTATTGATATAGTTTGATTGATAAAATATTATGTCACCAAGAAATGATAGTCGCATAGTTTCCATGATATTGTGAAAGGGATATAAATTCAGAAGACTTGCTGTTTATCTCCTTGCGCACGGCAATAAATGAAACAGGGACAAATGATGACAAATTGCGCGACAAAAACAGTTTTAATTCAAAAATAGTGCTATCGTCGGATAAGCAGTCTGTGTAATAAAGGTTTAATTCGAATGAATCTCAAATACTGTGGCAGTGCTGTGTTCGACTCTACATTTTTTTTTTATATAACGCCAAAGTAGTAACAACACTATTTCTTGGGGATAGTGTTTGTTGTCAACACAGAAAATTTGATTACCTGTAGTCATCAATCATAACTTCGGATATTTTAATCATGTTTGATAAAAATATAATTATATGATTAAGATAATGCAGTTGTAATTTGCCTTTTGTACAGTATAAAGTCAGATTTATAAACTTTTCAAAAAAGTCGTTTCGTGTATTGAAATAAAGCACATCGCTCAAAATTCCCATATATTGTGTGATACATATTAACTATTTCAGTGTATGCTTACTAACAAACTGTTTAGTCATTCGTGTATCTGGTCATAAAAAATGACCTCTAAAGACTGTAACATTGAAACTTAGGTATAGTAACCATTAATCAATATTGCCAAAATGTAATTAATTCAAATATAGCCTATTTAAAGTAGGGCAATTACTTTTAAAGGCATTAAAACATATAAATTCGATTAATTATCGTCTAAAAATAAAACTAAAAAGCATGCAATAGCTACATTTAATCCGAATGACAAGACATTTTTAATGCTAAGTAGTTATGAAATAAGATAAGTTATATTACCTTACTATGCAACTGAACAATTAGTGATATAAATATAGATCTAAACTAAACCACATAAAATTTCGTAGAGGGAGAAATATTGGTATAATAAATGACAGAATCCTATGACAAAATCCTATTTCACATTTAATTAAAATTAGAAAGTATTTAACAGTAATATTTATGAATTCCCAATAAATATTACAGGCAACCGATCAAAAATTATAACTCAAATTAAAAAAATCTGCCGATAACAGCTATACGTTAAATATTACTTGTCGTAGTAATGTCACAATCGCTCGATCGTTGCCGCAGCTCTTGGAATGTCACCTTAAGGCAGGGCCTTAGCTGTGCGCAAGCGCATAAAAACTCGGCTAATTATACCAGTCTGACACAATTCTTTAGATCACACACGGTGTTTCTAAATCGTATATGGAATACAAAAAAGGTCTTGCTCCGGCAACGAATATTGCGTATTATGTGGTACCTATAGGATTTAATGCAGATAGGTATCGAATATTAACCAAATAAAATGTTGTTATCCTATGTATCGAATCAAGACCACGAAACTACACACTAATACGCAACGAGTGTATGTATATCGATTAATAAATTTTGAGAAATCGAAAGAGATCAGGACTATATTTATGATTGGACAGACCAATGCTAATCGTTCTGCTGAGAGTGGATCTGTTTGCCGAACAGATTATTCAGGGATTTATTTTGACAGACCTGGATTTATTGACGCGGTAGACTTGCTGCACTGGCCAAGGATTTTTCACACTTGATTAAAAAAACAACTGTAGTTTTAAATACATCTAGCTTAAATAATTACATGGAAATTTATTCTACTAGTCTTATAAGTCCTTGCTCCATCTAATTTTCATTTCTGTAATTCAGAACTTCTTTGGACATACAAGTAAGTAATTAATCCGCATAAGGTCTCTTGAGGATTGACATAGTCATGTTGATTAGATGTTGGTATCATTTAAAACCTTAGATTTATATATCACATTATCCGAGTTTAGATGCGATGCAATGGATACATTTTAAACTTTTATTTATACTACTGAATCCGTGCGAGTATGTTTGTTTTCAACGGATTTTAGGGACTAGAGTCATCTGCGAAAACAATCCTCATGTCTTTCTATTTTGCTTCTTGCAAAACTAATATTGTATGTGGGGAAGATTTTGTAGGAAGATATAACTTAATAAATTTAAGTTTTATGAAGAGCAATTGATGGAAGGTTGTTTTAAAAATTATCAAAGTACAGGTAAGATCATGCTTAATACATTTCCTGACACACAGAAAAAGGAATAGGCAAGATAAATCTTAAGATTATAAAATCCAAAGGCTTCAAGTATCAGCAGGTGTAGTGAAAAAGATGAGGTGAGTAAATGTGTGTTCGTAAAAAATGGGATTCAGATAATTCCTGCTTATCCTACAATATTTTTTTGTACTAAAAATAAATATTGCGTAATTATATTATCATTACCACATCACCTTCCTATTGGTATTACCTCAGCTGGTGCTCAGGAATCAGAAAAAGAATCAGGAATCAGAATCGAATAGGGAGAATGGGCCATGAATGACCAACCACGAGGGCCCGCGGGTAATTAAAATATACTTACTATCAAATTTCTAAATGTTAATTAAAGTAAACTCTAATAAAATTTTAAACTTAACCGCATACGGCATATCGACCTTGAGCGATGTGTGGGTATGGATACCAACCAGATACCAACATAATGATGTCTAACTGGTCACGATTTCGGTTCCTCATCCTAAATAATTATTAATGATACATGATCATGGAGCGTCTTTGACGAGTCGATGTTTTTGTGTATAACCTTTTTGCTTGAGTCATCGTATTGTAATCGAGAATGTTATGGGTACCTAGAGTTCCTGTAATATGTAGTCTTATTAGAATCTTAAATATCCTTGATTCAGAAGGCTCTTCACAAGTTAAGCATCTATCCTGCCGTCAACAAGATCTAGATAAGAGGTTTCGGATATGAATACGAATGAAAGGTTTGTTAACTAAATTTTAATATTATTCAAAACGGAAAAAAAATCTTCTAATAAACCTCATCGGAGGCCCGGATCGACTGTTTCTAACCGGGATAAAACTTAATACTGCGTTTACAATAAGATTATGCAACTCAATAGCTGTCATGTTCGTAGATACTCACTGGTACTCACTTTACCTTTGATTGCGTTACCATGACGATATTTGCATTTAACCTGTGTCGAATCCAATTTATCGTCACTGCAACTCACGAATTGACCTTGTTTTAATAGGAAGAAGCATTGATGGTAAACACCGTAATATAGCACATAAATAATAACACTATCCACTTCATTAAATTTATTTTGACTGTCGTTTCATAAAACAATAAAAAGTTCATGGTATATATTATGTTGATTTTCTTTCCCGTGCATTTGGCCTATTCATATTTGAGAAAGTGCATCTTTGGATGTGCATTTTCTCAAATATTCGTAAGTCGTTTAAAACTTTATAAAAATGAGAAGATTTTTGGATTCAAATCAGTAGTTTTGTTTTTATTTCAAAAACTGGAAGAACTACGTTCATCGTCTGCCACTTCTAAATCATTTTTTTTAATTAAACTGATTTAAATAAACCTATCAATAAATTTTGTAATACCTGTGGATTTAGGTACTGATTTTTTTCTACATTTGAGTTATCATATAGTTATGGATTTTCCGAGCGAATTTCTCAGGTCAAACGTAAGAAGAAAGATTGAAGTATTTATTATTACATACACGATATACGATAGATTTGCAACCTGTCTTAAAGTAACCCCTCTGACAAACTTTTAATTTATTAAATGCCAGGTCTGTAGCAGATTTAACATTGACTTACATCATTTTTGAACTCAGATACCCCACTTACGATTGACCGAATCCTGAGGGAGCATAGAACGAACATAGAGCATATTAATTTCAACGACGAAAGCGACGTCTGACTAGATATACTTTCTTAATTCTATTTCCGTGGTAGGCTCTAGTTCGTTGACGGTTTGAATTTTGCCGCTTTCATTTTTCATTTTTTTTATATATATATATATGACATAGTAATTTTAATATTCTTCTTAAAGAAAAACTATGTGAATCCAGTCTTTTTGAACAAAATGTTAATATTGACATACTAAAATTAGATGTGTTGGGAGAAATGTAGGGCCGCCAACTGTGCTCTAAAATCTTACTCTATACTTAATCAATAATAGAGGACGCTAGTCGTTCTTTACACAATATTTATCATACTAGTGCCAGTCGCATAACTAAAAATGCTAAAAAATATTTGCCTCGTTTGAAATCAATTACTCTGTCTTATTATAAAAGCTACACTAACCTGCACTAGTGAAATGTGGTAGGGGCGAAGCGAACTGCGGTCGACCGTAGAGACGTCTCTACGGTCACCTACCGTCCCTACCGTTACAAAACTTCTTTGCCTTTTTGCGAGTTAGCAAAAACTTTCGTAACTTTAAATCTAAAGTGTACCTGCGTAAGGTATTTTTTATTCTACTAGTCAGTGGCTTGCGGCAGTGTGGCATACTCAATGAGATCCGGGTACTTTAATCGATCTTATAAATAACAAGCATATCTAATAAGAATAGGTAACAACATATAAAATTCGAAAGCTTAAATATGTGTTGTGCTTGACTATTATTTTATAGAAAAAATACTTACCACTTAAAAATCCCGTATCTTGGGTATGGCCAAGAAGAATAGACTGGCAAATATCTTAATAGTTTTTCTCTTATTATTATAGAAAAGCATTAGATCTTTAAAGCACTGTGAATGCGAAATTTTTCATATTTCTAAAGTTAATCCCAAGTAGGTATTCTTAAGAACTTACACAAAAAAATACAAAAATTCTAAGTAATAAGGTGTTATATAATATTTATTTCTATATATGATAATAATAAAAAGGAAGTAATTGATTGTTTGTTTGTTTATGGAACTATTTCATCAAAGGCATATTCTGTGTACATTCATAGCGACATCATACGCGAGACGCGGGTGACATAGGCTATAATTTATGTGGGCGAAGTCGCGGGAAAACAGTTATTTATAATGACTTTCATTTGACATGTTAATCAAAATATACATGTAACTAGGTAGGTAACTAAAACATTTTCAGTTTTTTAATTTAGCCCCCACATTCTGCCTACATGGTGAAACACATCTATTAAAACTATTACCGAATTTTGCATTCACAATGCTATACTTAAAAATATTCTTAATTAATAATGCTTAAAAATAAGCCGGAGCTCTATTTTTGAATCATTATACGACCTAAGTCAAGTCAAGCGTGACTTAGCTCGTATACGGCAAGGCGATTTAAAACGAGTGAATCGAAATAGAGCTCCTGACCAGGCGCCCGGATTGCGAAAGTTCGTGGGTTCGAGTCCCATATCAGAGTACCTGGGACAAATGAACTTTTTAAGTATTTTTCACTAAGAATATTAAATTACCATAGTTGACTTATTGGGTATATAAACTACCTCGAGTCAATATATTCATCAATGCACACGCTGGACTTGCAGAGCGCTGCTGCAGTTGGGAGTGGTATCGAAGCCGGTCCAATGTTATAATATAATCAAGTGAAAGTCGGAACTCGGGAGATAGATATTGGGTATATTATTATCCAATATCGGATTACAAAAGGAAAATGGCGATCGATCGATATCTCTTGAAATCAATCGTCATGATTCGTGAAAGAATATTGTGACCAGAAATAAAGTCCAAATACCTAAATACAATTCGTGATAAAAGTGGTCCCAAAAATCCCGGACCCAAAAAATCACCGTAAAAAGTATAAAAATAAAAAAACTCACCTTAACAAAATGCTCATTGCAGACGAGGGGCTGTTCTGTTGAACATTTATAATTAAAAATTTATTTCTGAAGAGAATTTGTGAAGTTTGTATTTCATAAAACATTTAAGTACCACAAACATTTAAGTCCTGCCTGGCGGTATCAGCTCATAATGATTAATGCCCTTTCAATCCCACCATACACACAGCATCACCTTGTTGCGAGTTAACTCGGGTTTCGCCACAGTCTATGAAGCCTGACCGATCTTTTTAACACGTTTTTGTCGTACGTGATCCAATTTTCATTTCAGCTTTTGAAATTACATGATCAGCTTTTTCAAAAATGGTTCGGTTTGATTACGCCGTAATAAAGAATCACAAATGAGTACACTATTCATTTGGTTTCTTTCAGTGAGCTCGTGAGGTACCTACCCAAATATTCAACTTTTTTGTGTATCCAGCTTTTTTCAAATGCGCCAAAACTGTTTTGTGGTCAGTCCCCAGTTCTTTAGCTACGTCATAACTACTGATATACCGGTCTTGAACCATTTTTCAAATATGGGATCCTTTTTATCCGTAACAGAGCGACCGAAGCGACGTGCATATTTGACATCAAAATTTCCGGACTGCAAACGCTTAAACTCAATTTGTGCTACTCTCATAGAAACTGCACTAGGTCCATAAATGTACCGAATTTCTTCATTAGATTCACTCATTTTGAGAGTAAGAAAAACAAATAAAACAGTCCCACATTTTCCTATTTTGAATTCGCAGTTTCTTTAAATTTTAATCTTTTTAATGTTACCGAAACCAGCCAGATACAAATGGTAGAAAGATTTTATTATAAGTTTTCCATACTTATATGCGAAAAGACTTCTCCCAACCTAATGTACCAAATGCATTTTCAGTACAAATTATTTTAAAAGAACTGCCTATTTTTATTTATTAATACATAGATAAAATCGTCCTATTAAGAGCTATCTCATAATATAATAGTCAAAACAAATAAAATTGACATTCTCACAAAATTATTCAAGCATCAGATTACGTAAGGTAATTTTGACACTACACACACTGGCCTCGGTAGCGCAGTAGGCAGCGCGTAAGTCTCATAATCTTAAGGTCGTGAGTTCGATCCTCACCCGGGGCAAACCCACTTTTTGAATATTTTTATTTTAGTTTAAATACATTTTATTCCATAATCAATTGTCTTCTCAAACTTTTTTTGGCTTTGGATTACTTGGAAACTGGAATTATTTGAGTAAAATAAGTTTTATTTCGGTTCCCGCTTAAAAATTTGGTTTTGTAAATCTATAAACTACTTTTAATTTAACTCCGATCATAATATGTATGACCATTATTTTCGTCAACACTGGAGAGTCCTAGGATTCCGCGGAGCACTGAGAAACGCCGCTGTAGATTGTTTCATTACGACACAATTGTTAATCATAACCAACAATGAAACCGATAACAGTCTACATTTCTCATGGTGGTATTTGTTAATGTATTTCACCATGTGACATGGGAAGCAGTTAAGAAAAATTGCAAATCTGCTTTATGTAACCCACATAAATATTTGTAGGCAAACAACACTGCGAAGGTACGACATCTAGTATGCAATAGCGGAACTAAATGAAATACATCTTTTATTAACATTAATTATTAACATCCTAAATGTTTTTCTTATAATAATGTCCGTTTAATTAAACTTTTTTTTATTGTATTATTTTTTTATTGCAGATTGTTCATTTTATGTTGAGCAGTAATTCTACGCCCCGACGTTAGTGGACGAAAAGATGTAAGTCAAAAATTTAATATTTTCGTTTAGCCATTAATAAAACATGAATGCCTACATTTTACAATTACAATGTTCGATGTTTTGATTATATCTGGATTATCCGTACCCGAAATTTCAACATAATCGAAAACTATTACCTTATCGCTAGGCCATCTTTAACGAATTTATAAGCGGATGGTGTTTTTAACTCTTTGGTAACGAACGCTTGACCAACTTAAATTTGCTAGTGTTTTTAACTACATCATTCTTATTCTAATGCCATAAGATTGGTAATAGTTTTTTTTTCCAGTAGTGATGTTTGTCTTAGTAATTTGGCTGTTTAACCAAAACATAAGTCTGTTATGTAAACTTTAAGGTCATACTAAGGTCGATCGTGTATCGGATATTTTATCAGTGCCTATTAGCAGTGTAGATATTTGCGTATCATTGAAAAATTTCTTAACGTTACTATAATTTTGTAAAAATTCCTAAAATACCTTCAGTGCAATCTAAAGATATGTAAAAAAAAACTTCAAGTCGGCTAAATAAGAATATGAACCTTCAAAACGTTTTATTACTTAATCTACAAATATTTATAAGTATAGTATTTGTAATGGGAAAATTTATTCCATAATAATTATTCTAATTGTAATCAAAACTGTTTCACTGACAGATGGCTTCATTGGCTCTAAATATCCTTAATATCTCTCCTTACTTGTCATCGTGATCTTACACAGAAATTTATTAATAATTTATATATTCATAAAAATTTGTTATTAAAGTAGAAATTAAAAAAGTAATTTATATGACACGATTGATTATTGATTAATGTCTATAGCGTGAAAATAATGATTACACCAATACAGCAATAAAGTTGATTACTATATCGTTATACAACTAATTATGTGTAATCATTGCACTATTTGTTTCCAGTTATTACTGTTTTTCCAATATTCTGTTGATATTTAATTTTGATTACAAAATTTATTAACTACGCAGCTTTAAATATTAGACGCAGGTTTCGAGAAAACGAATGTTGATATCTCTTTTTAACTGAGGCTTTGTTTGGTCTCTAACAAAACCTTAAAAATAAGAATAGATACGGGTTTTTCTTTGAACATGTTATTTTAATTATTATAGATGATTTAGTTGATCAATTTTGCATTCCCAATGTTTTACTGAATTTTTTTCATTAATTTTTTTTTTCATCCATTTTCATAAAGAACAGTTTATTTTTATCATTTGTATCTCTGTCACAGAGTTACGTGACGATCGATTTACATTACATGCCTAGGCGGACATTGATAATAGTCAATATAAATACGTGTTCTGTGTCAAGAACGTGATTCATACTTGAAAATACCTTTTGAGGTATGTAAGGAATACCAGTTCTATACGCTCATTCTTTCGTTCAGGGAAATTATAATAGACTTAAGAATATGTTCACCACAAAAACCGTACATTCGTTTTGAAATTATAATACAACAGTAAATTAAATTTGAAATAATGACAACTTTAAATATTTAATAGTTTTACGGAGGGCTTTGTAGCCCAAGTTAAAGTTTTAAAAAGCAGAGTACCACTTGTTGCGGTTATGTCAATAAATCAACGTAATTATAATTAATATTCGTTGAACAAAAACGAATCTCTGCTGCCAGTAATTAGAGTGTTAAGCACTTGAAGGTTATTTAGAAAAACTAGCTTTCTGCCAGCGGGTTCGCCCGCGTGGTCTTGTATTTAACATAAAAACCTTCCTTTTGTATCAACCCTATCTATGAGAAAAAACCGCATCAAAATCCGTTGCGTAGTTTTAAAGATTTATGCATACATATGTATATAGGGACCGAGAAAGCGACTTTGTTTTATACTATGTAGTGATATAACAATTTTTGGTAAAATATATCAACAACTATCTTGAAGAAAAAAAATGTATCCAATAATATTACTTAACTTCATTAGAATTTTCCTAACGAATATTACGATTTAAATGTAATCTAAATTAATAAATGTTTTATAATACCCCGCTTACAATGCGCAATAAATTAATTTTTCTGTTATCTTAAAATGACCATGAATATAAAAAGCTGTCATTTCACAAATTTTTATGTTCAATTATTGGAGTATCTCTCTATATAATCTTTAATTTAAGTAGTGTTTTAAGTTATTTTAACAACTAAGATAACAGGAGTTAATTATTTTATCATAAAAAGTTGTTATAATTTACTTTAGTGCAAACGTTAATTAAATATAAGTTAATTTTATCAAGCTCAAAATGTCTTAGGTTATGTCACTTAATTAGCTTGACAACAAACAAGATCGATGCACAGATTTGTCTAAAATATAATCTAATATTTTATGCGACAATCAGCTTTCACAAAATCTCTATACAGCCAGTGAACTTTTAACGAAATTTTAGCTCATTATGCTGATCGACCTGCAAAATCAACATATCATTGCGACAGTGTCACTTCAACGCATTCCAAAGTAAAGGTAAAGCACATATTACGTATGCGCTACCGACCTACATCGTCAAGGTTAGTCATTTCGCGTAGGCTGTCGTTTCATTGTCTGTAATTGCAATTAGGCAGTTTTAACACCTACTAACGTGCATGTTAGAAAGCGTGAATCTTAATGTCTGCATGTGCAGGTGGGTCAATATCAACACCATCAATGAAAGATTTTGATTAACTAATATTTGCTGACGATACACAACAGACTTAACTAATTGAAAGACGAGTACTGTGATATATAGGCCTCTACGAAATCGATTTATCAAAAATAGGTATCTACTTTAAATTATTTTGCAACGTGAAAGGTTAAAATAATGATTTCTAAAATAATGATTTCACACACTTTTTTGTAGTTTTAAAAACCAATTTTGTAATCTAAAATAATGTTTTTACAAATTTTTAGTCTTTTATTCTTTACATACAAATGAAAATTAAAACTCCTAAAAAAGTTATTTTTATTTTAATAAACGGAATAGGTTGAAATAAAGAAATCGATTCAAATGTCTAATAAATAGCTGTTTATGAACAAACTCAAGCAACACTCGTTACTTAACAGAGTCAGGGAGTCGTTAAATGATACTTCGTGTACGCACCTTAACAATGAGGCTTGCGTAACATATTTGTGCTTGTGACAGTTGATTATTTTATGTAAGTATTGAAGTTATGATCATCGTACAGCCAATTTCACTCATAAAAATGCTAATAGAAAATATTGGTTATTTATTATTATTAAAAAAAAGACAAAAGCCATTTTAAGTTTCTAAATATTATGTTAAGAATTCCCCTTTCAGTAAACTTCATAATCTTTTCTTTAAATTGACATCGTTCTTTATCCGATGTGAGGTTAATTTCAACCTTCCAAGTAGAAATAACAGATTGCCAAAATCAAATAGATTTCATTCACTTTAAAAATGATGATGATGTGAGACTGTAATGCCGGCGCGTGCGCCATACTTTCACGCTATTACTTTTCCCGCACACCTGTTTTTCATTACACAACGAAACGGCTCACCGATTACGTTTAAACTTCCAGAGACCTGTTATTATTTCGCACTTAAGCCGACATGTATGATAACAATAATAAAATATGCTATCATTATTTTCAGAATAACGACCTATAGCAAAATGTCAAAAAACTAATCACTTAATTTTGGGTGTCCTTGTAGTGCTTATTATTTTTTTCTTTTAGAAATGATAAAAGCTTTATTAATGGGTTTGATTTTCACGGAGTAAAATAAAAAGAGACTTAGAATTTGTCTTTGGAGACGTGATAAGAAATTTGTTTATGTAAGTTTATGTATTTTGTTATAGGTCTTATTTCCTCTGTTTATATCTCCTGTACAATGTGCACACTACCACCTTTTATCTCCACATCACCCATCTGGTTGACTGGTAGAAAATGCCTAAGGCATTAAGTCCGCCAATGTATTATGTACATGAAATGTTAAATAAATAAATAAAAAAATAAATAAAAGAGCGTAAAAAGTAGTGTCTCAAATATAAATATATATGTTGCAAAAGTGATAAAACTAAAGAAAACATTAACAATCGATCATCCACATATAAAATACATACTTATGTATTCCATAAAGTTGAATCAATTAATATAATAGAGAAAGAGAGTAGGTATGTACTTACCTACTTATATAAAGCCATTAAATAGGTACCTATAACAGAACTTCAGAATATTTCATAAAGCGCTTTCGCTGATTTTACAAAGATTGACATTTTGTTATTGTTTAAGTTACGACGTTTTGTCTTCTATTCAATCGAATATTAAACAATTGATCATAAATTCATAATGACTTCATTTTTATTTATTTTAGACAGCGCCATCTGTTGCTAAAATGAAAAAATATCAAGTCTTCTCTGGCATTTATATAAAAGTTAACCAAACTTTCGCCTGAATTGAGTCAAGAAGAACAAAACAAACTTTCCCATTCACATAGAATGAGATTACGCCCTTAGGCTAGATGTCACTTTCAAGTCACCTCTGAGTTTGTCTATTATCTTTATCATTTTGTAGTACCTACACTTCACATTAGGGGGCGTCCATAAATTACGTGAGATGTTTAAGGGGGGGAGGGAGTCGAGTCAAATCTCATCCAATCTCACGTTGGAGAGAGGGGGGGTCTCAGCAAATATCACGCAATTTTTAAAATAAGGCTCGGTGCGGGGAATCCCTCATAGAGTGACAAGTCTAAGGTTAAGATCATTCACTAATTCGTTGGAAAGTAAATAATTTCATTCGTACTTTGACATTATACATCACTCCTGATTGTCAAACCACTATACTCGTTTTATACCAAATAGCTCAATTTAATTTGAATTTACGGTACAATGTAGCCCGTCCTTTGTTTTCGCGCCACTGTCAGCTGAACGTGTGACTCGATGAATGAGAGCAATATGGATTACTAGTCTCTAACTAGTCGTAAATAAAAGTACGAAGCGAATTATTTTTTTTTCTTTTTATTAAAAAATCCAACGTGTTTAAATAAGAAACCCACTTTTTGAAAAATCTCACGTGAGATTTGGGGATGGGGGAGGGGATTGAATAAAATCTCACGACATCTCACCAGGGGGGGAAGGAGGGTCAGAAAATTTGAAAAAACACCTCACGTAATTTATGGACGCCCCCTTATGAAGAATCTGACTTAGTGCAACACAATACTTTTTGATATAGATCTTGCTCTATTTAATTCTATTTAATGTAACCTATTCCGTCTCATTGTTTTAAAGGTAATAATACCACACAGTTGTTGTAGGGCGACCACAATACCCCAGACTATTATTAGTGCGACTTATTAAGTAAACGGTTTTCCCGCGACTTCGTCCTCGTAAATTATAGCCTATGTCACCCACGTAGATAGTTTCTTGTAGGTGAAAGAATAAAAAAATCAGTCCAGTAATTTCGCTGCCTATTTAATGCAAACCAACAAACAATCAAATCTTTCCTCTTTATAGGTATACTAGTATCGAAAACAGATTGATTTTCCTCAAAAGTTACTTTGAAATGGCAAAAGAGTTTAAGAAAAATTATTGATCTTTAAAATATAAAGAGACTATTGAATCAAAGCAAACTGATATTACCTAATCAAAATGAAGTACACAGTATTAAATTGTTGTCCTAATCTTGTCACCTTTAATTTTTTTCCGTCTTCTCTACATATTAATTCGTCTAATAAAATAAACAAGGTTATTTTATGCCAAACATAGTTGAATCTATCTATGTTTACTAATAATTGCATGTGAATGTGAATTGATTACGACATTGATTAATACTTACATCTACAACAAAAAATGATCTCAAAACAAAATGTGGCATTATGTGTCTTCCATTAAATATCAACATGAGGCAAGACGATATGGTTGTTATTCCAATACCACATGTTTATTTAACATGTTTTCAATCTAGAAACCTGCCTGTCAAGTTTTTAAATATTGAAAATTTCTAAAACATGAACCTACGAGTATATATTCTTTCACCAAAAATATGGCAATAGAACATACTCTTAAATTAAACTATGTACATTTTTTTTTGTTAATATTTGCTATTTTATACTAAAAATTAATAAATGCAAAATTTAATTTGCATCTAAGACCTCGCTCAGATGATTTACAATAGTCGTGGTAGTTAAAACCGGAAATAAGTCTACTCCATGGAAATAAGTAATTATTAGAAGTACCTATTTGTGAGAGCTTTATTTCTCACTGTACGTTAATATCTCATTTTATTGTTAATTTAAAATACATACCTACGTGGTCTTAGGTATCACCATAGTATCACCGATAGCCCTTCCTAATGCAATCCTGCTAGCACACACTAGGCAATCCATCAACCTGAAAAGCTACCGCGCTTCTCGACGGAGTTGGGTTGGCGGAGTAAGATACCAATTGCCCAAACCTAACCTACGCTCTTAAGTGTCTCCAAGGAAAGTATTCAATATTGCTATTTCTAATTCTGGAGGAATTTATTCGAATTTTTCTTAATAATTAGTTCTCAATTCACTAAACAATTAACTAACATAATTATCGCTTGTGATATTGTTTATAATTCATTATAATATTTACTTACAGATAAAGGATTTGTGTGCCATTAGAATCAATCGAGAGAAAGATAGGTAACAAAAACACAAATTTTCATCGATAAATATGACCCAATAAATATAGAATGTCATCGAAAATTGACAGAAGTGATGTTACACAATATTGCCGTCAGTAGAAAATGTTGATATATTTGTTCCTAAATATTGAATCATACATAAAGTACATAAAACCATCCGTATCGTATTACACACAGTCACTTATAATAATGACTGTGTAAATCTTTACCGTGTAACCACCTCCACTTCATCTCGTTCGGCTCTCGCTCTCGCATTGAGCCAGAGGTGCTCAAGTCAAGGCCGCTTGCCTCATCCGACTCACGTGGGCTATTTGTTAATACCACCTGCGTTTAAGCTATTATGGTAAGCCGTTGTGGTGAAGTAGTATACTCATTTACGGTTGGACGATGTCGATGCTGCATTTTAGAATTTTATGTTTATCCGCCTGTTTATTATTATGGGACAAGGAGTCTTGCATTTTCCGGGTAGGGCAATGTGACTTCGATTGTTCTGCATCGGTTCCCAGATGTTGATTTGTCTTATGTATGTTAATTAATCTAACGTTAATAATAATATGGGTGAGATATTTAATGGTTTTGTGTGTTTGCGCTCTGAGATAGTTGAGATACACTTATTTTAAATAACATTATTATTAGGCGAAACTTCACTTGGAAAAGAAAATGCGAAATAGCAAACGCATTGCGAAGCGTACGGTTACGTCCATAGCGAAAGTGTGCGTCCGTCCGGCCGCGGGACGTGTCTCAGATTTTGATGAATCTTCTTGTTTATAAATGTTATTCTAAGGTGAAACGGCTGAATACTGAGCTTACCTGGCATCCGTTATTGACTTGCTGTCTGGTATGAAAGGCTATTGTTAACGAAAACGTTTTGCATCGGTGTCGAGCTTGTTCTTAGGATAGGTCTTGAGACTGCGTTCCATTTTTTGAGTCACCTTAGGGAGGCTGATGAATTTTACAAGCATTTGATATATATTCATTGATATTTAAATAACCCAATTAAGCAGCCAAAAGATTTTTTTCAACGTTTTTATAACTTTATATTCTGAAGGATGAAAAATTCTTAAAATATTCTTCGCAATACTTGCATTTGACACATAACATAAAGTTTATAATCAATAACTTAACATTATTAGTTAGAAACTACAAATATTTGTATTACCTACCAGTATGAGTTACATACCTTTGTTCGTACCTAAATATGGCCATTTTATTTAATTAAATTGCTTGAAGAGCTTTACATATAATAACTTTTTGAGGAGTAGTTCGGTAGCGAAATGGATAAGCGCCACAGCCCGCGGTTGTTGTTGTTAAGCGAGTTTCGCAATGGTCCGTCACGGGATGGGTGACCAAAAATTATTATCTCGAGTTACTCCGTGATTCGTAAGGCACGTAAGGCCGTTGTCCCGGCATTAGGCCAGCTTGGAGGGTCAGGACTAATTCCTCTTAACCATCCGTAAGGAAGACCTGAGCCTCTGCAGTGGGGACCTAAAAGGACTGATGACGAGTTCTAAGAATTCCTGTTTAAGATATTACGGTATAACAGTATTAAATGGAAAAGATGTTAATTCGGATAGCATAATCATTTTAAAACTTCTTGTTGTATAATCTACATAATTAACAAGAATATTATCGCTCGTTTGTGTTGAGCTGGTGTCCATTCACCTTTTATTTCACAAAGATTGATTAATTTATGAGGTATCAATCGTTCGCCGGGCAGTGATGAATGAAGATCCATATATTACGAGAGTTGTCTCTGTGAATTAACTCGAGCCGTGATGCATGAAACGAAACGCAATGAATCGTGATCGCAATTAAATTATTGATAAAAGATCAATGAATTATTGACTTTCCATTTCAAATGTTTTAGGTCAATAGCATTTAGGTACTATTATTGCATAGAATGGAGACCATATACTGGACGACGCTCAGTGGGTAGGCCCTCCACCAGGTGGACCGACGATCTTATAAAGGTTGCGGAAAGCCGCTACATGCAGGCAGCGCAGGACCGTTCGTCGTGTACCAGTAGGGGGATGTCTTACGGCTGATGATGAATGCATAAAAATGTATCATTAGGCCCGTTTAATTAGGGTTTTTATATATTATTATAAAGTGGCGTTATTAACAGTACCATAACAACATTAACATAGTTTATAATACATTCCCGTCTCTTCGTTTATATTAAGCAAATGACAAACTTAATGCTTTTTTGATTCAACAAATGGAATTTCTGAATTAGTGATTACGATAAAAAAAAAGTTGTAAATAACAATTTTCAAATCAGAGTTATGGAACTCATAACGCTAGCGGATGCAAATAAAAGCTAAATATTCATATAGCTTTGATTTGAAACAATTTAATTCATACATTTACTATGTAATATAAGCATGTAGGCACATACAATATATTTTGTACATTCATTTTGTTATAGTGTTTGTCTCTCGTTGGCACACAAACAAAACAATAACCCTTTTTTATACTGTCATGACACCATTTACAACTAGCTGTGACGTTATGACTATATTAGAACTACGTACCTATTGAATTGATAGAGTACCTACATTGATTACAATACAATAGGTTCCTATGTAATTATTTACTTATTGCTGAAATCACACTGGGTTCTATTCAATATCAATAATACTAAAGTTGCCAAACCAAAATATTGGACTATAAAAATCTCATTATAAACGACATTGACTTTAGATTGTTTAAATGTGTATTTAATTTATATTCGTATGAGCTCGCGTCTATGTTAATAAAGTATTATTTCATTTTTCTCACGGTTAAACGATTGTGTAATCAATACACATCAGCTCTCACACCGAATGAACAAAGTAGGTGACTCGAAAAATGTAATTAAACGCGAATCAACGTTGGTCAACTGTTATTACCTGTGACAACATTAATTCAATCGAAAATCGATGAAGTTTGTGTCGCAATCGATGTTTCCAATCGATATCGGAAACTTCAGGTAGATATTGCTTTAGTGAGATGGGCAGTTTTACAATTTGTATCATAAATTAAAGATCGGTTTAAAAGTTTCGAAACCTATTTAATGCAAACAAATATCGGAGAATCAAATCTTTCCTTTTTATATTTCTAGAATACGTATGTACTGCCTTTTAGATTGTTTCTTGAATATTTTTTTCCAGATAAGTTTTATGCAAAGGTTACGTAAATAATTACAGCTGTCATAATACACTTATAATGAACTTTAAGGTCATTATTCATTGGATAAACTGCCTTCCAAAGTCCGATCTATGCCAACGTTACTGAGGTCTAAGTTCTACCATCAAGGGGTAATATTTAAAACGACTTAGTCCTAAAATTAATGTTATAACTGACTATCCTATTTAAGTTATTAATATAGTCATATTTATTTTGTATTTTAATATCAATTTTCAAATCAGAACATTTCTTTGTTTAATTAATTGACTTTGTTTAATTAAAAAGCAACGTTTCCACAATGATAACGAAATACATTTTCTCAACAAAAATTTCCAAGACCTTATTTTTTGCAGAATTTATTCTCTTAATTATTTAACTAATTTATTTATTAGTGAAGCGTGCATGAAGAATGGATGCTTGCAACTATATCCAAAGATAATTGGAAGATCTTAAAATATTTTAGTGCTAAAGTTTACAAAAGTGGATAATTCTCTGACCATGACTGATCTGATCAGTTATCGCTGCATGTTCGTTCATTTGCCTCGTTTGAACTTCAGTTTCGATTTCTACCTCTCTCGTGCGTACCCGCCCGTCATAGTTAGCTTCATATAAAAGGCAGACAATCGTTGAAACAATGATCTTATGTAGTGGTTATATGTAGCTGGTCAGCAGCGCTTGGTTATAAAATACTATGACCCTATGACAGGTGAATGGAATAGCTTTATATACATACATAGAAGTGTCAATATATAATGAATGATGACGTCATTATTTTATTAGGTATTATGTACGTCATTATGTATGTCATTACTTTTGTCAAGATTTATTTGATTATTTGAATCTAGACGCTTGAAAACCAATATAAAGTACTTCTTCTAGTTATCGATTCAATAATAAGAATTCTTATCGATTCAAGATTATAAAATGCTTACCGTTCGCACGAGCTATCGTCGACCTTATTATTAAATATCAATCCCCATACATTTCAACAACATGACAATCAAAGTCATAATAATTATAGATTCGGGAGCCGCATTGCAATCTCTGTGTAAACGCCAATCACTCGCTTTTCGATATGAGACAGTCGTAATTATTATTGTATTAATTATGTTCAAACACTGTTTTTATATCGTCACAGAAAGTACGATAAAATTACTGTAATTGTGAAGATATTATCAAATTCTATTACAACATTTCTATAATATTTTCCGTGTCAGTGCTCTCGGTTTTGAAGGGCTTGTAGAAATAAAACAGCTTTGTGATTATATAATGCAGACGATGGTGGTTTTGTAGATTATTATAAATAGTAATAGTATTGCATTTAGAGTTTCTCTGGTAATTTTGGTGAGTTTAAAGCTTTGAATAAAAAATAATAGGATTGCGGTAGATGTGACTAACGGGATTCCCACTCGGACAGTGGATTTTTTCAAACAATTTTTAAAGTCTATTTATGTATCTATTTGAGGCTCAAAAGTCACGAATTATTAAAAAACATGAATGTGAAAAGCAAAATTCTTTAAAATAATAGATATATTATAGAGTTTTTTTGTAAAATCTATCCCATACACTAATTGTTTAGATTTTTCAATAGTCATGTATATTTCTTCGGTTGCTATACTATTTAACTGGCGGTCCGCGGTGCGCAATTCAACCTCTCACAGACCGGCTGTTACCCGCGATCCGTCTGTTGCTGACCAAAGTAGGAACCTATCAAAACATCATGCATGTATGTATTATTTATCCACGGCGAAAGGTTCATTGGAAGGTCGCTACAACACAATTGATACCATCTTTCCCACATAAAACAAAAGCTGTTGACTTGTGTACAGCTAGGAAGCAAAGACACTTCCGTATTGCAGTTTATTACCGACACTAAAAATGGTAAAACCATCCTTATTCTTATCTAAATAAGATACATCGATTGCTTCAAAAATTTTCGCAACTGGAACTGTAATACAATTTTAATTATATCTTTTTAGTACATAAATATGAAACTTGTTGCTTTCGCAATAAAGATGTCGGGAAATGCAAAAGTTGTAGTAAACAGCCGTGAAGAAGCATGACTGAAGGCGGATCGGTTGGCCACGGTCATTTCACGCGGATTATTGTACATTTTACACTATTGTCACTTCACTATCTGTACACTTTTATCTGATTTACAAATTTTTAAAATTATTATATATTCACAACTATACAGAGCTCCATGGCACAGCGGAAGCTGCGCTCGGTCTGCGATACCTACAATTATTTTGCAACTTTCGCTGTGGCCAAAATTTATTATCTCGAGCTCTCCGAATACCTACCAACGCACACTGGGCCTACGTGGTGGGTCATGGCCCATATTCCCTATTCGGTTTGGTTCAATTCCATCCATAGGGAAGGCTTGAGCTCCTGCGGTGGGGATATTAATAGGCCAGTGATGATGATTCACAGTTATTTAATACCAGAGTAAAATGTCCAAGCAAGATTTGCTGAGATTAAAAAATTATTTTTTTTAATCTCCAATTTATTTAGACTTCTTATTAATGTTTTTAGAGTCAAGGACTTGTAAACTTCGAGTTCATTTTAAAAATAATAAAACGAATTCAAATAATTTATTTCGTTTGTTTGTTTAATAAATAATATGCATATCACAGACGTAATAATACGCACTACGACTAGCCGTAATATGTTGAGAATTTGTGTTGCAGAATTGCGGTGATTTCTAAAAAAAAAAAATGTAGATAGTCATTTGAATGAACCTATATAAGATAAAAACCAACAATTAATTTCCGCTACTCGTAACTAGATGACGTTATTGTGCTAGGAATCGATAGCTGTCGTCAAATAGTCTTTATTTACTTTTCATAATTTTTACTCAATTCATAGAAAAATAATATAATAACTTAAAAAAGAACAAAAGGAGTAAAATTTTATGATCGAAATGAGTTCCTTTTTTTTATATCTTCACCAGAATGTGAAAAACTACTGAAAGAATTACGAAATTTAATGAAATAAATACGAGATGTATATTCACTGTTTTAATTTTGTTACAAACGTTTTAACAGTAAATTTCTTAAAAAATAAGTAAAAGTAGGAAAATGTATTATCAAAAATAATATTCCGATACCGGGAATCGAACCCGAGCCTCCTGGGTGAGAGCCAGGTATCCTAGCCACTAGACCATATCGGATATGTTTATGAGTTTAAAAATACAAATTATATCAAACGATTCACTCACGATTAATACATTTATGTTAAAGTTTAACAGGCATTACGTCAAATATGTAAATTGTCCAAATGTCCATATTAGTTAAACGTACGGCAAAACTGGCCGTCACGGCCGCCGATTGCCGCATTTAATCCCAATTTTTTTTTATATCTCCAAGAGATCGATATCGGCCTTTTGGGGATCATAATGACAGATGATAATTTTCTTAAATGAATATTTCAACGCAAGGTATTATTATAGTTTTCAAAATCACAATATGTTGACTTCCCTCATTCATAACGTGTGTATATGCGTGATAATGAGCTAATGATGGTATCAATATTTACACTTACATTGAGATTTTTTTAAAATTATCGCTACTTGATAGCTTTCACCGAGATTGTTAGAAGAAATCATTTTGTACTACCGCCTTTGTTAGCAAGGTCCGTTAACGCCCATTCGTGGTTATTTTTTAATATAACCGATACAGTCAGAATTAATGGTGTTATGGTCGTGAAACATTGCAACTTTCCATACAATTAATTATTTTGTTCCAATTCAAAAAACAGTTTCTATTATTTTCTTTACAATATATTTCTGATTTAATTATCTATACATTAATTATAATGAATTATTGAATATTATTATAATTTATTATCATTTATAGATAAATGATAAAAAAAATGGCTGTCTAATAAATTATAAAAATCTAGCCATAGCTGTAAAAGCACGTTACACTGATTTCATCATACTTTTATGAGCATGTTTTATATTATTTATATATCGTTTTTCTAAATTCGTTTTTTGATTAAGTATGTGAATAATAAAATAAGAACATTATAAAAAAATGGAAGGGTATTTCTTGATAAAATGAGTAAAAATATAGTTTTTTATAGCTGTCTGTTATAACGAGAGTGCTAGACAGTTGATATCGGTCCAGAATGTTGAAAGATAACGAGAACGTTGGTATATCAACGTTATCTTTATCTTTCAATATTTATCTATCCGATACAATAGAAATATATTAATTATTAGATTGTCATTTTTAATTGACACGTTTCTATGATTGCAGCCAACAATTTCCTGACAAATTTGTTAACATTATCTCGGAAACGTGATATTTTAGGAGATTTTGCCAATAGTAAATCGTGTTCTATTGATGTCTATGTCGTAGCCTAATCGTAGAATTTGCCAATACATGATGCGGCTTGGCAGGAAAAAATGTTGCTGCCCACATCATTTCGGGCAGCAATATTATATTTTTAGGTTATGTTATTACTTTCATTTTTAGGTTATACAACAAATTAAAGAAAGTAGGGTGACAAAGCAACGGAAAACAATTACTTGATTAAGTTTAGTTTTAATGATGGTAAGAGTGTAGTACGGAGGTGCGGCAGCAAAGGCTATTCTATAATTTCATGGATATATCGCAAGATTATGATAAAGACAGGATATTTGTCTAGCTGCTGAGGATGATAAGTGTATATTTGTGGATATAAACGTTTTTGAGATATGAACTGAACTAAATTCCCTACTGTAGGTCACGTCCTATCACGTTAAATTTAAGACAATCGCGAAATGTAGCGTAGTGATCGTATTGAATTTTGAGTTATTTTTTGTCAGACCATAAAATCATAACGCTAACATATAAACAAACTATTTTAGCAAATAATTAAATTTTAGGTTGCCGTTTCATTCATAGAATGAAATGACTGTACTATACATCATTAATGAATTCACTTGACGTATGTAGTAAGACAAAAGTTATGTTATATCCGCAAACCTGCTTTTCCAGCTTCGCTTGCAGCTACAACCTTTCTGATACATTATACGATTTATCAAGAGTGTTACTGTCAATTTTGATATAGATAAAATAATTATAAAGATACATCATATTCTAGTTTTATAGCCTGTATTACGAGGGTCAAACTGAAAGTTCTTAGAAAATCAAAAACTGATTACATTAGCCAGTTATTAGTTTTATTATATCTTTTCAAAATATTGTCCATTCACGTCAATACACCGCTGCATGCGATGGAACCACTGGGAAAAGCACTTTGCCCACTCGTCCTTAGGGGTCTCTTCAATGGCATCGCGATACGCAGCCACCGCTTCTTCAGCATTCATAAACCGATTTCCTTTAAGTTTTTCTTTAATTTTTGGAAATAAATAAAAATCACAAGGCGCGAGGTCGGGGCTATACGGCGGGTGACCCAGTAATTCAACGTTTGATGTCGCCAAATAGTCGATCGTTCGCTTGGCGGTGTGCGACGAGGCGTTGTCGTGGTGAAGGAGGATCCTACTGCGAGGTCGTTTCTCTCGAACTTTTTCCAAGACAAGTGGCAAACAATTGGTAGTGTACCATTCTGCAGAAACTGTTTTTTGATCCTCTAACACAATTGTTGCAAAATGACCTATCCTTCCAAAGAACGAGGCCACCATTTTTTTTCCCGCACTTCGATCTCTCTTCACTTTAGTTGGCAACTCCTCGAAAGGAAACACCCACTGAGCAGATTGTCTTTTGGTTTTAGGATCATAACAGTAAATCCAGCTTTCGTCACCTGTTAGTATGTCGAACACAGCATTTGAGTCACCTCCGTTAAATCTTTCAATCATTTTACGACACCAATCCACACGATGGAGTTTTTGAGCCTCAGTCAAATTATGAGGTATCCACCGGGCGCAAAGCTTCCTGACCGCTAAATGTTCGTGGAGGATTTTGTGCACTTGACTCATACCGATGCCTAAGCTTGTCCGAATCTGTTGATAGGTCACTCTTTTGTCAGTCTCTATCATACGCCGCACAACACAGATGTTATCTTCAGTCGTCGCCGTAGAAGGCCGTCCCTCACGTAAATCATCAGTGAGATTAGTGCGACCACGTTTAAACTCATTAAACCAGTTGTAAACAGTCGCACGAGATGGGGCTTCATCGTGAAAGGCCAATCGTAGTCTATCATAACTTTCTTGTTGACTTAAATGACATCGAAAGTCATAAAAAATCATTGCACGAAAATTTTCTCGTGTTAAATTCATGATGACGTGACACAGACAATTTTCAATTTGCCGCCAAATCGTAAAACAAATGACAAATGAATGAAATATATACTCAGTAATATTGGCAAAGAGTTATATTTTCAAATTTTAGAATTATTTTTTTATTATATTGTTTATAAGTGGCCAGTTCTAAGAACTTTCAGTTTGACCCTCGTATAAAAGTAGATTATGAATTAAAATTTGGTCAACCTGTTGGAGCAGATAATATCTTTGTAGATTGGAGTCAAGGGTATAGTGGTATGTCACATACATTATAGCTCAGTCTTAGGTGTATTGTCTTATGTATTGACAGCAAAGTGGCATTACGAAATCGAATTGCGGACGAATGAAACGAAAGCGGCCTTTGCTATCTTTGTGTCGCTCGGAACTATCAAATGCTTTTTTTTTAATAGTAATTCAACCTTTTTACTTTTAACAGTGAAAGTTTAATTGGACCATGTGTATAATGGTTTAAATATCTTACGTCCTCCATTCGTTATAATAACAAAAAGTATTACAAAAACAAAAGTTAACAATGTAAATAGAAGATGCCTTTGTTAAGTGAAAGTGTGGGCTAACAGATATTACGGTTAGAATTTCCCGGTTATTTAAACTTATTACGTTATTTTATAGTAAATATTGAAATTACCAGGGTCCATTTTATTTTATTTTTTTGGGTTTCCTAAGAAAAGATTCATGAAAATGTAATACTTATCATTGATTATTCACGAATGTAAAATGATAATAAAGAATCTGCGAGTGACTCTACGTATGAAGTAATATAAAATTTATAAAATGATTTCTTTTTGAAATATATAAAAATTCACTTGTTTCTGATATTTTGACGCACAATACTCATAAAATATAGCGACGATTGTATTTTTCAGAAGTTTCGGATCCTTTACAGGTTTCGTGTTCGGACTGAGATCTCGACTGTCTTTTTAGTCAAACTAAATATATAGATATAAGTTTATAATAGAATAAACAATTTCCCGAGCTCGTTTACTGTAAAATAATGACATTCCATCAAACGTGATGGCTTAACATATCTGCAACAACATCTCAGAGCATTCTATACTTGCCGATTATGTTTCATACTAACCGCGATTACATAGACTAGTCGGCACAACACAGCCGCTTGTTACAATCTGCGTTGTGAAATAAGTGGTAGTAGAAAGTGCCCAGTACGAAGCACGAGTATCAATTTTACTTCATACTGTCATTACAGTCTTCGATTTTGTTTTGAAATTGATGCTGGACAAATTGCTGCACTTGTTATTTTATTTTAAAATAACTTGCTTATTTTATTTTAAAACGGTAGCATTTCTATCTTTTTGAATAAATTAGACAGTGAGTGCTAAGTAGCCCAAAATATCTTGGAATAAGAAATGTAAAATTGTTCCATGAAATAAGTCTTTTTTCTAAATTTGGCTATTTGATACTAACCAAATGTTTTCTTTTGTTACAGTGACAAATCAGCTGGCTATACCGGTTTATGTGATCAACAAAATGTCATAAGTTTCAACAAGTTCCATAATCTAAAGTGCCATGAGGACGTTTCAACTAATATGAAGGTGTAAGAAATATATAACGAAATGGCGATAGTTCAAGTGACATTAGTGAGTGCAGTGCTTAGTGCAGTGTTGGTGTGTGTGTGGGGTCATGTAGCTTTAACTTATCCACCTGCGAGAAGATTTGATTTGGACTTTTTGGACAATTCAAGAACAAAGCCGCCATGTGGGATGCCAAAAGGTAATTTTTTAAAAGGTTTTATCAATTTAAATAACAAAATACTTCCATAAAGTAAGATCATAAAATATTACTAATACGGTATTATAATATCTGTGATAATAACATAACTTAATAATCATTTGCGAAATAAAATTATACTTACTGCTAGGAGAACCTTCAGAATTATGCAAACTTCGTTGACCAGCATAAAGTGAGAATCTGGAGTTGCTTTGAGTTTTCTAAATTTTATATAATTTTGGTTGATAAATAAAATAATTACTACTCCTGTAATTGATAAATAAAATAATCACGGAAGTGGAATTCTGAGTTAAGAACCGAATCTGTTTGATAGAACGATAAGTTTTATGATAATTTTAAGCATTTGTCATTATGAATTTAACAATAATAATAAAACCCCAAAAGTATACCTATTAAGAAATGATTATTTGCTGTTGACTAGGGTATTACAATATGATTAAAAAAGTGAATACTTTGCTAAATTAACTTAAATGAACGAAAGTGGGATCATAGTGTGCCTGGAGCTGGGCATACGTGAGCAGCCTTGAGAATTCCTGTGACAATTGAATAAATTAATAACTTAAATATGTTTAAGCGTTATTTACCTAAATACGCGTCAAATAACGGCTGAACTCTGCTAAGCAATCACAATGAAAAAGTTATCGAGTCACATGCAGACAACGATCTCGAGATTAATGTTATGAAAAAAGATGATTGTCGTGCTGTCGTCGACTCGATCTAGGCATTGTGGCGTCTGTTTACATTCTAGAACGGCCTCGACCTAGGTCGGTGACCTGGGCCTGACTCATGACGGTATCTCTTCAGGTACTAATACAATTGTTATATTAAAGCAGATAATACGTTACGGCTTTAAGCTTATTACCATTGTTGTCAAACTTTGTATTATTCTGCTTATTATAAAATCTTCAACAATATCTATTTGATATGTGATGATTTAAAACAAATGTTTTTTTCTATTCTAGTGTATTTATATTATTATATTATGCTAGTCAGCTTTATACAACTTTATAGCGACGTTTGATCCATTTAACTGATTAAAAATTGATATTTTACCCGGCGACCGTTCAAACGGGCCAATATTTCGGCCATTATACAATACTTCCATCGATCCATATTCGCTCCCACACAACTCCGTACCACATATTCTGTGTCCGTACTCTCATACATACCTGTACATATTGACCGCTGCCGATCAGTGGCGTTACTGAAATTGTTAAGTGTCTGTGACAATTTTAAAATGATCCGTTGTAGCTATCACATAATTTCAGCTTATCTGCTTATCGCAGTCGTGGCCGAGTGGTTAAGGCGTCTGACTCGAAATCAGATTCCCTCTGGGAGCGTAGGTTCGAATCCTACCGGCTGCGTACTTTTTGTAGATGTGTTTTTACTTATCTTTTATTGATATTCTCGAAAATTTTGATAAATGCTTCATTTTATAATAATATGGAATTAACAATGCTGTTTATCTAATAAAAGAAAATATAATTTTACATATTTAAAAAAATTGAAAACCTATTTTGGCAAGCTCAAAATTAATAAGAGAATATTATATTATAAATCGTTTCACGAAAGAGTTCCATTAGCATAGGATCAATAATTGCTTTTGTAATAAAAGCGAAAACATTTTTATCCGAAGGACTTCTTTCGTGAAATATGCGATCCATTTTGAGTTACTTTTGTTTGACACCTTCACAACTAGTAAACTATTTCATCTACATTAATTAAAGCCTCCTAGCTTATAAAGGAATTTAAATGGATATCTGTAACTCACTGATTCAGTCATCAAAAACCTAACCCACTTTTAAATAATAACCTAGAAATTTGGTACGAAAGGAAGAATAATTCCCGAGTGAACACAGAACTTTAATTCTTTTGTCGGTGAAGTTGAGATGACATATTATTCAATATTGAACTCTATATTTCATGGGATCTAGCAGAGAATTCAGAATTTAGTCTAAGTAGTTAGTCTTAGGAATATTGTAAAGTTTGTTCAATAGACCTGTCACGCTATTCTGTTATAAAAACAGCTTCGAACTCAACGCCTTTTTAATGAAATTAACCTACTTTTAAAGTGACAGCGCTGCCTTTGTAGAAGAGTTTAAGGCTGTTTTTTTAAGTATTAATTGTCACTGTCCAATAGGGTCCTATTTTACATTTTGCGAGTAGTCTAGCCTATTTATTTCATTAGACTGGCTTGATTACTGGCTTGAGGATTGTCTCCATTTAAACAGATCCAATACTGGACTGGCATAATGGGCTTTCTATACTACCACTACCACTGGCCTTGTGTAAGTGGTCCATAAGGATGGGATGGAAAGTCTGTTGCGCGCGCATCTCATCCTTTGGAGGATTGGACCCATGTTTGAGGCTGCCACGTCACAGGACCGTGTGGCCTAATGGATAAGGCGTCGGACTTCGGATCCGAAGATTGCAGGTTCGAGTCCTGTCACGGTCGGTTGGCTCACAGCAGTCTTGTTTTTAGTAAATTTTTATTGTTTAAATGGCTGCCAAAACAAGGATGATGGAATAGAATTTTTTTATTGTTAACATTACAAAATAATGTTACGATATACACATACAGAGTATAGGATTAAGTACCTCCTTTTATTTGTGGGAATATTATACTTTTTCGTGAGCATTTATTACATTCACGAAAAACTTATAGTTCAATATTCCCATAGAAAAAAAATAATAGGCTTGTCCATTGCAATCGAATAAAATAATACGCCACTTTATTTTTAATTTGCCAATAAGACCGACACTCAAATCGATAGCAGAGTCACTAAGATTTGTAAAAGGTCATTAGTCCACTAAAGTGAATAAACAATTACCTACCTACCTATAAATTATAAGTCTTTAGCAATTATGACCTGCAATAAATAAGTTTTCATTCCAATTAGGTGGTATAAAGTGTGAAATCAATTTGTTATAGGCACTACGATCACTTACAGATTTTTTATCTAAAAATCTCATAAAATATAAATGATTCGAACTTGCTACGTAGATAATTAACAATTAACTTTGATTATCTGTAATCTTAGATTTCTCTTATCCATTATGTGCTCGCGGCTTTTATACCGGAATTCTACAAGTTGAAAGTACATTTCATGCAAAAATTACCTACTAGCTAAGGTGTCAAGTTATCTAATTAAATTACTTAATAAAAAATGGGGAAGTTGGCAATTAACCATGAGATTTGGGCTTAGTTGCATAAAGAAAATGTTTTGTTATAAGAGCTAAACTGTCACAGTAAAAATATCGTTAACACGGTAATATTTCCCATGAACACAATAGGTCGCCAGTAAACGAGTTTTCTTTTGGGAACACTTGCGACATCTGCGCGTACTTGCGTAATCTATCATAACTGATGTCATCTCTATTAATTTCGCTATTAGCCACTTGATGGTGCTACTAGTAGTTATAATTATGAAAGGACATTGCTCAACGTCCATACATTGGTGGCCCCAGAGCCAAAAAAATATAGGATAGTACTTATTTTATTGTGTGTCACTAACTAATTCTCATTATGTATTTATTATACCGCGACCGAGTTTTACAACTTATTATCACGCAAAATATAATTCATTTTGAGGTTATAACTTGTTTGGAAAACCATCAAGAGATGGCACTCTAAGTACATGATATGATATTGATGTCTATATTGTCGAAGCAAAAAAACTCAACTTTAAGAAAGTCGGTTTTTCGTTATGATTTGTAAAAGTTTCTAAGTCAATCAATAGACAAATAAATCATTTTAATAGTTAAATAATATACCTATTGATAAGCTTAAAATTAAAAAAACCTATAGCTTTTTGATGGTTTACATCAAAAGATGGCGCCTTAAAAAAACATAAATGACACGATGTTAATATGTTTACGAGAAATATAAAGGTAATATAATAGAAACAAAGTAGTTCTTAGGATATGTCGTATGACAACAGTTAATGAATTTAGTTTGTATAATATTCAGTTTTTATGTCCTTATGTTTTAGTTGGAAAATCACCAAGAGATGGCGCTTTTAATGAATTTAAGTTTATTTTCGGTCAATTTAATGTTTTTGTGTTCGATGATTTAAAGGTTATCTTATAAAAATAAATCCTCCTTATCCATCCATAAGGAAGGCCTGAGCTCCTGCAGTGGGGACGTAAAAGGGCTGGTGGTGGTGGTTATAAAAATAAATGATCTTCTTGATCTGACGTGTAAATTACATCCATCTGACTCAATAGAATTTAAGTATATTGAATTTGAATATTTGCGAATAAAAATGTTACTGTTAAACTACTTTTAAGTATTAATTTTGGATCGCAGCTTGTCCGTGTCAAATAAATATTTGATTCCAATTTAATAAATAAATTAGTAATTATTATTGAAGTATTAATATTTAATGGTATTGGGGCCATTTTCGGCGATGTCCTTTGGTTCTTATTCGTTAATTTTTTTATCATTATCCATTATTTATTGAACCTCTTTTGTTTCAGGAACATTAAAAACTTCTTTCCTTGCCGGTTCAACATTTACAGTGCACTGGCATTTGGCGTACGCACATCGAGTGAGTTGTAATATAATAAGTATTTAACTTTGAGAATTGGGACTAGATAGTTCGTTACAGTAGGACCTCGTTAAGTCGAACCTCGATAAGTCGAAAACCTCCGAATCTCGAAAAAATGTTTTGTTACCTTCCCTTCAAACACCAAAACCTCCATTACTCGAAATTTCAACCCTCTATTAGTCGAAATAATCAGTGAGTCCCTGTAAGCCATTTTGGTAAATATTTTCCCTCTATAACTCGAAAAATTAAATTGGACCTCTGTATATCAAACATAGCAATGTTTGATTTTACAACCTTTACAACTCGACTATTTGAAACTTATCACCTCTATAGCTCGAAGAAAAGTACATACTCCATGCGCTCCATGGGTTTCCATCAAAGAGGCAAGAACAGCATTGAATACTTTACGGAATTTTATAGAGCAAACCAGCAACTCTGAAGAAAAAGAATTTTCTGCTCTTTATAATGGTATAAAGAGCAGAAAATTCTTTTTCTTCAGAGTTGCTGGTGGACAATGCTATATATAGAGAACAACCAAACTATCTAAAACAAAAAAAAATTACTGACTTCTTTTAATGACATATTTTTTATTTAAGGATGTTTTGAACATTGTTGATTTGTAATACAAAAATTATAATATGTTTATCACCTCTGCAACTAAAATTTTTATTTATTTTACCTCTCTAACTCAAAATAATAAGAATGAATCTCAACCTCTTTATGTCGAATCAAAATCCGCCTAAGTCGAAATCCTCTATAATTCGAAAACTCTATAACTCGAATTTTTTGGCGTCTCCCTTGATGTTCGACTTATAGAGGTTCGACTGTATATGATAATTTAATATCAATTTTTTCTATATATACTTTTAGGTAATTTATCTTGAAATATTTATAACATCAATATGAACCCCACGTCAAAGCATACATATATCCCACGTCAGAGCACGTCGTTTAATTATATATTTAAACCATTGTTAATACCGCCAAAACCATATTATGTTCGTTTGCAGGGTGGATTCAGTTTGAGGATATTGGATGAGTTGGAGAGGCCAGTTTTAGACTTAACACCACGTGCTGCGGGCTCGGAATTCGTAAGAGACGACGTCACGTAAGTAACTTTGCAATCAAGTTATACAGACGAGACAATCGCTGTTATTGTAAAGTGAATAATTTTAGCTTTGCATAGTTTATGTAATCTCTGTCGCGGAAAACGCTAACGGTTTTAGGTTATTTTAAGTGCGGTAAATTCCAAAACTCGGTGTCCAATATTTATCATTATGTCATATAAAAATCTGAAAATAAGGGTATCACTATAAATTCACTAATAAGGCCAATTTCATCTATAAAAAAATTACAATAACTAGTCCCACGTTGGGCGCCAATGTCTCGAGTCCAGGTGGTAGGGATGCGCTTTAGTAAAAAATAACATCTAGATGATATGGGTAAAGATTGCAGATAGAGAAGATACATAGAATGATCCCCGTGTGATGATCGCTTAGCCAAAATAAAGGGAGTATTTGCGTAGACAGGTTGTGTGTACCAATAACACACGGATATTTATATGCTTATTATTCTTGGTGCGAACTACGGAGTATGAATAAACATCAAATCGGCTCGTCTTCACCGTAACACATGATTTTTACACGTATCTGCTCAATTACTCATAAATGAACGTATAAAAGCATATCATGTTTAAAATATGAATAAATCATGATTTAATGGACCCAAACTTCTTTTTGATTTCAGTTTAATTGGTCAATCCTCGAGGATTAATTAGTTTGATTATCATACTCGCACTTTCATTTCCAGAGCTCAGAAGTATGAAGTTCGTCTTCCGAATGACTTCACGTGCGAGAATTGTACATTACAGTTGCAGCGAGAGGCCGGCGAGTGGGGAGCTAACTACAGATTCTGGTCATGCGCAGACATCGACATATTACCCCGTTAGTATAGCTGATTTATGAAAGCCTCATATCAATATTCATAACACAACCAAATTCCAGAACAATTTTTCATTTATTATATACCTACCTTACTATTCCAATACTTTGGTTTCTTGTAGTATTAAATAAAAAAACATGTTGCTTGTATGATGGAGGTTTATTGAGTGCACACATCAATTGTAATTAACATTGTACATAATTTTAACTGAATAAGCATAACGTGAGTTACTTATGTACGTAAACAGCGAGAAATAACACAAGTTCAGTTTAGTATGGTATCTATGCACTAACATTTACGTGTGTGCTTATTACACACACTTCACCTCCCCCGAAAAGATACTGCTACCCCTCCGCTCACTAAAAAGAAAAACTTAAAAATAACAAATTTTTGAAACTACTTTGAACAATATTTATAAGAAAATAATTTCTAACATTTATTGTAACGAGTTATACATTTTGAAAATTGTTGTACAAGCATGTTTCTTTATTCGTAAAATAATTTTGTATTATTTTTGTGGACAAGACATTCTTTATTTCCTTTTTTAATTTTCACATTTGAAGATACATCTTCTATGACTTCAAATGGACCATTATATAGTCTATCCAACTTAGATTTTATTTGGTTTTTTAATAAAATTAAATCACCTTTTTTATACTTTACAGAATTAAAATGCTTATCGAATAAGACCTTTCGTAACTGTTTACTTTGTAAAAAAATTTCTTTAGCATCGAAACGTGCTTTTTGTAATCGATATTTTAAATCTAAAACATAATTACCAAAATTATATGATGGATCTAAAGTTCTATATAAATTATTAGGTAAGTTGTTAATTAAAACAGCTGCTTGCAACTGAAACTGTCAATTTTTTCACAAATCAATGGTTTCCGAAATTACAACAACACATCTTTTTGTAAAAGCTGTTTTGAGATATTACTTCTTGTATTTACGTAATCGAAATCAGATAAATTATTTTTTTATGATAATATTATTTACTTCCACCACAAACCAGTACAATTAATATCCAGTTATGTTCCTATTTGAACGTTTTACCTCATTACTTACTTTAATATTTCACGGCAGTATCACATTCAGGAGTGTCGTAAAACGGTTGCATTCCACATCGTACCATCCCAGTGGTGCAACATCTCTACCTATTTACGAGTTGGAATGATAACTACGTTATAATTATAGTTGCATTCATATTATTATTACCATTAGCAGCTTGACTATTCTTTTTATAGGGATGTGCACTGCAACAGAATATCAAATAAATAGAACTTTTGGTCCTTTTAAAGTAGATTTTATTTTTAAAAGGTAATAACGGTTCTGATTGACCCTGTATTTTTAATAGAATATCACTATAACTTACACAAGTCCATGGCTAATGATATCGAGATAATGTATATAAAGGTATATAAACCAAGCCATCTTTTACCCTCCAAGCCATACGACTGTGGAATAGTCTCCCTGACCCCATCAGAAGATCTCCCAATAAATTTATTTTTAAACGTAAAGCTCATGCCTTTCTTATGAAAAATATGTGAAATTCATCGTCAGTATTATGTATCTATATTTGTGCTATTGTGTGTATATATGTATATATATATATAGTAGGTATATATATATATATATATATATATATTTTTTTTTAGTCTGTTTCTATTTCTATATTCTATGCATAGTTAATCTTTTATTAATGCCGCCATCGCGTTTATCGTTTTTCCTAAAGGTTGACTGGGAGAGAATGCCATTAGCATTAAGTCCGCCTTTTGTACCTTTTTTTATTACGGGTCAATAAAGTTTAATAAATAAATAAATAAATAAACTGCTATAATCAGCCGAGCAGTTGGGCGGCTAGCCCCTTTATTGAATGGCGCCAATTCAATTACCGAGCCGACTTCTGTAATCAATACAGATACACGAATGATAAAAAAGATAATATCAAACTGCTTATTCGCGACTGCCAATACAGGAAGCTAAGCTAAACTTTCATAATAAATTTTTAATACTAATAAAATTATACAAAGACAAGACATACCGCAATTCAGACGGCCACAGTATTTGACTGAGATTGTCTTCGTATGTTTATAAGATTTCGAAGTTTGGTGCTACAATAGTTAGTAACAGCATAAAATGATAAACAAAGAAGTTATTTTGGTCGTGTGGGACACGCGATAGGTAAGAAATTTAAGGCGATCGCTACGCTGCGCTTTGCAGCATTCTTTAATTCAAAAACTTCCAAGGTATTATTTTAACAGATAATAAAACTTAATGAATGTTTTCAAATCAGCTGTCTTGTTATAATTATTCAACTAGAAAAATAGGCGTGTAATTGAGTGGCGTCATTCAATAAAACGGCTTAATCTTTTGAATGTGACATATATATCTCCTGTGCTTCCTCTGATGATGACTTATATAATATGATCATGAAATGTGTAGCTTAAGACAAGCAGTTGAACTAATCGGCATAATAATTACCGTTTATTTCTTTTTATTTACGTTTCAGTTTACTATAATGTAAAACTTCACTAATGGCTTTTTAAAATTGAATAGTTCTCCAGTGCTTAGCAAAAGTTGTTTCTTTAAAAAACAAATAATTGTATTTCCATTGTTGCGTTACCAACAAAGGAATTCCTTAATGAATTGAATTATCATATATATTAGTGTCAAGATTTTAATCAAATAATTTATACTTTAAGCCTAAGGATTAAGAAAGTGAATGTGACAAGGGCGACGCTTATCTAATAACTGGTTTTATTAGGGTGGTATTAATGATGTAAAATAAATATTGCGTGATTGCCCACCCGCTGATGTGCCCACAACTCTATTATATTTATTAAACTATTTTATTGAAATTTTAAAGTGTCTACGCAGGTGGTCGAGCATTTATATTAGAAATAAATTTATACTTAGAAACTGAGATTACGTACGTAAATACCACCTTCTCTGCTATTTCAGACGCAGATTATAGCGGCAATAATAATGTTGTAATAACATGCAGTTCGTGTTACAGAATATTCATTAAAATTAGAAATGGGCGTTAAAATTCTAAACTAATGTTTTCTCATTTATAATACTGCAATTGCTTAGAGTTCTTTGTGTAAAAAGCTGAAATAGGACTAAAAAGAAAACGCTTACTCCATTTCACCTTCTAAATGGCTTTTAGGCGTTAGGTTTGATTACTACCAAGTTTTTTAGTTTAAGATTGATAGCTTACGTTATATTTTGATATGAGTGCCTACATTATTTAATAAAAAAATACTTGACTCCTTTTCTATTTCTACAAACAGTTGTTTTGGTAATTTTGTAAATCTCAGCAATTATTTCATATTATAATTAACAAGGTTGTAATGTTTTACATAACAGGTAAAGAGTACCATGAGACGTGTTCGGGTCACGGTTTCCACATACTGGGTCGCTGCAAATGCAATAAGATGTATTCAGGTCCCCGGTGTCAGTTCACCGATGAATGTTTGGAGGACAACGACTGTGGTCTGCGAGGCAAATGTATCGATGTCAACGCAACCGAGTCGCCAACCAAAATGTGCTACTGTCCATTTGGATTTTACGGGAAAGGGTGTAATAAAAGTGAGTGATGGTTTTTTTATTAAACTAAAATCTGGACAATCTGCAAATCTTTAAAATTTATAAAAATATTTTGCTTAGTTAATATTGTAAGAGGAGTTGGATGACACAGTGGTTTACCCCTTAGATCGGCGTTGTGGACGTTAAGTAACTATCGTAAGGGTCGGTCATAAGATTTTGAACTTTTTGTTTTCATTATTAAAAAATAAAAAAGTACTCTTAACGCCATCTCTCAGTTTTCTCACTGTGAATTATTTCAATAATATAAAAAAAAATATGTATTTTACCAGAGGCGCCGTGGAAAGATAAGAAATTAAACTTGGGAGTGTACACAAAGAAGGAGCTCTCCAAAGAGTTCAATTTGTATTGGCGCGTGTTAAAAGAGGATGCCGAGTTGGAGGTGGTCATGATGGTCAACGGCACGTCTTATGCTGGTATGTGTACAGCAAATTAGATTATAAATGACATCTAGTGACACTTATAATGTCAACATAGAGACAATCTGTCTACATAAAATACTTCCTGTAGTGTCGGAAGTTATTGTTATATCTCATATTAGACATTGGTTAGAATATGTAGATAGATACATTGACTTTTCTAATGACCGCGTATAAGAATGACAGAAATATTTAATCAACGCCATCTATCGAGTAAGTGGATTAATTTTAAATATGGATGATTATAGAACATGGATATATTAAAAAAATCTTATTAAAAATTTTTAGTTGTACAATATTCCTCATCTTCATGAAGAATTAAATCAAAGCCATCTTCGTTAAATATATTATTATGTTTTTAACTTCAATCATGATCCTTTATTGCTGTAAATTTATTGTTCTTGTATTCACTAAAGTGCCTGTTGTTACTTTTAAAGTTGCTATAAGTTTTTTAACTTCATGAATTATTTTTTTAGGTGTCGGTTGGCGCCCGAGCGGATTGAAAAAACAGTGTAAAAATTTCCCAGTTCTTGGTCCCAGTATAGATGGGAAACGTAAGTACATACTATTTCGATAGATACGTATCTCTATATTTTTATGTCAATTGGGCATTAGTATATATATTCTAATTTTATTTTAATAAGAGGTCTTAAAGTATTAAAGTAAGAGGTTGTTAGTGAAGAAAGAGTGCATAAGGACTGGTTTTGCTTTATAATTTTAACAAAAGTCACCACCTTCGTTATAGAGAGCACACCGAAACCAGAACCACTACCAGAGCCGGAGCCAAAAGCGGAACCGGAGCCTGGGCCGAAACCAGAACCGGAGCCAGGTCCGAAACCGGAACCGGAGCCAGGTCGGAAACCGGAACCGGAGCCAGGTCCGAAACCGGAACCAGAGCCCACGTCCGAAGCGAAACCGGAACCCGAACCGGTAGCAGAACCGCGAGCTCAACCTGCACCTGAACCGGAGCCGAACTCTGAACGAGAACCGAAAGCCGAACCGATACCGAAGTCCGAACCAATTAAATCCGCCGACCACAAACACGAGACTGCACCTAAACTCGAGCCTGCCTCTGAACCCGAGCCGACGTCTGAACCCGAACCCACGGCTGAACCTAAACCTGAGCCTGAACCAACGACACAATCTTCTCAAGAAAATGATAACAGAAACAAGAGAGTGGCCATGCATACCTTGGATGGATTCGATTTCAAAAATTTGGGTGATGACGTCACGGTGAAAACTAGCGTCTCCTACAAAGTATCTAGCTCTAAAGGTAATAAAGTAGATGATTTAAGGTATTAAATTTTTTTGTAATAAACTGAAGTGCTTTATAACCCAAATTATCAATACATAAAGAACTGAAGTCAATAAATTGTTAACTAATTGAATTGATTTCAACAGGACGCCGTAGGAGGGCAGCGGCAAATGAAAGTAAGTATTCTAAGATAAGTTTGCAACTAAATGTATTAAAAAAACATAGCACAATATTAACACTAGTGCTAAAAGCCACAGGCATTCCGCAACCGAGCACAATATTATTATTAATAAACAATTAAAATAATCTCTAACAGTGTAAAAAATCACACTAATGTATATACAATGTTATTATAATGCTGCACGATTCAATCTTTTGCAGATGTGGAATCTTCGACAATGATTAATGAAAAAGAGACCACCCCTATTTCCGAACCAGATTCGACTCCTGAACCTAGTTCCGAATCCCCTACTAAGTCTGAAACGGCTAAGCCGAAACTCAAACCAAAGTTTACACCAAAGTATAAGTTACCGCGTTTATTGTCTACCACTGCTCAACCGAAAGTGTTAGTAGAGTCTGTACCTGATATTAATTCGATCCCGGAACCCCAGTCCGAACCAGAGCCCACGGCTGAGCCTAAATCTGATTCTGAGTTGACTTCACGGGCTAAACCTGCTTCCGGCTCTTCTCTGGAAATTAAGTCGGAATCGGAAAATACCCCAGAGCCAATATCAGAACCTGAGCCTTCCCCCGAACCAGAACCCACAGTTGAACCTCAATCTGAATCCGGAGCAATTCCAAAAAGGCAATCTAAAGAAAACCTATCCTCCGAGCCGGAATCTTCTCCAGAACCTAAGTCTGAACCAGTGTCAAATTCAAACCTAGAATCCACATCAGAACTTGAGTCCACATTTGTAACAACTGTCGAACCAGAATCCTCCCCTGAACCGAAATCAGAACCTAATCCTGAACCAAAATCAGAGCCAGAACCCAACCCTGAGCCGAATTCAGAGCCGGAACCGCATCCTGAGCCGAAATCAGAACCAGAACCTAGCCCCGAACCAAAGTCAGAGCTAAAATCTATCCCAGAACCGAAATCAGAACCAGAACCTATCCCTGAACCAAAATCAAAACCAGAACCTACCCCAGAACCTAAATCAGAGCCAGAACCTTATCCCGAACCAAACTCAGAACCAGAACCTATTCCTAAACCTACATCAGAGCCAGAACCTTATCCCGACCCAAAATCAGAGCCGGAACCTAATCCTGAACCGAACTCTGAACCAGAACCTAATCCCGAACCAAAATCAAATCCAGAACCTTCCCCCGAACCTAAAGCGGAAACGGAAACCGAAAGTTTACTAGTCAAGGGACTTAAAGAGGACACAGGTAACGCACACTGGCTTATTGCACTTATTATATATTTATTTAGTGTATATTTATCAATCTGCATCTTTGTACAAAATTTTAAGGCATTAGTGTCATATTGTCAATAAAATGAATTAATATATTTGATTATTACTTAATTATTATTGTAGTTATTTATATTATTAATATTGCTTATACTAAAATAAGTTATGTTACAAAAACGATTTATCATAATATTGTAAAAGTTAACTATCAAAATGTATGTATGTACTGTTATATATGTTAATAAAATAACTGTTTTTTCTACTTTCTATTTTTCTTTATTTCACTTTTCAACTTTTAATGCTTTAACGCTTTGGCTATCTATCTGCAACGTTTTGTCCCATTCTCTCCTCCGCAATTTCCATCTCCTTTTCTTTCTACCTTTTCTTCTTTCAGTGTGTAATTCTCTCTTCTAATTTAATTTTCGGTTACGTGTGAACAGTTTTACTTAATTATTTTCATTAATTAAGCACGTTTACTAATAAATGGGTCTCTATATAAGTCTTTTTTGGTTATGTAATTTTTAACTCATTCATTTAATATCTTATCTTTACCAAAAATCAAGCTTCACTTTGAGCTGTATGTATTTTTTATAATTTCATGCGGTTAATTTTTTCATATGTATAGTATAATACTCTTTAGCAAGATTTAAGTTTCTCACTCTCTCTTTTTTTAATCGAGTATTAGATAATACTAGCTAAGCTATAAAATATAGCCTATAGAATAGGTTATTTACTTAGTATAGCTCAACTCTAGTGTGTGTATATGTGATAAATTATGTTATTTTTTTATTATTTAAAATAAGTTTTTGCATTGGAATTCCAAGCCTATTACATGGATTTATGGGAAAATACACACTTTTAGTAGTGTGTGTTTATTCTCCACTGTGCTTTTACAGTGAAAATAAACATATAACACCGATTATTGCAACAATATTTGAATGTTTTAATTATTGCAAATAAAAAAGAATGTGATATAAAGTGTAACGTTGTATTGTCAACATTTAGAGACATTCGTTAATCTGACTTAATATAATTCGTTATAACTGACATCTTAAATCATTATAACGACTATTTCATAAATGTCTCCACTCACTTATTTAGATGTGACTGTTACTATCTGGTTTTCTTTATTATTGCGACTGCAATATAATAATAATATTAGAAGTTACTTAAATCAATATTTTTACATATTTATAGATGTTTCTGATGATTTTATCATGTGCAATCTGATAATCGTGGAAACTCATGAGTCTCTCACAAAATAACTAGCATATTGGTTTATGAATAAAACCTCTAATTTTAATCGAATGCATATTTCAGGTTACTTCCCTGCTCACGAGTATGCACCAAAGTTCGATTTCAATCCAATGGATTGCACGGACATTGTGATCGGTACAGCTCGAGGCAACTACCACAGAGTCCTAGATTATTACACTAGAGATAGGTAAAGTATTTGTATTATTTCTAGTATTTGTAATTCTCATTTTGTATAAATAATTAATTTTATTCTATCTCTTACTTCACTCAAATATTAATTGATACCATAAGCATGCGGAGTGCGAGTGATTTCTGCGCCTCATTGTCGTTGGTAATTTATTGTCTATGGACCAATGGAATACGGCCCACAGAAATCGTCCATACTCCGCATGCGGACTCACAATGCGGACAGCAGGAACGCACAATATAATTAACTAAAATTGCTAGTGCATTTTCGCTCTTAAGCTCTAATTTACACCGCCACGGAATGGAATAAAAGTGACTTTTTGCAAGCAAATTGTTTATAGCATAATGATTTTTTTGTCAACTGTATGCAAACTAAATAGGTACGAGGCAAAAAAGTCATGCGTCTTTCAGAGAATCATAACGCATTCATTATGCTATGTAACCTTTTGATGCAAAAGTAGATTTGATTCTATTGCGTGGTGGTGTAAATTGAGTCTTATATATAAGTGGTTCCAAAACTATTTTGTAAGAAACTTTCCAAAATGAATTGATACCTAAGACTAGGCTTACCATAATTACGAAGAGCCAAACCGGGACGCAGAAGAGAAAGAGGCTCATTTTCATTTTGCTTTTCGCTTAATTTGTGTTTTTCATATTTGAAATACAATCAAAATTGTTATGAATTGAAAACATATTAATAAATATGAATATATTTTTTATTAAAAAAGATAAAGAGACAAAGTACAATTAATACAAATAACACTGAAAATTTGCCCGGTTTTATTATTCACCCACGCTTGCTTCATATTTTTCACTAGAGTGCACTTTCTTCAGAATCGTTCTGTCGTGCTTAATTTTGTCATAAAATTCACTGCATGACATGTTCAAGTTGAGTTTGCACGTAAGCAAGGCTTCCACAACGCATTCTTCCATCCTCCCCCGATCGTCAGACCACATTTTTTTCATCTGTGAAAAATTTCTTTCCACTGGCTCTGAAGAACCGGGTAGACACATAGCAAATTAGACATTTTTTTTTTAAATTTGGCCTCTCAATATGCTTCTTGTGAAAATGGGTGAATGGCGCGGGGGAACGATCGGCCGGGGTATCGGTGTTGTTCAAGTTTGACCGGGACGCTAATGCAGACCGGCCGGGACGCCGGGACAGGGATCTTAAACCGGGACTATCCCGGTCAAACCGGGACGTATGGTAAGCCTACCTAAGACCCCCATGGCCAAATTACTACCTTCTCTTATAACGTAGCATTACTAATTTTGCACAGATCAACACCGCGTGTGGACACTTTCTGGGGTGGCCACGACGACGTCACCGCTGCTTCAGGCTTCGAAGAGAATGGTGTCACTACTATCATATTTAGAAAGAAAATTAAGGTAAGCATCATTGTTTTATATAGAGCGGTGGAAAAGGGTATGAAAACAAATTCCAAATTGTTTATTTGTCTTAGGATGGAAGTCATTTGGATTATCCTTTCTGGCGTTGACTTGAGGCGGGTACAGTATACGCTACCTCCGTAGTTCGAGTAACGGTTCATTCATGTAGAAATTGAACTTTTATGTATTGTCTCGGGTCTAAGTGTTGTGGTACTTTCGTTGTTTCAGATTCCCATAGTACAAATGCTTTAGACACTTATGATTTCAGCAATGTAACTGCTGGCAGTTTTCCCGCGACTTCGGCCGCGTAAATTATAGCCTATGTTATATAGTTATCACTTCCCGTAGGTGAAAGAATTTTTAAAAACGGTATGGTAATTTCAGAGCCTATTCATAGTGGCGGACTAACTCATCGGAGGTCCGGGGCGGCAATAGGCCCGGATCAACACCTTTTTTTTAACCAGGGCAGAAACTTGATATTGCGTTCACAACGCATACAATTTAACTTTATATAATTATGCTGGCAGCCCATTTGGAGGCTCTTCATAATATTGGCATAGATGCAATATGTATATTGTGTTTCAGGCTAAGGAGCCCACAGACCACTCGATAGTGGACGACCTGATGCACGTGATCTGGGCCCGCGGCCAGGAGCCCGCCCGCTACGTGCACTCGCCGCCGTCGGGGCTCGAGCGCGGGGCCGCCGCGGTGAAGGACTTCTACAGGCAGGACGAGCTCAAGTACCACGGCCACGGCTCGCAGAGGGGCGTCACCAGGATCAACTTCTTTGGTATGACAACTATGGGCGATAACTTGTGGTTCATTGATTAAACTATTTTTATTAGGAGAGAATTCTAATGATACATTTTTGTGTACTGCCCGGGCTTCAGCCTTCTCTGTAAATGGAGTCGAATCGAACAAGGAGATTTGCCGTGACCGACCGACGCGGGTCCAGTGCGGATTGGTGGGTCTTGACGACTGCAAATAAAAAAAATAATAATACGTTTTAGAAGGAGAAATGATAAATTCAACTCGAAATATTCTTTACGTCAATCGATTTTATTTCTCAGGTAGATAGGTACTGTAGAGTAAAAGTATAAATATTTTCCGTAGAGGAGACAAAATCTTCAATATCCGGCGGAGTACTCCCTCTGGCTGACAAATGTGGCGGCATGTGGAAGTATCCTACCGGCTGTAACCCGGATAATAACACCTGCGAGTATTACGCGTCATGGGAATATCTGGGCCAGAAGAGGGGGAAGGACTCTATAAAATTCGTCATCAAGACTAAGCACACTAACCTATGGACCGGGATTGGGTTCAGTAAAGACAAGAAAATGGTGAGTGGACATATATTCAAATACTGAATGATAAAATTTTATTGTAATTTCTAGTGTAAGTTTGTGCTGATATCAGAATATTTTATTCTATAAGTAGAAAGTATGGATGTGGTTTTGTTACTATAATGTGGTTTAAGAGTGTGTCTAAACCAAAACCAATACAGATTCTTCTTCTGTTCGTTTATCTGTCAGCCTGACAGATCATTCAGGGCTTTTGCTAACCGGAAAAGCCACAAAAAAACACAACATTAATTATTAACTATGCTGACCGTCGTATTAATTCTAGAGATAACAACGGATTTACCAAAAAATTGGGTATAATATTGGTCAGGAATATATCAGTGATTATTATACGCATACGACAAATTTTGAAGGTGTTTTCATTAATAATGAAAAAGTTTTATATAGTTTTTATTAAAGAAATAATTTAATTTTTAATGAAAAATGGTTAAAATATCTACCAGCCTCAGGTACTACAAGAAGAGATTCGAAGCTGCGACCTTTCGCAATCCGAAAGGATTTTTAAGCATTTATGTTTAGCATTATTAATGCAAAATTGTTCAAATGTAATAATTTATTTTTTATTACGAAGAAGGATATTTTTAGTCGTTGTCGCGATCGATATAGTTAATTAAAAATTGAGACGGCACAATTAAAATCTTATTTGAATCCGTAACTTTTCGATGATCGGGAAACTTAAGAGGGCTGGAAAGGCCCTATTCATCTGAATCGAATAAAATGTAGATATGTGTAGGTACTGTGAGTAATGCATAATGTGTAAATATATGACAGGACCGCGTATTGTAACAATACGTCCAACTCGATGAAATTAAGTATGGCACATGACACTGATTATGGCATGGCAACGAACATGACATCCACATATTGTAGTGTAATACCACAGATAATACTATCGGGCATCTCTGGAATGGCAAGGCGAACTTTTATTATATATATTATCGGTTGATATAAAAAAAACACCGATTAGTATTTATTAGCTTTAATTAATTATGTAAATATTAAGTTCAAAACAAATAAGCTATATAAAAAAAAAGAGTAAAAACTATGAAAATTAATCATTGAATATAAAAAGCAATTACCTAGTTGTAGGTTAAAAAATTATCATTGACTGGCTGTGAAATAATAATAAAATTATCCAGCACAATTACAGTACGTGACAGGTATCCATCCGGCTGCCGTTTGCATAGCGCGTCATCTTAGGTCATGCTTAGAGTGCTGAGTAATGCTTTAATGTCATATTACGCGGTACGAAATGTCATGACATATGGCATTACTTTTCATCATATCATATTTTTCGCATGTCTAATAAAATGATTGATCTGCGCCGACGTTTCTTCTGGTCACGACGAGGCTGGAGCGGCAAGTTTACGCCTCTGAATTACGATTTACGGATGAATCTTCTTGCACCCTCAGATATTGCATTCAACTACCGTCACAAACAACACCGAGTGTCCCTATTTCGAACATAAGCCGTATTCTGGAGATGTACCGATTGCGAAAAATGAGGTTGTGTTTTAGCGAATACTGGATTCCACACTTGTGACAATTTATATCCGTCTTCCCGATTGAAGTTATTAGGATGTTCGATGCGGTGACCGCGGCCGGTGAAACCCGGCCGAATCGTCGGCGCAGGTCAGTCTAAAATCACGTGCACGTTCGCCTGTGTGCAGTCGCAGACGGACGCGGTGGTGGGGTGGGTGGAGGGGCGCACGGGGCGCGCGTTCCTCATGGACACGTACGTGAGCGGCTACTCCGCGCCGCGCCTCGACGCCAGCCAGGACGCCGCGCGCCAGGCCGGCCGCATACAGGACGGCGTCACCACGCTCAGCTTCGTCCGGAAGCGGGACACCGGGGACCAGAAGGTCGGCTTCACAACTAACCGACTATTTCTTTCTACCTTTATATAGCTTTATCTTCTTTTTTTTCAAAATAGACATGACGACTGGGCTGGACTAGACTGAAATTAAAAATACAAAAATAAATACGTATGTACGGACATATTTTTTTTTACTTCAATTTAACAAGAAATAGCTTAGATTACAGGCATTTTTATACTTGAAGAGTGGGGGCACGTTACGTCACAGTTTACAAAAGCGTGACGTTTTATCTCAACGTATCATTTTTTACATTTTTCAACAATCTACCTGATGGACGAACAAACAAAACTTGGTCGTCATCCCTATTTTACTGGTTTCCGTTGAGGTGCTCCTGCTGCATTTGCTCTATTTTATAAACTTGTGAAATGTGAAGATTAGGTAGACGTTAGAATGATATCGAGTTTCCCGCAGGCCTCTCGATATCGATCGATATCGATTTGGATGGTTGAATACGATGTCGACTAAATCGGTGTCAATCTACGTTTGCGGGATAATTTGAGGATCGCAGTCATAAACATGTAGATAGATAGATAAGATGGAACATGATCTTATATGACTGTCAAAAGACAAGTTACTGAAACAAGTTTGTCAAAGAATGTAAAACAACAAAAGTGTTTTATTTTTACTTTTAATAAAAGAAAATTTAATATAAATTATAATTTGGATAGTGAAAACGATGCCCCTAATTCTCGAAAGTAGGAAGTACCTATTGAATCATAAAACAGCTTTACCGTACCTACGTAGATATCGTATTTTTTTTATTAAAATAGAGTTATATTATAACTGTCTATATACTTTGTTTTTTTTTTTCTAGGATTTCGCATTCACCGATACGCAGTGTTTGTACATGATGTTCATAACGCAAGGCGGCAATTTCGAGCCGGTGAACAAACGGACCAGCAAACATTTGCAGACACCTGTTATATCCGAAGACAAAGTGTGCATCAGACCTTGTGGACCAGGTATGTTGATCGCGGTACAGAGCAGGAGACATACCTATGTACGAGAGATTAATTTCACTAGTGGAATAGCATATTTTGAACTTTCATTAATAACTTGTGCATAAATAATAAGTTCAATGAACTAATAACTCTTTGTGCTACATGCAACTACTAAGTAGTGAGACATTTTGGAATGTGTTATCAAAATAACTATCGCCATCTAGTGTAAAAACAAGGTATCCAAAATATCTTGACAAATTGAGGATCGGACAGCAATTCAATAAAAATAAAAAAATTGTGGATAAAAAAATTTGAAGATTATTCACCAAATAATTTTGCTAAATAACAATTATATATTTTTAAATCAATAAACAAAAAATATAATTTTCCAAATTTTGTAGTCTGTGTCTCATGTCAAATGAAACACTAATCAGAGCGCGTGATGTCATTTGTGGGTAAATTGCACAGGTAAATTGGTAGTAAAACTGTCTATAAAAAGCGCGGGAAACATTCAAAGTGCAAAATTATTTCAATGATTTATTTGATTTTTAACAGATTGCAAGGGTCAGTTTACTGTTTTATTTATTTTTGAGTTTAAATATAAGTACTGCAGACGATCATTCATTTTTTTTCATTGAAATTATTCCCTTGTGTTTACCCTACAAATGGCGTCACGTCCTCCAAGTTTTGGGTACAGAATGAGGTTTATTTACATAAAATTATATGTTTTTGTGGGAATAAGCGCCCGTATTGATTAATTAAAAACAATTTTTAGAAAGTTATCTGTACCTCTATTATACGATGATTAGACGACATAGTTTCTTACGAATTCGTATATCCTGTAATAATAATATGTTTGATCATGTGTGATGTCAACAGAGCCTCCGGAAGAGGAGTTTACAACAGAGCCTATAATACCGGGCTTATCCGCGTACACGGTGTTGATCCGTATAACCGGACTAGCCGATAGTTTCCGCCCGCCCGCTGCCGGCAGCAAGGAGTATGAAGATCTCACCAAACAAGTCGTAGACAACATGGAGAGGGAGATCGGCAAGAACAAGGGATACCACGGCATGGTCGTCAACGGATTCATGCAGTAAGTTTTGAATTCACAATACGATTATTTTTTAGAAGCTCCCTATTTGATTCCCAGCTTGAGCAGTGGGGATATTAATAGGTGTTAATTATGATAAATTTGCAGAATAACACTTGACTGAAACATCTGAGGTGCCTTTCGTTGGATTTCTGTCTTGACGCGGGTTTTAAGTTTTTTTATTCAAATCTAGTAGCAAATCGCACAATATATATCTAATAATTTAACAACATCAGTTGCAGATTATAAAAACTTTATTTAAATATCTTGGGTTACTTAAAACGAGTTTATTTCAGGAACGAAACTAATGCGATAATAGCAGAGTTGACTTTGAAATCAATCGATTCCAATACGATCGATGGATCTGGCGCCCGTTCCCTTGATGGTGGCATCTCGCCTGGCAACAATGGAACAGAAGAGGACGACAACATGCTGAAGTGGGAGAGAGTAGTGAGAGACACTCTTGCGCAAGGAAAAGTTGGAAATTTGAATGTTGATCCGGAGTTTTTAGTATTTCAACCTCAAAGCTGTGAGTATCGATACGGAATTTATTTAATGAGTAAATATTTCGGTCCGAAATTCATCTGATAGCTTGGTCTCATTATGAAGTGAGACTACATCAGATGAGACGACTGCTTTGTTAGTATAGTCTCCTTTTGGAATAAAAACACGTTTACTTAGTTTTAACTTTACGAATTTCTTTATTTTTATTCTTTTTATAATTTAGTACATGTAGTACATATTAATATTATATATACAGGACAAATTTGTTATCAAAAAACCTATGGTTTGATATCGTTAAAAGAATGTATTTATCAAGAATTATTTTTTTATCTTAGTTTATAAATGAATAATTTCATGTGTATTATAACATTATCATGTTTTTTCAATAGTAGGAAACGAACTGTAGTTATATTGATAACCAGCTGTTTTCCTGCGACTTCGCACGCGTAAATTATCGCCCATATCAACTCCGTAAGATGCAGCTATCCGTAGGTGAAATAATTCTTTAAATCGATCGAGCAGTTTCGGAGCCTACACTTTGCAAACGAACAAACAACTAAATCTTTCCTCTTTATTCTATTATTAGTATAGAAACTCCTCAAGCATTCCGAGACCTGTAAATCCATCGCCTCTCATTCAGAATGTTGTATAGATATTTAAAAAGATTTCTTGCATCGACCAGTACTGATAAACCGGCCGAGCGAGGGGGAGGGGGAGCAGTCGGGCAACGCGCGCTCGTTCTTCGGCAAGGCGGAGGCGAAGCTGTACGTGGTGGTGGCGTGCGTGGGCGCGCTCGTGCTGCTGGCCGCGCTGCAGGCCGCCTGCACGCTGCGCGCGCGCGCCGCCAGGCAGGTGCGGGCTATAGACAATCATAAACATATACAGGGTTATGGGTTACTTGACCGGAATATTTTCACCCAACATTGTATGTTTTTGTTAAATGCACTTTTGTTTGCAAATTTACAATAACAATGAAATGTTTTTTTTTTCTTTTATTATTTAAAACTCTGTAGTTTCTGTTTGGGTCAAGATTATTAGGGTTTTATTATTATTTATCACGAACTGGAATGTTATCTCTCCGAAACTTTCAACAAAATTAGATTCTGATTATAATTTAATTATTTTTCGACTTAAAAAAAAAAACAATTTATCACAAAAATGACTCACTTGCAGATCATAATGTAAGGTGAAAACAATTGTAAATTACCTCCCCTACGACCCGTTAAAAGGATCTGGTCTAATTACTCATAACCCTGTATAACGTCTTTATTTTCAATAAATAGTTATATGTACATACAGTAATTATATTTAAGTTTGAGTAAGAGCTTTAACTATTTAGCCATCTTGAATAGCATGCAAAAAATATGTAGGTATTACAATGATAAAACTTAAAATATTTCATAATAAGATAAAATTGTGTCAAATTTAACAATATTAATTATAGTAGTACATGTTACAGAATCGACACGAAGAGCTTCTTAAAGATGCCTCGTTTCTCTTGATGATATTATCATTGTCGTTCGCAGGAACAGTTGATTCCTAATTCGGCGTGGAAAGATTACTCGTCAAACACAAATTATGCGTTCGAACCATTCGAGAACGAGAAGTACAACAGCGCGTCTACGGTGGCCGCGGGTGGGGGCCGCCCCCGCGCCCCCGCGCCGCGCCCCGCCGCGCCGCCCCCGCCGCGCCCCCACACCGCCCCCGCGCTGCCGCACAACAAGGTACCCGGCGATGTCATCATATGTATACCTTGTAAAAAAACTGACAACCCTATTGATAAAAGTAAACATTATATTTGATTAATTTGGCATTCACAATGCTATACTAATTTTCATTAAAAAGTCATTATATGTCAGTCAAAAATAATCTTTCCTTAATTTAAAAAAAAATACCGAGAATCCGTAAAATATCGAAGACGTGAGTACGTGAGACGATGGAGTCCCGATTTTTAAACTAAAAAATGTAATAAGTTAAAGAATATTAAATTTTTATTAAAAATTCACGAACGATGCTAATAAAATGGTTCTTTTTAATTTCAGACTCCGACGAACGGTCACAAGATGTCTGCCAGCGGTCACAAGATGGCGGCTAACGGCAATAACACCAACGGTCGTTCGACACCCAGACACAATCCACCCAACTACTATCACCATACGAGATCCCTGCAGCGACCCGCCGGCCAGTACGGGTAAGATTAATACATAATCGTTTTTTATCCGATGTAGGAAGGAAGAATTGATAGGATGCAGCATTTAAAATTTAATTTGTGTTCGCTCCGGTAAATCAATATCTATTAAGATATTTTCTTTCTTTTTTAATCTGCTAACATCGAAGATAAAAATAAAAAACGCATGAAATTTTGAAAAAATCTATTTATGAATATAGATTTTAAAAAAAACTTCGTTCATACCTAAATACATTTTTATTAACAATTATTACCAAACAAAACAAAAAAATATATTTACAGTATGTTACTTGTTCATTGTCATTAAAATGTTCATTAAAAGGAAAAAAATGCAAACCATTATATTAATATGGAACAAAAACTGTAGATGCGGGTCTACTATTCAGACTACTATTTAATAATATTGCTTATAATAAAAGTGTAATTTATCCTTAAAAAACAACATAAACCAAAACCTTAGAAGGCAATGTCCACCATTGAGTTTTTATTTATTTTATATTCAAATGAGAAGACAACCTTTTTGAATATGATTAAAAATTTTTGAATCTTATAAAATGAGTTTGACCATTATAATTTTTTTCATATTAAAATATATATATATATATATATATTATTATTATGATCAAAACGTACGCAAAGCTTATGTTAATAAATTTCAACCTCCATCTTATCAGACCGTGTGGCCTAATGGATAAGGCGTCGGACTTCGGATCCGAAGATTGCAGGTTCGAGTCCTGTCACGGTCGTTCTCTTTTTCTTATTTTTTATTATTTTATTGATTATATTTTTCCTTTCTGTGATATTATTTTAGATATTTCCGTTAAATTAAAAACGAAAAATCACAACATGTTACTCAAATAATACAGTTATTTATTATAAATAAATCTAAATCGTATGAACATATTTTGTATTTTATTTTATTTAATCTTTATTTACAATTTGTAATATAAAATAACGATCATTTTTCACCCCTATATTGCATAAAATACAGTATTCTGTTGTCATTCTTGGGAGATATAACAGTGCTGTTTTAATAGGTTTTATGTCAGATATACAATACATACTTCATACAATATATACTAGTTATACCTCGTGGTTTCGTCTGCCGTTGTATATCAATTGTATATTCCCTAATTATACTCGTATACGTATTTATCCTTGATCGAGATTTTAGCATTTGAAAAAAAGAAATTTAGGCTTGATTGTTTAGGATTTATTGAAAGAAAGAATTTGTGGTCACTTTTTCGACTTGTACATTTTTTTTTCTTTAAATTAAAACTTTAAAGCAAAATTCTAAAAATATAATTCGCTCGCCTGTAAATATTCTACACTTCTTATTTATCAATTATATGAATTAAGTTATTTTAATTACATTTATCCATTCAAATAAAAAAGTAGCTCTATCTTTGGCATTTGAAAATAATAAAATGATTTATACAGAAAAAAATCATAAAAATAAATCGTAAATGAATAATATGACGGTTATTTTTCTTTTATATTACTAGCATTGAATACAATAAAAGAAAAAAGCGTACAATCCCCGTATTTACGTAGAAAATAATGTTATTTTTTTCAAAACGTTCGGGTTCGGTTTTTGAACTGAGAACTAGTTATTTTTTTTTATTTATGTATGCTGTTTGTTTGCTTATACTATGGTATAGTTCCTAAGAACATGTTTTCGTATGTCTTAAAACTTCAGACTTCAACCTGTATATTAAAATTCTACGATTTCCATTGATCCAGTTACGCGAGTAGAGGGGACCGCGCGGCGTACTCGCTGCCGCGACGCGGGGACCCGCCCGCCAACCAGGCGCAGCCGGACTTCTACTTCATGCCCTCGCAGAGGAAATACGAAGGTGAAATAGTCAGGGTCTATGTCGACTATAGAGACAAGGGCCAAAACCAGGACTGACAATATTAACAATATCACGTTTATAATATACACCTACCTACCCGATGGCCGATTATCGTCTAGGCAAACTAGGCAGGTGCCTCTCTAGGCACGTCACGTTATAATGTTGGGGGAATTTTTCGAAAGATGCGACCCTTGTACCATGAGTCATGGCAAAAATACCCTAGCTACTTTTATTAGATGCCTCGCGAGTATCTATGATAGTTTTCGCTATGATTTCACGCCTTTCTATTGTTGTTGTATTATTTGTTATATTTATTTAATAAAATATAGTCAAAAGGGGAACCCAAGCCCAGCAAGCTACAGAAATATACTATCCATTTTTAGTGACATAACAAGGTACTTGCCTAGAGTGCCAACGACTTTTGATTTACCACTAAATAATATTATAACGTCAATAAGCTTTATTAAAATTCATAAGTTAAGGCTTTAAATGCCTACGCTTTACGATTGTTATAATAAAAATGACTTTCAGAAATGGATAAAGCAATTATATAATATTGCATTAGTAAACATCTTAAAGCAGCTCCTTCGAACAGTATCGAGAAATTGATTTGCACTATAAAAATAAAACTGAATAAAATAAAATTTTTAATGATGTCATTTTCAGATAAATTTAAACTTATAATCGACTTAGAAGCGTGAAACGCTTATTGTTTCACACATATTTTTGTGTTTATTGTATATTAATTATTATTATTTAATTGATTTATTATAAAATAAGGTAGTGAAAGACTGTTGGTTTATATAATGCTTTTAGAAAATTATGTTGTTCGATTTGTTTGTCCAAAAGTATATTAAGTAGTGTTGGGTAACATTTTCAATGTGCCAATTCTAGGTTTGGTGTGCTTTAACATTTTACACGATTTTATAACATAAAGATGCTTAGCGCCTTGTTTGATTAATGCCTTAGCTTATTTGAGGAGACTGGGAATGGAAGTTTAGAATTACATAGCTGCGTACTAGGGTCAAGTAAGTTTAGAGTAGATACTTGTGGTAATGACAAAATATTCGTAAGTTTGCTGATGATAACACGTTTCTTAGAATTCTTGTCACAATTTTGAAATGAGACATCGATATATTGTTTATTTTAATATTTATGGTAATTGTATTTTTACAAATATATATTTTAAGAAATATAACTAGTTGTTAGCTTTATCATAGATATTATAGACAAAATTTCTTTAAAAATTTATACAACTGAATCATATTAGATGATAAATGAATGATATTAGATACGTTTGAAAAGAAATCTTTATTTACTTGTAATAAGTCAGATTTTAGTATTTTTGTAACGGACGTTCATGGATTGCTTGCCTTAATTTACTAAATTGCACTTGCTTTGTAGTTTGCTTACCCTATTGTATGTAATGTCAATAGCACGTCAGATTATACAAAACTGCTAAATTTCTTCAGTTGATTTTAAACCTTAATACATTGTGGGTAGAGATATTTTGGTAACCTGTCGTGCAGTCGCGTGTACCTATTAAAAATATAGGTATAGATTATTCGGTCAATGCATGCATCGAATACCATCCTTGTAATTATTTTTGTTATGTTACTATTTCCGTCTGGGACTTTTTGGAGCCATTTTAAAAAACGGCTGTTGTAAAACTTAAGTTAAGATCAGCAAGGGCAAAAGCAAGAGAAATTTGATGGATGCACTTTGACCATCGTAATTCAGCTTTATTATAAGGTGTTGTATTAATATGCATTAACAATTAACACTGTAGTTAGCAATGCTATATAACTCTGAAAATCATTAAGCTCTTAACAGACAGTGTAGATGCTATAATATTATATCTTAAATGGAATATAGCTCGCCATTCAATCAAATAGCCCAACACACACCGCTAAGATAATATTAAGTTTTCATATTTGTGTGATAGCTTAGATTAAAATATGTTATCCTAAGAAACTTAAGATGGTTACCGTCGTCATATAATATGCTTAAATCCAAGATATTTCAATTGACATTTGTCTTAATTCTAAGGCTATGTTAATGTTTGCCAAACAAAAATCATTTTATAAAAATTAAACAAATGATCGATTGTTTGCTAAAAATAGAAAGATAAATTTCGATAATTGACTCGATAGAAAAAAATCGCAAAGATGCCTCTAAATAAGTAGGTTTTTTTGGATCGATTTTATGACTTATATATTATTTCTCAACTATATACAAAAATAGGTTTTGATATAATCTAAAATATTCAAAAAAATGTTTTTCTTACTGCATTTGTTTTTTCTGTGATTAAAAATGTATGAAATAAAGCAAGCGCGTTGCCTCTCGACACGTATTAGTATGGAAACATAACCGAAGGTACACGAGAGCCTTAATTCAATTTTTTTTTATTTGTATTTCGTATTATTATCAACTTATTTACTGATAGTTATTTTAATGTTTTCCTTTTTTTACAGATTTTTGATGGAGACTATGAAGATTTAATTATAAACTAACAAATACCTAAGTTACCAAGGTTAATTATTATTCTTTGAGCACCGAACAATTATATAAGACATACAAACACCCACATACTTATACATTATTTGTTTTTTTTCTTTTTAGTTTTTATTTCAAACAGATCTAGTCTCGTGTCACAGTTTTAAGTTATAATATTCGCAATTAATAATAAATATTATTGAATAATTGTATAAAATATAATGAATGTAATAATTTAAGATTATTTTCAGCTTTACTTTGCACTACTACATGTTAATATTACACAATAGAGTTTATTATTAAAATTTAGTGGAAATATATTTGATAAAACTTAAAGTTTTCACTTAGTATAATATTATTTATAAGACTTTAATATGGCCAGAAAATATTGATCACATTTGTTTGTGTAATAATGTTGATAAAATTATATTTACAATGAAATTTTGAGATATATAAAGTATTATAAGTATTTTATTGGGGGTCTACGGATACGTACGGAAAGTATTTGACGAGTATTACCACAGATAATATGAAGTTTTACTAGTAATATTACTTATAGAAACTTAATGTTAAACTTAATATGTATCGGGTTGGCACAAAAGTAATGAGACACTTGGTTTAAGTTTTTACTTTTTTATTATTATTACAATAAAAAAAGTTTAGTCAATGATGTAATTACCATTAATATCTAAGACTTCTTGCTAACGATCCGGCAAAGTTTGGATGCCTTTTGCCCAGAACTCTGATGGCTGTGCCTCGAAAAAGTTGTTCAACTCCGCCTCTACGTCAGAGAAATCATTAAATTGTTTACCCCGCAAATGCTGTTTCAGGGCTCTAAACAAATGATAGTCTGATGGGGCGAGGTCTGGGGAATAAGGTGGGTGGGGTATCGTCTCCCAGCCCAAGTTCTCCAACTGCCGGCGAACCACAGATGCAACGTGAGGTCGAGCGTTATCGTGCAGTAAAACTACATTGACTCCTCTTCGTCGTTTTTTCTTGATAGCGGCAGATAATTTGGTAAGCTGGGTTGAATATTTGTCAGCGTTTATAGTTTCATTGTGTAATAGCTCATAAAACAGTATGCCTTGCGCATCCCAGAATCAGCAAAGCAGAATTTTTCGGCGGTTCTTTTGACTCGGCTTCGGTTGAGTTGGTGGCGTTTCTTCTCGAGGCAGCCAAAAAGCACGACGTGTATCGTTCTCGTAATAAATCCATGATTCATCTCCAGTAACCAGATTTGACAAAAACTCTTTACGTCGGGGTCGCAGCAATAGGGACCGACAGATAGCGACACGGACTGCACGACTGGCGTCTGTAAGGATGTGCGGTACCCACTGAGCCAAATCTTTTCGATAACCAAGCTCATGCAGATGGTGTTCCACGGCGTGGTGACTGCATTCAAGTGCTTCCGCTAATTCATGAGTGGTAGCATCCGGATTCAACTGCAGTTCGCAGCGCAAATCGTCATCATTCACTGCGGGTGGTCGCCCTGATCGTGGCTGACTTTCAAGGCTCCTGTCTCCTGATTTAAAACGGTCAAACCATCGGGACACCGTCGCATGGCTTGTACTTCCAGCGCCTAATGCATTGTTGATATTGTCAGCCGCAGCCCGCGCACTGTGGCCTAACAAGAACTCGTATAAGTATAGTGTTCGAACTTGTCGCTCATCCATTTTTCTTCAAACTAACTAAACAAATCGCGAGCGCGGCTTTATATACCCTACACCAGAAGTACCTAGAATGTTCTACAACATTCTAGAATATTATCGAAAAAATTGATTTTAAAAAGGAAATGTTATAGATTTTTCTAGTGTGTCTCATTACTTTTGTGCCAACCCAATACAAGTAGAGACAAGAAATCGCAAAGGAAATTTTTGAAGTATAATAGAAAAACTACGACGCTTTTATTTTTTTTTTAATAAAAAAATAATCCTTTACAAAATCAAACTGCATACAGCAGTTGATTTGAAGTCTTAACATGATGATGGTAATATTCAAATTTTAAAGTATATTCAATAAGGATGCTTTTTTTCTTTCGAACGAGAGTTGGATCGAGAATCGATGGTCGTTTATGCGTCAGGGCGAATAATTCTGTCATATGCTCATTTTTAAATGTAATCATTGTATTAAGATTAATTAACTGAAAATTATAATAAGGTGCTTATAAATGATGATGATATATTTAGTCTGATTATTTATTTTATACAGAGAATATTTTGTAATACATTTATTGATGGGGAAAATATTCTATTTAAAATTATGGATACATTCATACAATAATTCTATTTGGGGGTGTTATTGAAAATGAAACGAATATATTGCCATTATCACTATTTACTCATTTTACTTATTTAACATACAATATTACGATTTTAAGTTATAACTTATTAAGTATATTTTTAAACAAACACACCAAATCCATGTAAATAGAGCGGTATAATTATGTAAGTTAATGAATCCGTCCAAATGATGGCACTTAAATAGACATAATTAATGTAACGTTTTATCGATAAATTGAAATACAATTATTTTGAATAAAAGTATAGTATTTTTTTTTACTTAACGTGATGTACAACTGGGGACTAATTGTCTAACATTAAATCTATCGTCATCGCTTTCAGTTTGAGAGAAGTTGTATAACCATTGCTTGTTTCTGTAGATAGTTGAAAAAAAAGTATTTGTATTATGCAGCAATGGTTGTGCAACACCTTTCAAACTGAAAGCGATTGCAATAGATTTAAAATTAGACAATCAGGGGGCTGATGTGGCTCATTGATACGTAAAAGACTAAATTTCGAAGCGCGTCAAGTGTTGACCAATCAGGGTGACCAAGTATCACGCCATCGAGCAATCCACTACTATCCGACGAGTGTGAGACGGACACTTAAATAATTTTTACTTTACACTAACAAGACTCACTATACATTTATTACGCTCAGGCATCGTCGGAATTGGCAGAGCGATTCCGGAAAATTTCGAAGCCAAATGCGAATTCACTTCGAAAGCGAATCCGCTTAACTTATATAAGAGTAAAATTTCTTTTGATTCTATTTTTTGTATAAAAGTAGAAAACAAGATTAATCGATTCATACGTGTTTCAGATATTGTATCCCTATGTCATTTCGAAACTCACTACGTATATGCCACGAAACGTTAATACCAAGGTTCATCGGATTCGCTTTCGAAGTGAATTCGGAATGGGTGAATTTGAATTTGGGTTCGGATTTTTACTAAATCGTTTTGTCTGCGCAAACGTTGGTTCTCCATGCGCCATATTAGTTCTAACTTACTGTGTCTTAACAATGGTTCTTTTCTCGTGGTAGTCCTGTACTGTTCCCAAGTCTATCCTCTGCTTGCTTTACACGTTTAAAGTAAATGAATAAGTAACTAAATTTTAACTTGCTACTTACAACTTAATTGTATGTTTACATAGATAGATAAATGATTTATTTCTTGCCAAAATACACACACACACAAACTGCAACCAAGAGTGAACGGAAACACGGTACTTACAGGATTAAATTTCTAGTCAAACCATCCTATATATTATATTTTATAGATAGAAAATAAATAATATAAATAGAAAAATATAAAATTCATTAGTAAATATTTTTTGAATAATAATTACTATACTCATTATGAAATGAAAATCTATTTATTATATTATTAAAATCAAGTTAAATTGTTAAACATTTAAATCAGATATGTATATTGTAACAAAACAAAACAAACAAAAAAACAAAATCACGTTTCCGCTATCTGTCAGAGTGTTGGAACACCTAATTTTTGTTTATCTAGCAGATATGACTTTGATAATTTTTTAAAACAATATTTATTTTTCAACAACCTTTAGTGGCGGTGGGATATTATTCCAACACTTAGTTGCGTGGTAGCGGAAACTGCCAATAAATGCCACAGTGCGGTGTGGTGAACTATGACAGGTGGTCGTATTGATCTCGGTGGTCGCATTGACGCGATCTGTTTGAGGTACTTGTACAAAAATTCAATTTTGAGAAGAGGTAGTCGGGACTTTTAAATTTTATTATATCGAATAAAAGTAATGCCAGATGATAATGTCGATATGATTCCATATTCAATATTGATTCATTATTAAGAAATGGAGAAATATGAGAATGTGGTGGTACGTTAAAACAGAATTTAAAGCAGGCATTTTGAACTCGCTGTATCAGTCTTTGAGATTTATAAAGGAGACGTGGTCCATAAACAAGATCTGCATAGTTAAGTCTGGACAGAACTAATGCCTCAACAATATTAATACGAGCATTCTGACATAGTAGATCACGTATCTTATACAGGACCTTCAGCCTGTAGAAACAGTGCTTGGCCAATACCTTTACATGACCTTCATAACGCAGCTCGCTATCAAAGTGAACACCCAAATCTTTTGCACTGTCCACACGTTCGATTGTATGCTGCAGTATTGTAATATGAGGACATCTGTAAATGATCTTCTTTATTTGGGATTTAGAGCCTATGACCATATATTTAGACTTATTCAGGTTAAGCATAAGGCCATTTTCAGTACACCATGAGCTATCTCCTCCAAATTTTCATTCAAATATCGAAGTGCACGCGCCATAACTGTTCCACGACCTTTGCGAAATCCAGATTGGCGTGACGATAGCAATTTTATTTTCTCTGCATAATCGTACAGTTGGCTATATACAACCTTTCCTAATATTTTAGAGAGAAACGGAAGTATACTTATGGGTCTTAGTTCTTTGAATTCGCAGGGTAGCTCCACTTTAGGCAAAGGAGAAACTAGCGCCTTCTTCCATTGACCGGGGACTACTCCTGTACGTATGGATTGATTAATGATGTTGGTAATCACTGTTAAGGTTCTAGGTAGAGTTAGAAGAACCATATCTCTGCTTATATTATCATCACCAATAGCGTTGGATTTAGTGGACATAATATACCTAGAGATCATTAATTCATCGACTGGTTTGAGCTTAAAAATAGAGTCAGAAAATATTTGAAAGATTAAAAGAAAGCAATACCTATTAGTCGACGTGATAGTATTTTGCACGGGCACATCCAAAAAATATCCATTAAGAGACGCAGGATCACAGAAACAGTCAGGTAAACAATCATTTTTACTAGGATCGATTAAAATTTTTTGTTTATATTGCGCCAAAAGGTTTTGCCGTTTTTTATTGTTGGAATTGTATATGTACTTTAAACTAATCATTTTATTTAACTTTGTAACTGTGAATTTAGTCACGAAAGCGTCGTACAACGCGTTTATTGTTATATGGACAGGATACACCTTCGGTATCGATTGATTATAATTTTTGAAAATAAAAAATGTTTTGAGTGCTTAGCGTAAGTTTTTTTGAAGTTAACGTTCACCGACGATCGCGAGCGCGTTAAAATTTTAGTATGGAATTCGGTACAGCGCCCCTAGCGGTAACTAATAAGAACTGCTTACCACTCCGATGTGCATTGAATATTTTTATTTTAATTGTAATGAGTCATTAATTAAAAGTAATTAATGAAACTGTATGTCAAGCTTAGACTTTTAATTACCTATCTAAGATTTCAAAGCAATATGATATCTTCTACTATCTATCTTATTGACTTACCTGTTTATTTCGTCTTTAACAAATAAGTTATGTAATGCATTAGGTATATTTCAAAGCCAATTTTATTTAATAATTACAGTACTTAAATAAATGTAAATACAAAATTATGATTTGATTACATTTTTGATAAGGTGAGAATAATCATCAAAAAATATTTAAAGTTGGTATTCTTGAAAACACAAAGCCCTTAACTCCCTTTGACCCATTGGTTTCCTAAGCCACAGACATGCTTACTATTGGTTACAGATTAGATTTCGAACGCCCGAGATGCTTGATTCTCAATTCTATGAAATCTTTAAATGTCTGAAAAAAGAAATAAAAGTCCATAAGTGCAACACAGAACAGAACAGTTCAGAGGAAATAAAATGCAATTCTATTTAGTCCGTCAGTCAGACAATAGAAAAATATTAGATTCGTATTTTTTTTTAGTTCACTTTAACAAGAAATAACTTCGATAACAGGCATTCAGTTCAGGAGTGGGGTCTCGCTACGTCACAGTTAAGTAGAAAATGTACCATAACGTGACGTCATGCGAAATTTCAACTCCATGTAACGCCGTAATTTTATGATTACGAAAAAAATAAAAAAATACGTGTTTAATATTTTTTAACACTCTACCTGACGGACAAACAAACAAAAATTTGTCATCATAACTATTTCTTATGAACTTATTTTTAAAAGAATTCTGTCGCTAAAAATGATTATGATTTTGATTCCTAATTGACATTCTCATGATCGTTACTCATGTGTCCTATTAGGAAAAAATAACCCTCTAAACTGGTGACGAGGTCTTTCACGAAAGAAATTTAAAGCATATTGTGGATCATAATCCATATTAATTGTTCTTTTATTAATTTTGGTCGTAATCATACTCACAATTTCACCAACGTCCGGTCCATACATTCCTTTGATTACTTCATTGAGACTCTTTTCAAAAGCCTCCAATGGGGTTCCCTTTACATCTATGTAGTAAGACTCTTGACTAACGTACAGGCTCGTTATAGCCTTCCGAAACATCTAAATTAATTAAACATTTCATTTAGTTGTTTACATTATTTCATTAGGCAACAAACTAACTTACATTCAAGCAAATCGTCAAAACTGTTGGACGTGTAAAAAATACATAAATTAAGCTTTTAATATTAGTTTTTAAGGCGACCTCCGTGGCTGCGGATCTCATACGCCTGCTTTAAAGTGTCGCCGTCTCTAAGGTCTCGGGTTCGATTTCCGAATGGACTTCGCTACATTGTCGCGGGTCTAGGTCTTGTAGTACTCCTTAAGTACTGCTAGTTTGAAGATTTGTACTTTTGAATATCCCGGATATGGACTCGTGTTTAAAAAACAAAAGTAAATTATTTTAAGTAATTAAGAGAGCCCTAGGCGGTTGCTATCCTATTGCTAGAATCATAGATAGAAGAGCCAAGATTTTAGCAATAGGACACGAAATCTTATCGACGTTGTGGCGATATTTCTTTTCATTTTAGTTGATAAAATTGATAAAAAATGCCTGATTTGGTGGAATTCGTTATTTTCGAGATTTGTTTGTTTTCAGTATTACCTATCCCAAAGCACCTTGTGACAACTTAGCATGCTTAGTGGACGAATAATATTTCAGTATTGTTAAAATCGAATTGATAATTTGGTAACTGTCTGCGCCTACACCTGCATCACTAGCGAGGAGGGGGCGCACATCACTACGCCGGACCCGGCTGCCATCGATGCCGGGTGCGGCGCGGCGCGACACTCAGACGACGCACGCATACGCATTCGGACTACTCGACGCGACATATTCATTATATTGAGATTTTCCTCGAATTACAGTCCATTTAAAGTCTTCGTTTCTTTTATTTTTATCTTCAAATAGTCTCAAACAGTAACGATGTATTTATTAATGAAAAATTCTTAAAAAATCGACTTTGTCCCTGGCTCTCTGAAATAGGACCTAACAGGACTGACGAATCTTTTAAGCACTTGCAGATTTTTTAGGCATTTTTCATTAAAATATTTTTCATTATAGAATTGTGAATGCAAAATAGGGATGATGACTTTATTGAATGAATATTATTGAATATATATATTATATTACTATTGAATGAATGAATTGAATTTTTATTTCTTTGTCCGTCAGGTAGAGTGCTAAAAAATATTAAATAGGTATTTTTTTATTTTTTCGTAATTATAAAATTACGGCGATACATGAAGTTGAAATTTCGCATGACGTCACGTTTGAGTACGTTTTCTACTCAACTGTGACGTAGCGAGCCCCCATTTCTCAACTTTAATGCCTGTTATATTTCTTGTTAAATTGAAGTAAAAAAAACACGTATCTAATATTTTTCTATTATCTGACTGACGGACTAAACAGAATTGCATTTTTTTTACCCAGTCATCATCCCTATTGATAAAATATTATATTTTATTATTATGTATTTGTTATAATAAGCGACGCGCCGGATAGACTCAAATCCAGAATTTAAGCGTAGAACTACGAATACGTCTCTGTGAGACGCTGATATTGTCGAAATTAAATTACGCAGACACAGTCATTGGGGGATGTCTTCTAGCTCGATCAAAAAAGCGTATACAGAGAGTACAGAATGATTGTGCAAGATACTTTTATAAATGTTAAGTGTCTTATTGAACCTCAAGTCTCGGGGTATCTGCTGAAAATCAGAGCGGTAGTAAATGTTGCTCATACTGAGCAGAGGCCCGTTTGGTATAACTTACATTTTTTGATTTTTTGCTGTGGAATATTTTGCTACTTTGTATTTTATGCCAAGTAAACGGTTTCTATTCTATTCTAAATCGGGACTTATCTCTAATCTCGATCTCACACTTCACGTAGGTGAGTGTGACGACGGTCGAAGGTTCGTTGCCCCTTTAGCCGCAACTTATATCCAATGCGGTATTTAGTCAAAAGGCGTCCCGCATTGGATCATCCTGTATCAATTACAAATCGTACCAAGGAGTTTTTGAGTTTAATTTAAAATAGAAGAACAAGAAGAAACATTTATTGACCTTAATCACAAACAAATACATTATTACAAAATATGATTCATATAAATATAAAACATACCACTATTAATAAGCAATACAATAATAACAATTACAGAGGTCAATCAGGACCCTGCCTCAGCTTGTGTTGTTGACACATGTGTGTGCCGTAAACGCTAATATTCTGACAGGGTATGTTCGGTGCGCGACAAATACTATTAAATACATTACATTACCTAACCTACTTACTGTAAACAAAAACAAACAAACACGAAACAATGCGAAGTTTTTACAAACAATAGTACCTATCTTGTACTGACACCCCGAATCCAAAATCAATGACAAATTATTGTTCAAACAGACAAAGGCGTGGCCATAAACAAAAATTCATTGCCATACAGATTCTTTTTTTTAAATACAATACATTCTGTAGTTACAAATGGTGAGTTCTTTTTCGTAAAACAATTTAAACGAATACAATTTTACCCATCTCAAAATCACAACACCTAGGACTGAAGTCTTTAATATACAAATGACAAGGACCATTGAACCCATCCAGCTCGACGAAAGCGAGCCTGTTTGTTAGGTAACTGTCGAACCATTTGACTGCACCCGAGTCCTAACCATAGAACTCCAGCTTCGATAAAAGCAATGTTGTATTTATACAATCAAAAACACGGGAGTAGTCTAGAAGCAATAGCACACTGAAATAACCAAGATCCTGCGCAGCCAAAAAAATATCACGTCTGAGAGAGCAGTTCCAGTGCCATGACCCTTACGGAATCCTGATTGAAAGGTGCTTTCAGAGAGGGACCGAGTTTATAATGGTGGTGATTGTGATCCAAGAACTGTGACAAGTTTAGCAGCAACATTTCCAACGAGACATAGTCGTCTCCTTCAGCATTAGACTTTAGTCTCCTTATTGCTTTAAGTACCACATCCCCGTAAACAGGCTGCAGGCTAAAAGTAGCTGAGCTATATCTATAATATTCGAAGTAAGTCAGACTAAAAAGTGAAACATCATTAGTGCCAAGAACATTCGGAAAGTGCTTGTTAATGGCATCTGGATTGTCAAAAATAGAGGTAATTCTGCTTCAACCTTCCCGCTAGGTAATATATTTCTTTTCAGGTTGCGCCATAACTTTTTCGAGTTCCCGATATTATAATAAATATTTTTTTTCAAAATAACTTTTCTTTTCACATTCTATGCCCTATTACTAGTTGCTTCATTGTTAGATAGCTGTCCCTGTGGACTTGGATTTTTTTATTTTTATACTTTGCAAGACTACTGTTTCTTAATCGCATCATACACTTAATAGTATCCGTGATCCAAGGATGTGATGGAGTATTGTTTTTTTTTTGTTGTAACAGAAGCATGTAAATCAAATAATGCGGTAATAACAGATGCAAGACTATCGGCCAGGATACCAACTCCATCTCTACGGTATCTTGTTTCTTCTTCTTTCTTCTGTAGGATATACACCATCCTGTGACTGCACGAAATAATTCCAGTTAACAGAATTGAGGTGCATGTTAAATTGGTCCAACAAAATATTTCCATAGGGTCTATAGGTCACCCATCGGGGTGGAGAATGTTCCTTTTTAATATGGAGTTGCGCCGTTAGCATAACATGTCTACCAAGTTCAGGGATGTGTTTGACTATTACATTAAGTGTCGTTAAGTCGGTACAGATGACGTCTATAAAGCTGTGACTATGCTGAGTTAAGTGTGTCGGCCCAGTAACTACTTGTTTTAGATTCAAGCTAAACGTGAATTGTTCAAAGGCCATGCCACTGCGACTATCAAGAAGATTCATGCTAAAATCTCCAATCAAAACAATGTCATCGTGTTTAGAAAAGGACGTGATTGATTTAGATATTGCATCGAGGAACATATCTTTGTCCTGCCACTGTGACCGGTAAGCAATTCCAATTACTATGTTCAGATTGTACAGACGTATTTTTAACCACATTTGTTCAATTGTTGAATTGACTGGATGTGAGTATATACGTCCTTTTATACCCTTGCCTATTTATGTAGATGTTTTTTTTTAATCCTACCAAGAAATTCGGTAGTCTCGATGACTGACAGTTATTGATTGACAATTAGTTGGTTGATCTTTGTTCAGCCGTATTGTATAAAGATGTGTACAGCTAGCTAATGGCGTCATTCAATTAAAGACTGTTGATTTAACAACGAATAATTACCATGGGTATTCTAGTAATAGGAGTTAAAAAAACAATAATAGGTTATTGTACGTGTAGCCTGTAGCATAGGTACTGATAAAGTAATAAAAATGTTATATTCTGCTAAAAAGATATACATATATTTGAAATTAATAAGATTTATCAATTATAATGATTATGAGAACGCGAGGTCCGCTTGATAGCCGAATGCGAACTGATTTTGTGCTATACAATTTTGCGACTTAAAACTGATGATTCTTGGGAAAATGCAATGGCTCGTGCAGTTACTTAACTGTACTGTTTTTATTTATGAACTATCATCAGCAGCTAAGTGGGGAGGCCGCCATTTGTACTGTTGTTATGTTTTGTTTTATCTATTTTAATTTTCTTTTTCATGTGTGCAATAAAGATTATTAGATAGAATTTAAAGTAGCTTACGTTGGATGTGTTGGGCCAGGATCCGTGCACCAACAGTGGGTGGAAGAAAACCGTATCCCCGGGCTCCATCGGCGCAACAGTCACCCGCTTATTATAGGGAGCCACCGCGTCCACGTCCGGTATCATGAAGTACATTATGTTTGTTAAATCCTACATAATAATGATATAAAATTCAATACCATTTAAGAAATTGAACAGTGTTTGAAAAAAACGAACACCCAAAAGTTTTTTTTTTTAAAATATAAATAATTAAATTGTCTAATTACTTAACGTTATTATTGACATTATAGTATGTACTCGTATATAAATTATTTGAAACCAGAAAAATGCGGTTCCGTTTTCTTTTAATATTTCATAATATAGATATTTTTATATATGCCTTTTAAAAATAAACGTAAGTAATAATCAGAGGTCGGAATTAGGTAGAGTTATTTATGTACTTGCATCGAAATGTTGATATTAATGTGGACCTTCCCTACAAATGTGGCAACATCGCGCGTATTGGTATTTTGCAACTTTGGACATACGATGTCTTTGATGTAAGTTTGGCAACGTCGTGCGTGCAGTAGTTTAAATTGTGTAAAAGTAAATTACTTTTTATTAAAAAAATCACGGGATTTTTTCTGCTCTTTAAAATTTATCTCGGGATTTGAGGCATATCCACTTTATTCTTTCGCTGTATGAAATCAGTGTAAGTACATGAATAACTCCACCTAATTCCGACCACTGGTAATAATAGTAAGTTACCATCAACGTTTTAGATATTATAAAAATATAATAACAAAACGCACCGGCACATTAACTTCCGGATGAATTATATTCTCCTTGTGTGATCCGGGGACGACGAACAGGGAACCATTCGTCTCAAACACAGGGTCTACCGCCGTCCATGCTGTCAATATTTTCTCTATAGGTCTCATCGGCACGTAGAACGCATCCTAACATATAAATAATAATATGTAGGTAATACTCCGCCAGTGATATTTTTTGGTTATCTGAGGCACTCGATTGAGTTATGAAAAGCGTATTCAGTCTGCGATTGTGGAAACTAACCAGCTTAATAAAAGACCCCTTAATAAAAAACATTAAATATCAAATCATCAATGAATATAATTGGTATTTAAGGTTTCTGCACCTAAATCTTGTAATTTCGGGGACACATTTACCGTGTTAAGGATTTTGTGGACCCCAAGGGTCCGCGGACCAGGGTTGGGAAACGCTGCTCTTTATTACGATATTCAAGGGGAGGACCTGTAGGCTCAAGCAAATGGAATATTAATTTATATGTATTTATATGGAATATTAATATATAGATTTTTATTCATCAAAAATCATAAAGACAAAACCAATTTAGGTATTTATAACGATTGTATTCCTAATATTAAGACAGGTGGGTTCAAGGAGAATAGAGAGAGACATGGGATTATCGGGCATTTACTTTGAGAAGGGCAAAAGTAAAGAAACTTGATAAATAATATAATTTCAAACACTATTTTAAGATGAAAAAGCTATGAGAGTTCTGGCAAATACAAGTAATATTTAGATTTTATTGTTCCTTCATTCATATATAGCTTCAAGTCAATTTTGATGGCAGGGCAAGCGACATCTTGCCCAACCTGGGGGCCAATTCTACTAAATGAATTTTGTTTAAATCGAGAATAGGAAAACCATTAAAAAGTGTAGTTTCGTTCGATTACGATCCGTTTTCGATTCGATTTAAACAAAATTTATTTAGTAGAATTGGTCCCCTGTGGCCACGCCAAGCACGCCCGTGGAGTGGGATACAGTGGAAGGAAAAACCCGGCCATCCCGCGCACGAAGGGTTCCGTACCATTATTTATAAATACGGCAAATGAATCACGTTTGTTCTAAAATATTTATTTTATTATGTTTTTAATATATTTTGTTATAGCAACAACAGATATACATCATCTGTGCAAATTTTATTAACAAATATTAACATTAAAATTCGTAAATATGCGGTCTGTCTAAAATAAATATTCAAAGCTTATTTATTTTTACCAAATATAACACTAAATCTTTTATTAAATACTTGTCACATACTTCCCCTTTTTACTGCTGAGAACCTCGACAGTGGTACCTTTTGAAAGAATTTTAGTAAACGGGAAATAATTAATTGATACTCTACTTAAAAGTTTGAAATGATTAATTCTTGTGTTAAAGTCACTGTTCTACTTACCTGATGTGGTGGATGCCATTTGCTGCCAGGTGGTTTATTGATGACCATGCTATTGAGCATGGATAGGTTCTCTCCAATTAATTGTTGAATAACGTGTAACAAACGCGGGTGTTCGTGGTATTGGGAAAACACTGGGTCGAAATTCAGGAAGTTTATCTAGAAGTACATACATATACCTAATTAAAATGAATATTTTGTTTGAATTGGAGAATGTCGTGTAACCAACTATTTTTTTATTGATTAGTCGCAATTATTTACGATTGTTGGAATATTATCGTAACATATTTATCCATCAAAATTAAAAGTAAAAGTGCACGAATAAGTAAATGGCGAAGTTAAGGGTATCTTATTTTTCGCGATTTTATTATAAATGACAAGAACCCTCCTTAGAAGTATGATGTTCTTTTTTCCACAAAACGAGTTTAAAACATATGTATTGTCTTTCATTCCGAGATAAAACGCTAATTTGCCTATCCTATTTTCGATCTTTGGACTGAGGATCAGCGATTCCTTGACGTTGATACATTAGGAAGTATTTTAATACCTAGGTTTATATAGATACCATAGAATAGCATTTGAGGTGTTTAAGTGTACCTTATTAACATGGTCCTCTACATTCTGTTTTTCTTTAATCAAACTGACGTCTCTCACTATTCTAATCAATTTCTGTGGGTCGGCGTTGTTACATACATCATAAAATCTTTTACTGAAAATAAATGCAGAAGTTTTCATAAAAAGTAAAAAAATGAAATTATTTTAACTTGCTGACGGAGGACTATGGTATAGTTAGAATTAATAGGGAGAAGAAACGCAGAATGCTAGTGTAACAAAGGTACATTGTTTATTGATTCCTGGCAAATTGTTACAAGGCTGCTGTCCCAATGTGACGTCACAGTCGTCCCTCAGCCTCCTCGGGAGCGCGCGTTTTTTTAGTAACTATTAATTACGTACGTGTAAGTGAAGAATACAAAACTATATAAGATATCTATTCATTATTTCACATTACCTTGTTAAAAGTGTTTAAACCTAGTGTCCGTAAATAAATATATAAATATATAATAACAATTTGATGTCTCAACATTTTGGTCAAACGGTTTGCCAAAAATAATATAGCAATCTTATTTGCGGTGACGTATCAACTTGTTGACGTATCAAATGTCCAAAAGCAATGTCCAACATACTTTTTTTTTAATAGCCGTTCATATAGGATGTTCACAAGACCTAGTAGTAAATGTAAAAGAAACTAAAGCAATCAAGGCTTCTAAGGTCTCTGTCCTTTTACTTCTAAGCTCATAAAGGCTCACCCCTGTTCACCGCTGCAGTGTATGCAGTAGCTTGTCCTTTTTTTCTTTAGTTTCGTCATTTTTAACGTCGAGTAATCTAAGCACATGTACAAACAACCGAACTTTCTGTTAGTTTTAACCATCCATAAGGAAGGCTTGAGCCCCTACAGTGGGGACGAAGTAAAGGGCTGATGATGATGATGATGACTATCTTACAGGTGGAGTCAATGACTTTGGAGTCGAGTGTTACTTAAGTCCTAGTCGGCGATCCCTAGTAGTAATTTCGAATTATTATGACACTTGAAGGTCTTATTTGTCCTCGAACGAAAATTTCAAATCGTTTTTTTATATATTTTTTTTAATTCCGCATTCGAAGAAGTTGAATAGGCCATCAGGTGTCATGTTAATTGGTGCCGGTAATAGTGATGCGATTTTAAATGTTATGCAAAAACGTAGTCCGTCGTCATACCTGACATTGGCAATAGTGTCCATATCAATGAGTCCTTTAATTACTAAATATCCGTTATCATCAAAGAATTTAAGTTGCTCCTGGGTCAAATAATATTTGTTTGGATGTCTGAAAATAGAAAATATTTAACTGCAAATTAAATACCGCAGACCCGACCGGGAATCGAAACTTGTGACTTCAGAGGCGGCGAAACCGCCGTGTGAACCATGACATGTCCTCAGACATGAACTTACTTTGAAATTAACTGAAGGAACTCGGGATCCTAAGCTGATGCCCAGAATTCTATTTACCGACTTCAAATTCGAAAATTCATTTTATGTATATTTTTTTTATGTAACTATATGTTGATCGATTTTTCCGTGAGTTGTCTCTAGTTATATTTTGATATTTATTTTCATGCACTTGTACCTACTGCGGAGAGTCCAAATAATTCATTAGACATCTGTCATTAGAGAGTAAATAAGTAGCTTACTTCAGTACGAGAACTAACAACCTACGTATTGTTATATAGATGCTGTAGATCATTTCAATTTAAAAATATATAATTATCTCTTGAAGGCCGATCAATTTTAACTCAATTTAACATATTCTTGATGAAAAACGCTTAAAATGATATTGACAGGAACTCGAACCCACGACCTACAGGACTGACGAATATTTCAAGCACTTGTTACTTTTCGCTACTACAGAGCGTATACCTCTTATCGTTTAAGCAGCGTTCACTAAAATAGGTGCCCTTGGAGGTACTTCTACTAGGGAACCTTTTAGTGGGATAAAAAGTAGCCTATATGTTAATCCAGACTAAGAATCGGCTGTATACCAAATTTCATCAAAATCCGTTTGTGTGTTTGTTTGTGTGTGAATAAGTAACAAACATCCAAATCTACAAACTTTCTCTTTGTACTTGTAATAAAAATTCTATATGCATAAAAAAATCTTAAATATTTTATACATACTAAGAGCTACGTAGAAACCGAATTATAATGTTTTTTTTAACGCCGGCGCTAAGAATTAAAGGACTCTAGAAAAATTAAAAAGTATTTTGTTCTTCAGTTAGCCACACTCTTGGTATCAAGGTCCAAGGTGCAAATGTCTACTTATAGTATTCTATACTTAACAGATTTCATTAAATAGTTCAATAATATTGTGGGAGAATTCAAATTACCATAATAACAAAATCACCTGATCGATCACGGACGTTTTCGAGCGCTGGCTGTGGTATATAATCTTCAGTAATAAATAATTTTTAAGTAATTTCGTAAATTTTATTTTAATTTTTTGTAGTAGATAATAAGTATCGGTTTCAGATTTTTTTTTTTGTATTAGACATACACTCTCTGAATGGACGTTAGGACTTTGACAACAAAGTGTGTGTTTTACTAAAATAAAAAATAACACCTGCGCTGCTATCGTAAATTATTCACAAAGTGTTGATTTGATAATATGTCGATCTTTACCATCAGTCCTGCAGCGCCACCGACTTGTGTTAGAAATAAGTTCTAGAATCATTAACATCGGTTTTCACTAACCTAAATTAAGGCATAGCTAACTAAAATACGCTTAATCTTACGAATCGCATAAGCAGACTAGTTTAATTCCAAATATACATTCTTTTTTTATCCCTTAATACTTTTTTAACCTGTCATATTACGCAAATACCTAGCGCAAGGCGCCATATAACGCATGTCATAATTTTAGGCATTGCTTATAATGTCGTTACGTGCCATTGTTGAAATGCTTTTTCACCTTAGAGGATTCCTAAATATTCTCAACAACTCTTAAGCTTAGTGGAAACGGCCATAAGTCTCTGACAAAATAGGGACAAATTGCCAAAATACTTGAAGATAATTGAGTCTCCATGGCGCTACTGCACTCTGACAAAATAGGGACAAATTGCCAAAATACTTAAAGATAACTGAGTCTCCGTGGCGCTACTGCACTCTGACAAAATAGGGACAAATTGCCAAAATACTTAAAGATAACTGAGTCTCCATGGCGCTACTGCACTCTGACAAAATAGGGACAAATTACCAAAATACTTAAAGATAATTGAGTCTCCGTGGCGCTACTGCATTCTGACAAAATAGGGACAAATTGCCAAAATACTTAAAGATAATTGAGTCTCCGTGGCGCTACTGCACTCTGACAAAATAGGGACAAATTGCCAAAATACTTAAAGATAATTGAGTCTCCGTGGCGCTACTGCACTCTGACAAAATAGGGACAAATTGCCAAAATACTTAAAGATAACTGAGTCTCCGTGGCGCTACTGCACTCTGACAAAATAGGGACAAATTGCCAAAATACTTAAAGATAATTGAGTCTGTTTATTCATCGATTATGTTCTTAGAGTCATAGTAAGTGAATTGGGCGGTTACATCCCTTGCCGTTATTTCATCGTCTATTTATTAGACAGCGGTGATAATGACTTAAGTTAGGATAAAGAAAATATTTTCAATATAATAAAAACCTTGTGGCCTTACCAGGTTCTAAAAAACCTTCACCTTCGAAATTCGATATCACAAAATATATTATAAAAGTAGTACTTACTTTTCCATGATTATATGTTTTTTTTTTTTCTTGAGAATGATATTTTCAAGTGAATAGAGATAATAAATAGATATTATTTATGAAAAGTGTTTTCCACTCAACGAACAAATAGAATTGTTAATGAAGCACAGAACTCGTAGTGATGATAATAATATTATGATGCGGGATTAAATTTGTATACTTTTAGGGTTTCGAGTAGCAAATTTTAAGATTTGTTAAGCGGAATATTGTAATGTGTTCCGTAGTGTTCCGGTTTTATCTATTAAGGAAGAGAGGCGTAATTCATCAATGGTGAGAGGTGGTTTATGTTTTTGGGTGCACTTATATTTACACATCCAAATGTTCCCATTTATCTTCATCCATGATCGCCTTAGATTGATTTTGTTGCATAAGATTTTCCCTGAAAGGTTCCCGATTCGTTAGAAATAGTTTTTACGGCCGTTTCTGAAAGTACAAAATCTCAACTTATTGATTTTTAATAACTTATTTCTTTTTACTAGCAAAGATAGATATAAGATAACGAGCAAAGATTTTGTTTCTTTGTTTGTTTGCAAACTCCTGGACCCATTTTAAAATTTTTTTCACTTACGGACAAATTACGCGGGCGAAGTCGCGGGAAGACATCTAGTTGTAATAAATATAATAACATTGACAGCAGTAATATTATAATATTTAAATACAGTATACAACACAATAGGTAATGCTTGGAAATATATTTTAATAAATTCAAATTTATTCTGTGCATAGATAATTAAAGATTTAAAGTACGTACTACATATAAATACATACGTATAAATAATGATATTAGTACATAAATCAGGAAAAAGTGAGTACTATTTTTATAAACGAATTTATGACGATGCGTTAAAACGAACCACCCTTCATGATTATGATAAAATGTACTTTTTATGTTTTACCCGACTGCAAGGGTTATGTTTTTCAAAAAATTAGATATTTTTTGTATGTAATCCTCTGAATGGATTTAGATAATTGAGGATTATTAACGGTAAGGGCGCTTGTGCACTGAATTTTCAGACTCGGCGGTCCGATTTTTTCCGGTCTGGAATGACATGAAAAACCTGGCTGAGTAGCTTGTGCACTTGTTCGTTTTTTTCCTGATCGGAGCGGCGCAGTTTAGGGCAGCTCTCTTTGGAGCGTCGGTAATTGTTTGCTTTGTTACTCTACGTGCGAAGACGTAGAAGACATAAAAAAATTTGGGTATTAGTGAAAGGTACCTAAATAATGATCTGACAGGCTCATTTCACATAAAGCATAATAAATTGAGGCAAGACGAAAGCATTTTTTTTTACTACCATCGGATGACTACTATCAGATGTATAAAAATTATACCCTTACTAATTTAGGAACAGCATTATTTACATACAAAAGCTAAAAATATCTATAACATTAGGATAAAATTACTGATAATGTTCTAGTACTTGATGTTTAAATTTATAATTGTGCTATTTTTATGCTATTTAAATCAACTTCAAGCGATTACAGACATAGACCAATCGTTGGTACCATTTCGTAAACAAATCGAAATTAGTGCCGTGTAAGCGGAGAATTAATATGCTAGATGAACTGTACGATGGCAATTAAATCAGCCGTCCTTATTGTAAGTTTTAAATTTCATGATTTAACTAAAATCATTGTAAGAACAGTTGGCTGCATTATATATATACTTACTAGCTTTTATTTTATACGCGTGGTATAGTTTCAATGAGCAGAATTCTCTTTCTTTTAGAATATTTCTGTTATCAAATATTTATTTATACTTATCTTATCAATTGTTTAAAAACAAATTTTAATAATGACAAATTTTCATACAAACTTACATCTTCTATTTTCACCTATTTTTCGTGAAAAAAGGTAGCCTAAGTTCTTTCTTAAGGTTAAGTCTATTTCTGTATCAAATTCCATTAAGATGGATTCAGTTCTTTATGCGTCTAAGCATAACAACACTTATTTGACTTACCTTAAGTTATCGATAATTTTAATACGATTCTAGAATCTAAAAATTATCGATACTAGATCCATACGATGATCAAATTAGAACTACATATATCGAGTTTGCCAAAGCATATGCAGTGATATTAAATCATCATATAAAATATCGCATTTTATAATATAATATATCAAAAATTAACAATATCGCCGAAATAAATATCGATTATTCATAAATCGGTTATTTTTCCAAGCCTACTCCGCAGGCTCATGAATTTTACGGATTGCAGTGCACAAGCGTAAACGTCCTTTTCATTGCCGCCATCACGGACCTGAAAAAACCGGTCCGGAATAGAGAAAAATAAAATTCCGGACGGTAAAATTCCTGACAGTGCACAGGCTAGCTTTACCTACATATGGCCAGACATATGGGACCGGGAAAATCGGACCGCCGGACCTAAAAATTCAGTGTAGTGCACAAGCGCCCTAACTTAAGTTTTTTACGTTTCATATGCCAAAAGTCCTAGTTTTATCAAATTGCTATCAACTGATTATAAAAAAATATAAATCAGAAACGAAAACCTGTTTAAATGATGTTTAATCACATCATTCCCAGGTATTGTTAATGGTAAACTAGCAGAATTATACGTTTTTTTACGCATAGAAATATTTTCAGCTGCCCGTATGGCCCGTATGGGTCTCCTCCTGTCTTTGATGCAATGCATTGAGGGCAGATCCACTTCTTTGCCTGTTCCTGGGTAAGATGAACACTTGTGGCTCAGAAAATATGGAACTTTTTGCGGCAATTCGGACATGTGCAAATTTTTAATTTTTCACCTTTAATGCCTTTAAGGCATCCGTAGCGGTTCATTTTGACAGTATATAAAAGATTTTAATTGTCTAGTTTATATATAACAAAGATCGAACCCAAATAGAAGCACGCCACGCCGTCAAACGAGAAAATTTCAAAAGAGGCACTAAAAAAAATTACTTGTAACATACTGTTTTCATCGCAATTTTGAGTACTGTTTAGACTATTATAAAGGATTCTTGATAGGCTATATGGGTATATAAAAGTTAATTTGTAATAATTTCGACGAAACAAAAATATACGTGTCTTCCCTTTTTTTTTTGACGCTGAGAAATGCGTTACGCATACCCGCTTCACCCTGCGCGGGCTCCACGGGTGATGTGGGACTCCTCCTGTGGCCCCACCCCCGAAGGAGCTAGACAAGAAACAGGAGTTCACCCTCTAAAACTCAGCGATGTCCCTCGCATGGAAGGCGATGCGCGGGATCGGCCCGGAGGCCATACACCGCGCGGTTCTCCCCCATTTCGGCCCGCCCCAAGGGCAGGTCCCACTCGGGTTGGGGGTACGCCTCAGAGACATTCGAGGCGTACTCCCACGACGAGGCGGGAGCGTGCAATGCCGACCGGTGCGCGAACCGGCCAGCTACCCCCGACTAAACACCTGAGATGCGCAACTGTGCAATCTCCAATCCCCTACTCATCGTGTTGGGAGGCTCACACAGGCATAGCCCTTATTGTGGGCCTTTATTGAAATTTACGTGAAATTTACTAGAATGCATTGGTATTTCCAAGTTCAGATTCTCCGACGACCTTAAAACTCTTGCGTGTGTATCGTGAATGTATGTGAAGCGCTCCTTTTTTTACGCTGAGAAATGCGTTACGCATTCCCGCTTCACCCTGCGCGAGCTCCACGGTCCCCAACGGGACTACTTCCCGCGCATGCCGTTTTAAATCCCTGTTTCAACCTTTTTATTACAATAAAAAGCAACCTATGTCCGATCTCAAGTCAACTATTTTTAGTGGGTTAGGTTTGCGAGCTTAACAGAAATATACACAGATCTACTTTGGCTATATAATATTAGTAAGGAATAATTAAACTCTTATACTATTATATAATAAGAGATAACCAGACCATTACCAAATAAATAGACTAAGAACAAAATAAATCACAATTCTTTGATCGACTTTTAAACTTACAGCTGTTTTTTTTCGATTTTAAATTGAGGACATTTTGTGTGAACTCGTATCCAACTGGGTAAAACATAGAAATAAAACAAATAATAAAACTGGTTAACTGTCAAGAGTCACGATACGAAATACAAATATTAATTTAATTAATAGGAAAATATCTGCTAATTTAGAATAAGATTACTATGATGTTCAACTTTGTAGACACTACAACGAAAAGCTATATTTGTTTATTTAAGGTGCAACAACAGCATATAATGAACCGACTAATCCTATTAATATTATAAAGGCGAAAGTTTGTAAGTATGGATGTATGGATGTTTGTTACTCTTTCACGAAAAAACTACTGGACGGATTTGGATAAAACTTTACAGCAATATAGGTTATACATCAGAATAACACATAGGGTACTTTTTACTGGGAAAACTTCTCACTCCCACGGGATACCGACTTCCACGCGGACGAAGTCGCGGGCGTCCACTAGTTTCCAATATATTTCAGATTTAAGGTTTCACTATGACTCTGAAAACCTTAAAGCTAAGGTTTTCAGAATAAAAGTTTGAAATACAGATGGAAAAAAAAACACAAGTGCAAAGTATATAAGTACAAAATTTAATTTAAGAAAACTGAAAATTTACACAAATTTCTTTAAACAAAACGATAATGCAGTTTAATTTAGAATAAACGCCATCTAGTACAGCAAAGCTTTAATGTTTCTTTTTACTACATTACATTTCAAATCAAATCAAATTATTTATTGGTCTTAAACTCAAAAAGATACACTCGGTAAGTCTTTTACAATTGAAATATAACCAAAAATTAAAAAGTAACAAAACTTAATCAATTAAATTATAACCTATTACCTTCCCAGGGTCTTAAACTACACAAATATAATATTTTCTATCCTCTACGTAATAAACCGAATGTTTAAGTCTCTTCGACTATTAGTCAGTATGTCAGGATATCTCCTTTTTATATAAAATGTATAGAAAACAATAATTAAAAAGTGTTTGACTATAAAATTAATAAGTACAAAACATATTTGAAGAACACGGATACCTTTAAACTTATTCCTTTACTTTTAAACTTACTGTTCTTATTCAAAGATTAGATTTTAAACCACGGCCGAGACGTTTGATTCTAGCTTCTGTGAACTCTTCAAATGTCTGAAAAATAAATAAAATCGAATAAAAAGTTTGCACACTAACTGTTGCCAAAGTCCAAGATCATTGGTCAATATGAGCTATCAAGGTGAAGTTATGAATTATCAAGGCACATCTATCAGAAAGTTGCTAATTACCGCAATGCCAGACAATGTACATACATACAGCAAATATAGATGCACTCTGCAAATGATCGCAAACACTAAACTCAGTAGGCTAAATCTAGTGGAAATCAGAGCAATTTCTAAAGAGTGCTAGAACAATAATAGAACAATAATAAAAATAATAGAAGTATTAATTAATTGTTGCAAAGTAGACCTTTTGTATAAATATGTCACTCATAGTAATGTAAATAAAGAATGTATAAAGTAAATATTAATATCATTTAAATTGGTATTAAATAGTAAAATTATATTTAAGTAAAACTAAAAATGTAAATAATAGGTAGTAAGTATACAAATTGTTAAAAAGAAAAACGAGAAAACGAGACGAAAAGGAAAAGTTCCGATGACAAAAGTTGAAAAAACTTACACCTAAGTAGTAAAAGAAAAGGAACACAGACGTATACAAATAAATAGCACAAAAAGCCTGCTAAGGATAAAAAAGAACATTCCCTATTAAAATCGTTATCAAACAAATACGTAAGTTTACGGAAAATTATAAAGAAAGATTAATCACTAGATGCTGTAAATCCGATCCGTGCGTTCTCTTCAATTCGTTATTGATTTCAATTTCAAAAGTCTCCTGGAGAGATCCTTTAACGTCTATGTATTCACATTCTTGGCTGCTGTATACGGCTGTTATAGCTTTCCTGAAAAGCTGAAAATAATCATGTCTGGCTCATTTTTGTGACTAACAGCTTTTAAAATATTCTAATTATTTGTTTTAATTCACTTATAATGAAACAAACCATGTAACAGTTTACTAAATATACTCTTCTCTCTTTTGCATGTTTAGCTGATGTGCATAATTCCCTTTGACGTTTTGATACAAATTAATTTAAACAAAAAAAAAACAATAAAATTAATTGTAGGTACACTGGTAACAATTATAGTATGGAGGTAGGCAGACATGGGAGCACAGCGCGGCACAATGGTGAAATAGTATATAAACGACCTTTCGCGCAGCAATACTTCATTTTTTAAGTGATTTTGAAATATTTTATAATTAGGAGGTAGGTACACTTTATAATTCATTTACATGTTAAAAATAGTATAGGTCTTAAAACACTCCCTTGTGATACTCCATTTTAATCACTATACTTTGATCTCATTTTTATTAATAAGAAGACTAAAAATGTCCTCATACTAGTCGGTTCAGTAAAAATTAAATTTCTGTACAAAAACAGTATTGCAATTATTATTGTTTTTTAGACTATAACACAAAATAAATAACCTAACAAAAACATACCATGCGTAAACAACAAAGCTAGCTCATTCTATGATTCTATACTTTGTCATCGCATTTCTTAACATTTTTCCAGCTTTATTTCTTCATACCCATTTAAAATTATTGAGGTATTGTTGAGTAATAGGTATCTGAGAGCAAATCAAATCCAGTTAGTACCGCTTCTGGGAAAACTGCCGAGCACAAACCTATGTATCTAATCTAGAATACACCCACGAGAGTAGGGGTGGTTTCTGAGAAGTGTATCTGCAATAGAGGCTTACACCCTAACGCAAGAAGATCCATAGCTAGCAATTTTTGAATTGGTAGCTCTATACCTATAGCGCTTTTGAACAAAATGTAAATGTTCTAAACTGGGTCAAGGATTTCGATGACCTAAATATTTTCATCGTGTAACTAGGACTTATCTGGTAAAAATTTGACCCCGACAGTATGCTTGCTACTTTCTAAACTCACTAATCAGGAAATCTTGTACTATAAATATTGCTTTTAGTTTTAAAACCGAAAAATTATTATTTCGATGAGCCAGTTTTAGTTTTTAAAAGACATACTTTTTTAAAGTAGTAGTACATTTAAAAAAAATTATCTCGATAAATTAAAAGCTTTAAACAAAAAATAATAATCACCAGAATCGTTTTTTTAGTGACGAAAACATCAAACGAATTGAGAACCCCTACTTCATTTTAAATTAACACTATTAACATCACTACGTAGTGTACATTAAAGTTATGCCCTTTGCTATCGAACAATAGATACCTAGTGTCATTTAGTGAGTAATAAATCCTCTTTCCTCACTAGATTCACAAAATTATTAGCATATGCCAAAGTTGAAGCGACATAACCCCGAAATCGGGGTTCTTCCATCGGAGCCCGCCTCACCTACGCTACTCTGCATTCTACGTGTCGAGTCTTCGTTGTTCACCACTGACTGGTGCTGACGTCGGGTCTACCCTTGCCTGCCTGGCCCGTGGCACCCTGACACCCCAAACTCGACATTAAATATCCTATTCTACTTTAAAGCTAAGCCCTCTTAATTCAAGATACAAGAACCATACGAGCGAATCTGTACCCACCCCCTGAGAAATAGAGTTTGTTAAAACATTATTTTTTTAGTTCTTTTTAAATAAAAATATTGGAGAAGTAATAATGATATGACAGATCAGCCAGTATTCATTTTGCTAGAGCTAGAAATAATACGGTTTAGACTCATTTTTTTGTGATATCAAGCTTTCTTTCTTTGTAAATATCTCAAGAATTTAGACCATGCAATAATTTATTGCGAGGTTGTGATTGGAGAGGCCGTGTTTTAAGGTCCATTTCCCCTGCGTTATTAAAAAAAGGGACTTTACAAATCATTTGTTGGTTCAACTAAAATTGCAACTCCAACTGGTATTGCCAACGCCTAATAAGATGCTCGCTGGAGTGCTAAAATATGTTTCAGTTACAGTCCCGCATAAGTAAGGAGAGACGAATGTAGTTGAAACCGATTTCAGGTGGGTTTGTAGCACTCGAGTTATGGAATAGACTCGGCAGCCAAAACATATTAAGGCGACAGGACCTTACTAGATAGTGTCCCATATTTATATATTTGAATCACTAAGTGTTATTTATAAAGTAGCTTACGTTGGATGTGTTGGCCCAGGATCCGTGCACCGTCAGGGAGTGGAAGATGACCGTATCCCCGGGCTCCATCGGCGTTAAACTCAGCCGCTTACTGACGGGGGCCACCACGTCTACGTCCGAGATCGTGAAGAACATTTGATTTTTAAAATTCTGCAAATCAGCACAATGTTATAATTCTGCAAGGCCTAAGAAACTTCCCAATTATTGGTGAAAAATATTTAATATACACTTATGTTACAGTTACATACCAATTGAATAGTGGGATTGCACAACATTACAACAATAAAAAATTGGTGGCCTAAGTAAGCAGCGCCACAGACAGCATAATATTAGAAAGAAAAAAAAATTAATCACTGCACATAAATCATATTTGGCTCGTTATAATAAATAATAGTCACGTTCAATTTCTTTTTCTTATTATTTTCTTATATACAAGAAATAAAGTGTAAAAATATGCAAATTCAAATTCAATATCGTTTATTAAGTCTAGGCTGTTACAAGCTCTTGTGGAAGTCGAAAATTATATCAACGATTTGCAAATCTACGGCGGCAGACCTAAGAAGAACCAGCAAGAAACTCAGCAACGGCTGTTTTTTCATTAGACTATGAAGTCTCATTCTATTACAATATCAGAGATAAAAAAAGCAGTATTTTTTTCGGTAATCGATCAATATGTGGAGTCATACATATACGTTGACAAATTAATATACAATATGTATAATTATAGAAAATGGACAAAAATCATTAATCCAGAGCAGACTCCTCCCCTCTTGAAATCGGGCCCGATACCTCTAATTCAATGAATCAGTAAAGGTTATAAAATGCCATTCTAAATAATATATAAATCAAAATTACCGGCAAACAGACTTCCGGATGCATTACATTCGTCTTGTGTGATCCGGGTATGACGAACAGGGAACCATTAGTCTCAGACACGGAGTCTATCGCCGTCCATGCTGTCACTATTTTGTCTAAAGGCCTCATAGGCACATAGAAGCCATCCTAACACATAAATAATAATAGCATCTTTATATTTTTAAGGTACTACTTCATGTCCGTAGAGATTAAGGAGCCACTTTAGATTTTAAAAAGAAATATACTCCCTTATTTAGTAGGTTCGTCAGTGGTATTTTATGGATATGAAGTCTTTGAGGGGCTCGATGCAGTTATGTCACACTGGTCGATGACATCCGCTTGAAGCGTGTGGGCGGTTTCTATTTCCTCGCTTTCGTTGGTTGATGAATGACCAACGAATGTGATGAGATCGCAGAGGTACCCCGTACTACACGTGCTTACCACATCAAACAGTGTAAACTGAGTCATTATGAGCAAGTTTTTTTTAAGCTAGTAATCGAATGACAGACTTAAATATACTATTTCGAACTCCTGCATGCTTGAAAACGCACATTATGCGTTGATCAAGGTTGCATTAACTGCTCTTACTGGGCGTGCCTGGTGAGTCATGTGGGAAATAAGTTCCAGCAGTGGGCACATTTTCACATATTATATTAATTTATTACAGTCCTATATAAAATATATAGTATGTTCTCAGTATCTTTAGGAGACTTGCACTTTAGGTGTTTTTTAATCATTTGAAATTTCTTCATGGGAATCACGAAATTTCTACCTAAGGTTGATATGTATTAAGAGTTATTCTTTAGTTAAAAGAAGAAATTGTTCTACTAACCTGATGTGGTGGATGCCATTTGGAACCAGGTGGTTTATTGATTACCATGCTATTAATTAAGGATATATTCTCCCCGATTAATTGAGATACAGCGTGTAGCAAACGTGGGTGTTCGTGGTATTGCGAAAACACTGGGTCGAAATTCAGGAAGTTTATCTAGAATTACATACAAACAAAAGACATACAAAGAGAAACTTAAATAAACTTTTGACTTTGACAAAGCGGTTATATCCAATTATAGAACTTTAACAACTTCTGCACTAGTGTAGTGACTAAATGGGTTATAGTTATAAGGGTCTCGTCTTATAAATTAAAGTATCTTTATATACTTTGTTAAAATTAAAAGCGTATATTATCTTCTTGTATTATCCATATCTGTTAATTCCCAAAATACAACATGATAGATCAGTACATACCTCAGAAAATGTGTTAATTTTTAACCAGCCTTATATTGACTATTATCTATTGTAGACGCCAAAATATGATTTGCCTAGAAATTTGATTTGCCTCCACTGGCTCAGAGCCTGGGTACGCCCATGGAAACTAAATTGGTACATTTAAGTGGTTTTATATGAGATCATATTCATATAAAACCCTAACTTTACTACTGCTATATACCTTAGGATAATTGCGATATAATTTTAAAAGTTTTCGATACACCGTCACCCAATGTAACAAAGATTTACTCGTTCATCTTATTGTTGACAATAGCTTTGCCAGCCTTTTTTATCCAATTGGATTTTCATCACTTTTATTATTTCTGTTATTACTCTCTATTTTGTGTTGTGTGTTTTGCGCGTATATTCCAATATCCTTTTGTCTTCACTTTACTTATATTTTTAAACAAACTCTAAACTACAGTCCACGTGCTAAGCTGTCGACAACACTTGTGTCAAGGAGGTACCTTATTTACAGTTTCCTCTATAGTACGTTTTTTGATAACCAGATCCCAGTCTTTAACTACAACAATCATTCCTTTAGGCACGTTGTTACAGACGTCATAAATTCTTTTCCTGTAAAAATACAGACATCATAGAAGTTAATCTAAACGATCGTTGTCTCAACATTTTTCTCAGAAAAATTGGATATTTAGTCTTAATTATCATTTCTGTGCTGAGTTTTCGTAACATACATATACAGGATTAAAGGTATCATGTGCAGGAGCTGTCATAATGAAATCTGACTGTGCCCAAAAGAAATTAAAAGACACAAAATCCATATAAACTGTACTCCTTATAAGGAGAAAATTAATTTAGTACTTAAGTAGAGACATTGGATTATGTGGCAATAAGAACCACTAATGGTTTATTTTTGTGTTTGTTAGGTATTGTGGTGCCGCACTTTGGTCCCGGAATTACGTAATATCAGCATATTGAGTCTGGGCGATCGCTTGGGTATGCCGGTCCTAAACTTTGTACGTGGTTATACCTGAGAAGCTCGATGGTGTAGTGGATGACCACCACGGCCCACGCCAGAGGATAGGTGACAAAAAAAAATTACCTCTATAGCTACTCCGTGTTTCGGAAGGCACGTTACGCCGTTGGTCGCGACTGCATTTGCAGTCGTTAATACCCTCCAATCCGCATTGGGCCAGCGTGGAGAACAGTGAGGACGTACAAAGAACTTTTGATGTTACCTGAGTGTAGCTATGGTGTCAAAATCAATAAGGCCTTTAATTATTATAAATCCATGATCGTCGTAGAATTGACGTTCTTCATGGGTTAAAAAGTATCTAAAAAATTAAAAAATTTAACTGTTAATTATTGTATATGGCGCTGAGTTATACCAGAGTGGTTCTGTGGTGGGGTGGCTCGCACGGCGAATGAACTAAGAGTCTTATATTTTAATCAAATTCTAGAGGAATTAATCTAGAGTCTAAGGAACCCTCCTTCCGGATGTTTTCGATCATTATGCTGAATACCGAATCTCATTTCCAGGAAGAGTTTAGCTAAATATACCGTAGATTATAATGGGTGGACTATTTTGGCACCTCGACTTCAACATAATAAAATGGGAGTAAATATAAATGATAAAATTCGCCAGACGGCGGAAAAATTGTAATAACATTTTTCCTAAGCAACAAAAGAGGTGGCTTGGCACCCGCGGGGGTACATGACGGTCTACCCCGTCAATTTTTTTAATAATTAATAAGGTTTTTGACATTAATGCTGTAATATATACGTTAGATATCCGCTTCTGTCTGGTGCACCAGCTCAAACATACAGAGAGCATTACCTATGTACTCAAAATCAAAACCTAAGGTTCACGATATTTACTATAATGGCATCAAATAAAAAAAAAAAAATACAAAATAATATATTAAAAGTATACAAAAGCTATAAAAAAAGGGTTTTTCATCGTCGATCGGCATGATAGCGGACATTTTTCTGTAAGCGGAAAAACAAATCCAAATTGAAGATAGATTTTATAGTTTAGTTTAAAGAGTGGTACAAAAGAATTGTCACCTGTATGTGCTTAATTTCTTCAATTTGTGATAACTCACTCTCTACTTTAAAATTAACCAATTATGTTGGAGATAGCAGGAGGTTGAAGTACAACTTTAGGAAACACTTCGTTCTTAAGGGTGCAGAATGTTTCAATTAAAATAAGTGCGGCACGGATAGTTTGAGAATATTTTTTTACTTAAATATTTAATCAAAATACATAATATATTCTATGCATAGTTAATCTTTTATTAATGCCGCCATCGCGTTTATCGTTTTTCCTAAAGGTTGACTGGGAGAGAATGCCATTAGCATTAAGTCCGCCTTTTGTACCTTTTTTTTATTACGGGTAAATAAATAAATAATAAAAATGGTTTAAAAAAATGGGTTGACTTAGGGCGCTTGTGCACTACACTGAATTTTCATGTCCGGCGGTCCGATTTTTTCAGGTCCGATATGTCAGGCCATATGTAGGTAATGCGCGCTTGTGCACTGTCAGGAATTTTACCGTCCGGAATTTTACTTTTCTCTATTCCGGACCGGTTTTTTCAGGTCCGTGATGGCGGCAATGAAAAACGTGTTTACGCTTGTGCACTGCTGTGTCCGAGATCCGGAAAATTCATAAGGAATAGGCTTGGGAAAAAATAATCGATTTGAATCGATATTTATTTCGGCAATATTGTTAATTTCCAATAAACTTATAATCGATATTTATTGTTGATTATAAAATGCTATATACTTAGCTAGATTTTAGAATCGTATTAAAAGTATCGATAGCTTAAGGTAAGATAAATAAGTGTTGTTACGCGTAGACACCTAAACAACTGAACTCATCTAAATGGAAATTAATATAGTAAATAGACTTAATTTTAAGAAAAGACATAGGCTACATTTTATCGCGAAAAATAGGGGATGAAAGTTTGCCTGGAAATTTGTCATTATCAAATTTTTTTTAGACAATTGATAAATAAAGATAAATATTTGACAACAGAAGTAATAATAAAGAATTAACAAAAGTAATTAAGTGAAACTTTATGTCTTTTTCGCATTTAACAAAATTTTAAATGTATGTATGTTTGTGTCATTAATAATTAAAAAAAAAAGTATTCTAAGGGAATAATATTTCTGCTCAAAGAAACTACACCACGCGTATAAAATTATGCCTATATATAATATAGTCAACTGATCTCGTAAAGTTCATTTAGCATAATAATTCTTCGCTAACACGGCACTAATTTCGATTTGTTTACGAAATGGCGCCACCGATTGGTCTATCTCTGTAATTGCTGAAAGATGCTTTTACAAAACTTCGAAAAAAATAGCACGTTTAAAAATTTAAACATCAAGTACTAGACCATTATCAGTAATTTTATTCTAATGTCACAGATATTTTTAGCTATTGTATGTGAATAATGCTGTTCCTAAATTAGTAAGGGTATAAGTTTTTAGTAAAAAAATGCTTCATTCGTCTTGCCATAATTTATTATGGTTTATGTAAAACGATCAGACCATTATTTAGGTACCTTTCTACGTCTTCGAACGGAATTACCGACGTTCCTAAAATCTCATCGTACATAACGTAAGTGACGTGTAGCTTCAAAGAGAGCTGCCCTACACTGCGCCGCTCCGATCAGGAAAAAAACGGACAAGTGCACAAACCACTCATCCGAGTTTTTCATGTCATTCCGGACCGGAAAAAATCGGACCGCCGGACCTGAAAATTCAGTGTAGTGCACAAGCGCCCTTATTGTGGTTGTAGGACCCAATACAAACGTATTACTAATTAAGGACGACGGCAGCGTAGGATGCAAAAAAATGATTTTCCCCAAAGATATTTATTAAAGATAAGAAAAATTACAATTAATTTTATTATAATTAAAAACTATTGACAATGTTCGGTGTAAGAATCAAAGTGAACAGAAATTCTTGCGTTAGCCGCAGGTTGCGACCCGATGCCTCACGTGTTGTCGAGTCAGCGCCTCGTGACGGCGCTGTCGCAATTTATTATTTATTTCAGGTAATCGAGGTATCTGCTGCATCGGCGTTTCCGTTATAACGCGAGGGCATGTCTGATATTTTATTGGTGGTTGTTCTTTATTTGACTAACGTTTAATGTGAGTGTTTAGGAATAATAAAACATTCATAAGAAGGGTAGCATTTACCGTCAGAGTAAAAACAAGTTTGAAAGTCAATAAATTAATTTTCAAACGATTGTTACGTGAAAAACTTCTGAATTCTCCAACTGCTTGTAATTAATCTTATATTTTTATATTTATGTATGTATGTATTACATGTTTGTAAATATATATTTATGATATGTAACATGTTTGTTATGTTGATTATTTTTTATTGTATATGTATGTTATTGACTTTATTATTCTTTTTGTAACACCGCCTTATTAAAAAAATATTCCACAACTTTCCGGTTGACTAGTAGAGAATGCCTACTGGCATTATGTCCGCCATTTGTATGCTTTATTTGTGCAAAGAAGTTTATTTAAATAAATAAATTGTCAAACTTTGAAAAGACTAATCAGAACCATACTAGATAATGGATCCTTCAACCAATATTTTATAAAAATAATCGTTTCATGGCAATATTATCTACATTTACCGGAAAAAGGACAATGACTGGACTATTAAGGAAATCGCCTCGATCATCTGTGAGTAGCTGGATTAAGCTGGCGAGTTCATCGTAATGCTAAAATGTATCCTCTACAAAAAGTCATAGTCGAATCGCTGAGGACATTCACCCCCTGTATAGGAGTTTACTGTCTTCTCTAGTGAACGAAGCAGCTCAAAGGTCAGATCAGAAGCTGGTGCAGTGGTGGTTGTAAACCAACTGGAGTGTGGTGCGTTACGCGATCCCTCTCCGACGCCTCTCTGTTATGAAGAGATCTACCTGGGATTCCACTCTGGTTCCCTCGCAGATTTCTTCCACGGAGTATTTTCTAGTAGAAGTCAATTGACAACTGTAATATGACTACAATTTCCCTAGCAGCCATGGTTGCAGCAAGTTCGACAAGTCACCAAAAGTCAATCAGCTTGCGTGAGAGCTTACGCTTCAGAGTTACAATTGGCACTGATTTAGCCTTTTACGCCCGTCGTGTTTAAAGTACTTACGTATTGGTAAATACTTTTGGCTTATTATAAATACGATTGGCATACTTAGTCTTTTTTATTGGGAATTTGAGAGAGAGATGTTTAAATTAATTATAATTTGCAATCAATTATAAATTTATTATGAAATGAAATTAAATTAAATACTTACTTATAAAAAATAGTAGTAGATAATTATAAAATATAAAGATATCAATTAAAGTAATACTTACTGTTCCATGATTTAAACTGTTTTAATACCTATTTGGTTTTGGAGTATAACACGTTTGAAATTAATAATCAAACAGTGTTTATCATAGTATTATTTTCACACATCTAAGCGAGTTTGCAATGACAATGAACTAGTAACAATAAGTTGTTGAGGTTTTGTATGGTGCATGATTCATCTCTGCAATTTTAGGGTTCAAAGGACCGACGAAACTAAATAAAAGTTTGTAATAATAAATTATTACCAACTCAACCTAATATATAAAATTCTCATGTCACAATTTTACTAACCTACCAAAGCATGTCCGGAAGCAGCTTGGCCGATTTTGATGAAATTTTATATGCTCAGTAGGTCTGTGAGTATAATATTATCTAATGTTATATCCTTAAGTGTAGTCAACCCCAAATTTATGTGGCAAGACATCTATTGCATGTTCATCTAGAATTTACTCATAACCACAATTTACTGGTCAGTTAAAACTAAAATTTATTTCAAAAAACTGCTTAGAAGATGTCGATAATATCGACGGTTGGATCCAGACCTAACGAAGGATAAATATTATACAAGTTATCTTCTTTTTCTCTCGAACATAAACGAATTAAGTATTAACGGACAGCATTAGCGACATATTAGGAGTAAGCACACTCGATACTTTCGTAAAGTAGGTATTATGGTGTGTGGAAACTCGTGTTGAGATAGGCTTATCGTACTGCAATCTAAATGAATAAGAATTCTTACTAATCTAGATCAACTCGACTCATGTAGACTATACTTTATTAAGCTCATATATAAATATTAAGTCTAATATATTTTTAATAATAATAATTAAAATTAATAATTTCTCGTTTGTAATTATTTTACTATGTATCTTTTGTTATTATTTTATTCTATCTACATATTGCAATACGCCAGAAATATCTTCATAATATAAAAATTCATTCAGTTTCATTCCCTTACAGGGCGTCACTTGCCCTTGAAGGTATTCATACTTATAATGAAATTTAACAAACAATAAGTTTGTAATGTGACACGAAATGAATAATTAAACATTCATTCTCTATCTTTAAATAAAACAACAAATTATTTAGATAATCTTTTATTTAAAAAATATAAAAACATTAATAAATATTCACTAAAATATACCTTATTACCCAATAATAAAAGACTAGGTTAAAGCACCATTTTAACATACTTATTCTGTCAGTAAAACGATCATTAAAATTATCAGTGGTTTAGTCAGATGCACAAAAGTCCATTAAAATTTCCATTAGTTTAAAGCGACATTACCGATACAAATTTGACATTATTTAGAGCTTAAAGGCGTCGTTAACAACATACCATTAAAGCCACATTACCGATACTTCAAATTTAGACTATTCATTGTAGTTTAAGTCGTAATTAAAATTTAATGGAACCCGTTTGTGCAATTGGTTAATGTCACATTTACAAAAACTTGCAGTGTGTCTTACGTCAACATGCACCGACCCTTAAATTGGAATGTAAAAATAGCATTATAGAATTTCAAGATACATCTCGCGTTAATTTTTCAACAAAACAATTGTATGCAGGACCCAAGCATATTGTTATCGGACTTCAATAATTAGTATTGTAAACATTTCTCATTTGTCTTCATGTTACAGAACAGTGACAAACTATGAATTAATTAAAAGTTTTAAAGCTAAACACAATCACTACAAAATGTTAATTGACTGTCATAAGATTTGTCGGTCTGACTTGTATACAAGAAAATAAGTTGTTTGAATTAATGACTGTTTTGATGAAATGTTAGATTTTTCTTAGGATTCAACAGCAAATATGGAACGGATATCATGAGGTTTTTTTTTTATTAAATCCACTATGATATAAATATTTTATAACTGAACTTAATAATTATTATTATTACTAGTTGAGCAATTAACAACCCATATAATAAATTGTATGAAAATGAAATGAAATGAAAATATCTTTATTCAAGTAGGCTTATTACAAGCACTTTTGTATCCAAAAAAAATTCTCCCCTACCACTTCTTTAGGACCTCTTTTAGCTGACAAGAAGAACAAGCGAAAGAAACTTACCAGCTCTTTATCATAAGTAATGACATTTATATAAATCATGTCATTACCAAAATAATACATATATTGAATAATAATAAATACAAGTTTCAAAGTCTGTAGAAAATTGGTCAAATTTGCCGCCCTAGGCTCCAGCCTACTGGTAAATCCACCACTGTTACATTAATAATTTTATTACACTTTGTGAAAACATGCAAACAGTATAGAAAAATAATTTGAATGTTTGCAATAGATTTTTTCGTAACACTAGAATCGTATAAGAAATGCTTATTATTAAATGCCAGAGTTCTACAAATTCAATTTCATTAAGTATAAAATTATAAAACTGAATCTGATAAAAACTTTTACAAGCTATTAAAAACAACATAGACAAGAACTTTGCAAGTGTTCAGCTAATACAGATGAAAATAGTTTCATAGTATGAAATAAATAAAAATTGGTGTGAAGGGATACCAAAAAATAAGCATTGATTATAATGAAATCTATTTATACGTTATTCGTCATTAAGTACATAACAATAGGCCTTGCTACAAAACATAACCTAAAAATTTATCAAATAGATGGCGTTACAGCCTACTTGAAAGATATCGAAGACGAAATGAAACGATACAATCACCTCGAAGAAGGAAAAAAGTATGTCTACTTAATACTTATATTTATGGATACAAAACACCACTACAAAACACCACAAAAAAATTAGTATGGAAAGATCTTCAATTGAATATTACATATAATGTCAAAGAAGATAATCCAATACATCCCGTAGATGACATTTTTTTAAATATTTTCGTTTTATAGATACACAAGAAATATATCTAAAAAATATGGTTCAAATATTGTTTAAATCTAATTTTTTTTTTCATATTTTCTCGCGGAAACGCCATTTTCTGTCATGGCGTAGCTATGAAGTTACGGCCCTCTAAAACTAATATCGTTCTACATATACTTAAGGTTTAATTCTCGAAGTTTTGATATGAGTAGAGGGGCGTGACGTCGCGCGCTGTTTGCGGTCACGTGATAACGCGAATAAAATATATGTATTTTTCATAATAAATTTAAGCAATATAAATATAATATGCATAAAAGTATGACTATCGGTAAAAGTATATTAAACATTTCCAGAACAAAAAAATGTAGTTATTTCCGTTTATTGTCCACCCACACCCATATTATCACTAAAACTAAAAATTGGAGAATATTTTCAGAGGAAAATTAATATATTATTTGTTGTAGATCGATGACTGATTGACATGGACAGCAAAATGCTGTTAGTTTATTTCATGAAAATCAAGTATTTAACTTTTTTCAAAGGATTTGAGGCCGTGGTAGAAAAATGGAAAGATTGAAACCCAAATGCCTGTCGATATTTTGAACAAAAGTTTACGATAAAAAGTATAAGTGTTTTAAAAAGGTTATTGGCATTTTACTTGTTTAATAGAGAAAAAACTGGTGGACATGACGTCACTGGAACACAAAACAAATTGCGTCCAGAATACAGTCGCAGTTGTAACAAAACGAATCGGGAACCCAAAGTGAAAGTGCGCTAGAAAAGGGTTTTCGCCGACACGAATGTAAAATGTTGAAGGTTTACACTGAGTCAGTTGGGTCAGGCAGAAGAAGACAGATGTATAAGTAGTTAATAGATTGGCTTAAAGTGTTCATACAACGTTATATTTTTTATATACAAAAATCCGTCGAGGCCAATAAAAGATTATACGACTATATCACATTCGTAGCTGTACCGATCGAGGGTATAACATAAATCATGGCTAATATTTTGAAACTTGAAACGTCACAAATGACTTTTGATGGTCTTCACTGGTTTAGACCTATATTTCCAAATATCCTGAAAAAAAAAAATTTAAGTACTACAAAATAAATGCAATCTAAATATATTATATAACTCAAAGGTGACTGACATAGTGATCTACCAACGCACAGCCCAAAACACTGGACGGATCGGGCTGAAATTTGGCGTACAATTAGATGTTATGACGTTGGCATCCGCTAAGAAAGGATTTTGATCAATTTTACCCCCAAGGGGTTGAGATAGGGGATGAAACTTTGTATGAAACTTTGTCAATTTTAAACCGATCGGGCTGAGACTGCATGCATAAAGCTACTATAACGTAGGCTTTCCCTAGGAAAGGAATAAAAAATAAATAAATCACTCCTAAGGGGATAAAATAGGGGATGAATCTTTATTCAAGATATTTGATACGATATAATTAATAAATATTCGTTAGAAATGCTGCTCTAAATAACTTTACCACGCGGACGAAGTCGCGAGCAAAAGCTAGTAAATAATAAATACGTTTACTTTTTCTAGGTTTCATGATTCATGACAAAGAATATTTTTACCTATAACAAATTATTACCTGACAGAAAGCAATTACCGAACTTTGTTTTTAACACAATTTTGCTTTTTGTAAATATTCAGTTAAAACCAAGGTAAAAAAAAAGCACTGTATTTATAATACGTTATTATTTACCTCATAGCTCAGTTCTAATCCTCTTCTCTTTGCTTCTTGCACAACTTCCTTGGCAATCGGCTCTTGAACTGTTCCTTCTACGTTTATATACGTAACATCGTTACTGGCAAAGTGGCACGATATAGACTTGCGATAGTTCTGTGGAACAAATATCACACTTAATAAATATTTAAATAAAAATATTTACATTTAATTTCTTAACAGTTTTTTTATGAGGTATCTAAATCGTTCTTTTTACTTGTTATATTCAAGTTTAATCAAAAGTACTTTGTATCTTATTCAAGGCTATTTTCAATTAAATACCTTTAGATAAATTATCCAGACTGTAAAGAAGGTTGTTTGCCAGAAAAGTGGTCTAGTTTCTTTATCGTGTGATAACTACTATATATTTTTAAAGCTGTTGAAAGCAACGGATCTGAAACTTCTAAAAAAGATTCTAACCAATTGAGAACATCGTTCTTTATTTAAGATAAAAATATAATAAGAACTGTATTACACGCGCCTAAATTTATTCAACAGGTGGATCAAACCGGGTTTATGAGAAACACGGAAGTATTACTATTTATTACGATAGTTTAAATTTTTATTAAGTATAAAGCAAGAAAACATGTTTATTTTACGATGAGTTAACATTAAATTAACCTTCAATTAAAATAAAAATATAAATCAACTAATAAAAAAAGCTATAAATAATGTCCCAAGATTAATCAAATCGTCAAAAAAAAAAAAAACCCGTAAACAGAGATATTTTTTCAAATTACTCTTGCGCATTATAATAACATTTTTCTGTGAGAACTCGTTTTAACCTCATTAAAAATATTTTAATATTATTTTCATATTTTAAGTAATAATGAAAATTAAAATATATCAAATACCGGTATCCAATTATTTTATGGAAGGAATTTTAAATAGCATAAAATAATTCAATCATATCCTATATCATTGATAGTACCCACCTTGGTGATATTAGGTCCCGATCCATGAATCAGATAAGGATGGAAGAAGACAGTGTCGCCTGGGCTCATTTCCAAATGTACCCTGTCTTTTTCTAACGCCACTGTTGGGTCCGTTATTCCATGGTACAATTTACTTTGTATCTAAAATGTTACTTAAAAGATTATTGTATATTCAGCGTTTTATACCGGATACAAATTCACATATACATTCGCAGCTACTATGAAACTTAACTTGGGTGTACACCTCACACCCAAAATAAGTTTAGTCACATCCTATGTACATAGTTGAATTCTCTAAGTTCTAATATGATTAAGATGTGACGTCACGCGCTGTTTACGGTCACGTGACAACGAGCACAAAATATTTGTTTTTTTCGTAATTAATTTAAGCGATATTTGAAATACAATAAGCACAAAAGTGTAATTATCAGTAACGGTACATTAAATACTTCCAGAAAAAAAAAATGTATTTATTTCCGTTCACTGTCCACACCAGTATATCGTTCACTGAATAGTAATAATATCAGTGGCTCAATTCATTTTTTTTAGCATAACAGTTAAATCGTTTGTATTATATTATTACTGTTAAGTTTTTTATTTTTTCTTTAAATTTTCTATAGGATGCCACCACAATGTTGTGGCGTTATCTCGAAATAATGGTTTTTGAGTTGTGCCAGTGTAGTATTCAGTGAGCGATATAGTGTATGCACCGACCGAGGTGTACGCGTGCGTGTACAGCCGCCGCGGCCGGTGCGTGCGCGGCAGCACGTACAGGCAGCCGTTGCGCGCGGTGCACGCGTCCACGGCGGTCCACGCCGCCACTATCTTGTCCGCGGGACGAAACGGGAAATAATACAAATCCTTCAAAAAAATATACATCCGATTAATTTAAGATTCTTAATGCAAGCCTTCATGCATCGATGTGGCATTTTTTCTAATGAAATGTTTCATGATCTCTCATAGAAGTATCATCAAATTATTTTGACTAATAATAATAAATGCTATCAAGTCGAAACTCTTTATTTAACCCAAAAAGGTACATTTCGTTTCATTTGGCTAATTTTACATTGTACATAGTGTGGGCTCTGTTGTTGCGGATTACATAACAACAAACTTGACTTGCCCACTCGATCAATGACGTGCCCACAATATTGTGCCGCGTGCCAATGGTTCGCCATCCCTGCTAGTGACTAGCCTATCAAAACTTTTCCATTATTTGAACTGCCTACTTTGATTATATTTTATTATTACATGCCGTTGACAACAATTTTGATATAAAAAAAAAACCAAACTGATTAACTGGATTATCTTAGGCTAGTATTAGTATTTCATGTATCAAAGCTTGGACCTCCTTATATAAAAATATACGACCCTTGGACCCTCCTATCTCTTTCTCGACTGGAAAGAGATGAAATTGGTGTAGACAAAGCATTTCTCGAGTTCGTCATGCAACGCGTGCGCGTGTTGTCTCACCAGAAATTGGGTACTTTATTACTGCAAAAAGCTGTGTTTAAGCACCAAATTGCAATTGATGCATAATGTAAGCGGTCTTTCGTTAAAGTATTATTCCGACATAGGTACTTTGAGGTGATTTTTGGCACACAACGCAAATCTGAGTATTCAGAGTATTCAATGTTATTGAAAAAATAATATGACATAGAAAACACTAAAAAGTAACAATATCGTTCGTCTTGTCACCAAAAATACTATGATTTGATAAATAATAAATGACTATGAAATTAACACAAACTGTATTTTAACAGCAATACAGTTCAATATTGTATACCTGATGTGGCGGATGTTCGTCTGTCCCCGGCGGTTTGTTGATGAACATGCTGTGCATCGCGCTGACTTCATCACCGATGAGCTGCGTCACCACATTCAATAATCGAGGGTCCTCTGCATAAGTTGAGAGGACATCATCGTACAAAAAGTCTTGAATCTGCAAATCAATTCATTGACATAAAAATTAATTTGCCATAATAAAAATGAAATTAATATAAGAACTTTTTGAAATTAAAGTAACGGTTTTTACAGTAAAGAAACATAAAAATTGATGATGCAGATATTTAATTCTTCTTGCTCGTTCTTCTTATCAGCCAAAGGACCTCTTGAATGAAATGGTAGAATCAGAAGTACTTTAAACATATTTTGAATTTGACCTCATGTTGGTATTGAAAGCTAATGTAATGTATAAATTGTGGCTAATTATACCTTGGAGCTATTAATATAGAAGTACGATAGACATGGCTGTCTCTAAATTTAGAAAAAGGGCAGTTCGTGTTAACATATCAGCCTCTATTTACTCATGCATGCATAATAAAATACAAAATATTTCTCGGATAATAGAATCGACTTCAATACCGAAAGTTATTTGAAGATAGCTGAGATACCGAGATCTTTTCTCTTACTAGTCGAATAACGTCTCGATACCCGATGTAAAAATATTCAAATTCCTTGACGTCTGACTTACTTACTGTATGTAGTATAATATGCTTATTGAACTATATGATTTGCAATTCTTTTTTTAATTTTACGCCATAAATTAAATTAACGCCATATTTATTTATGCCATATTTACGATAATATCTCCGCACCCACCTCAGATTTACGATAATATTGAATACACAACACCTACCTAATTGAATTGTTAACTGTAATAAGAGGAAAATTCTCAATATTTCGCGCGAATGTTTTTTCTCTTTATCCACACCTTCTTTGCACAAAGTAGAGCTTGCATTCTATTCTGAGATCACTGTTTTAGTTCTATTTTCAAAACAAACTATTATGTAGTCTTTTTTATTAAATAGTAATATAAAAAGACTTTATTCATTAGTATTTTATTTATTCATAAAAACTTTTTCATAGAATTTTTGTTCATAGACAAATATAAAACAAAACTTTTTCCTATAGAGCGAGGAATGTCATTTTCGCCCCAAGTTTTACAGAATTTCAAGCAAGAGTAATGAAAAATTACCCTTTTATACCACTCTGCTTTAAGAATAAAATTATTATTCAGATAATCAAATAGTGTGCACATGGCTGCACGTTAGACTACCCAGGGCCGCCACATCTCCAAGTCGGGCCCGGGACCAGATTCTGGCCACCCCCCCCCCCCTTTTTTTTTCGTCGCGCCTCTTTTACTAGAGAGCCAACTCTAGTATATAGATAGCCATATAATCATTGTTAAAAAAAACTATTAAACCTTCTCTAACTCTACTTCTAACCAAACAATAAATCATTTATATTTCCTACCAAGGTTCAGTGTTCGAATAAGAACACTTGAGGGGACTGAACTATTACATCACTACGTTTTATTCTACATTTAATTTAATTTTAATCAAATAAATAAAAGAAAGTGTAACTTAAGAATTGAAAATTCAAGTATTCATAATACCAACCAATTATTTAATTACCAAGTAATTACCAACCAATTACAAAACCATAAAAATGCCATAACTTAGCATGAAACGAAAATTCTATATTCGATCAGTCATAGAATTTTTATTTTAACTACTTTAAATACAATTATTGGTGAATAGACGCCGTATTCAGAGAAGTTCCAATTTACTAATTCCTCAAAAGTACGATTGTGGCAGAAATTATGATTGACTAAATTTTATATAATCATTAATCAACACATATAATTAACTTTATTTTAATGTTATGGACGGATTAAAAAGGAAAGTCTCTGTATACAAGATGGCTGAAGGAATTAGTTGAAACAATGATTAAATCAAATATAATCTTATCAGGGCCCGTCAAGTGTAATACACTCTGTTTTATATAGGCCTAAAAATGCTAAAATACTTTATTTACTAAATACAGGACCGGACCGGGCCCCCCCTGGGCCCGGGCCCGGGGCAACAGTACCCACTTGCCCCCCCCATGTGGCGGCCCTGAGACTACCACAGTATGTCTCACATTTCCTCAAATAATTTTGAACTCTACCTACGAGGTATTAAGGTCTAATATCAAGTGGAGCAATTTGACAGTAATGTTTAGCCTGTCGTGCTAGAACTTACAAGATTTTCTTGAATACATTACATTGATAGATAAATACAGTAATTTTGATCATTGTGATATTTATTAATTAAATCTATTCAAATTTCATTCAATGACTTCAACGAATGGGTGAACATATTGACATTCAAATGGGTAACTTATTGATATTTCTGTTCATACTAATTTTACTAACGTAATACAGGTGATCTCCCGTTTTTCTAACATTTTTTAATTAGTTTCAATTAGTTCCAGTAATTCCTGAGATTTTTAGAGTTCAAACAAACACTCTTCAGCTTTATTATTAGTATAGATGCAAAACGCGTAAAAGCTTTGTAAACTAAATCATCATCATCATCATCACCAGCCCTTTTACATCTCCCATTGCAGGGGCTCGGGCCTTCCTTATGGATGGTTAAGGAGGATGGGCCATGACCCTCCACGCTAGCCCTCTGAGTATTCGAGGGTATTAAAGACTGCAAATGGAGCTGGGACCAACGGCTTAATGTGCCTTCCGAAGCACGAAGTAGCTCGAGGTAATAATTTTTTGGTCACTCATCCCGTGACCGACCCTTGCAAAAGTTGATTAACAACAACGATCGCAGGCCGACGCGCTTATCCTCTACACCATGCTGGACAGTTATTTGAAATTTATAATCACAGTATTATTTTCTCATTAACCTCCAAAACTACATATCACAGCAAATCATGCCTTTTTGATTGCCAAATAATTAATATACCTATTTGAGTTAAGGATTTATTTCAAAATCCTAGTGAGTGAGCTTCTGGACTGTTAGACACCAAATTTTGATACTTACGCTATCATGAATGGAATAATCACAGCTATAAAATAGGTTCACGCTGCTATTTTACCTTATTAGTATAATCTTCTGGTTTCTTCTTACTATCTTTCAATTTATGCTCAGTGGCTATAGTCATTTGACCTTTAGGTACAATACCATTGCATATTTGAAGAAATCTTTTCCTGGAAAAAACATGTTTGATGTTTATACCATTTGTTTTCACTAATTCAGATATTAAAACAAAGTAACATTTTTGTAACAAATAACTTTTGGATGGATATGTCCAATTTCAAAACCTAAGAGTAGTTACAATTGTTTCGAGTGACCATGCACCTGGGTGCATGGTCACTCAAAATAATTGTTTTACTAATTAATTAAGTTTAGTTTAGTTTTACTATTTTTTTTACTTTTACCAGTAAAAAAATTAATTGTTTTACTGGTAAAAGATTCATTCAAAACTTCTTTAATGTCCTCTCTCTCTCTCTGTCCTCTACTGAGACATGCTTAGGGATAGAATAATATCGGATAATAACACTGAACTAACCCATCATGCCAATCTGTGAATGACTACAGACGCAAATGGGATCAACCTTTTAGCATTTCTTCTGAAGAGTTTCTTCTAAATAAACAAGTTTTAAATGAATTATATACCCTTCAAAATAGAGCCTATTAACTGAAATGATACAAATTTGCAAGACACCAAAATAAAAGATTTTCACAGTAAATAATTAGATAAACACTTATATCTTATTGATTGTATTAAAAGATTAAAATCAATCACAAAGATTATTAAATTTGCTTTACCTGTGAAGCTTTTGAATCACTGCCCTTTGTACCAAGGCATACAAAGAATGTTTATTATTATTATATTATATTTTATCAATTTTTCATTCACAATTCTATACTGAAATTTCATGGGTTTGAGTCCATCTCAGAGTGCCAAGGACAAAGTGGACTTTTGAGCGTTTTTCATTAAGTATAAAAATGTATTATTTTAGATATCCTTCTAAGAAAATAAAAACCAAAACTTTTACTACAAACATATAAAGGTGGTGAAATTTCTATAAAATTTAGTGTTAATTAAGTGAAACATTTTTATAATAACTATAAAAATAAAATTGTAGGTAAGGACTCTAATATGTATAAAAGAATATGCATTTATCAACATACTTGTAAGAGTATAATGTTTCAAAGTCTAGAAGCTGACCGATGACCAGATATCCATTTTGCTGATAGAACTCTATTTGTTGAACAGATAATTTTGCCATGGTGATATCTAAAAACAAAATATACCTTTAATGAAAACAATGAATATCAAATGTTTTAACCAAAGTTACTTTTGAAAGAAAGCCAAAAATCTTTATCAATTTAGTTCATATTTATCAGTGTTTTATTAATAAACAAGGTTTGGATTAATTTTAGACTGAGACTGCAAAATAGACTTAGCAAAGGCTAACCTAATATGAGATTCTAAGGGAGTAATATTTACTCCTAAAAGGTAGTAGTTTGCTAATTCTCTATAATATGAATTTGGACTAATACTTAATAATTTTAGCGTAAATTTACTCTGGCGCTAAACTTTGTTTATTAATAGCACTGTATGAGTTTAGATTATATAATCTTTATAAATTAATGAACTCCACAATTAGCCTATTATATTTTCGCTCTGCTTTCCGAAAAAAAAATTAACACATAAATTTGCTTAGAAGAAATATAAAATATCTTACACAATCTTCCAATGAATAAATAATGCAAAATTTTACACAAGCAAAGTTGCTGTTTTATAGATATCACATCAAGATAATATTTGTTTTTATGACCTTGAACTGTGACACGTATTATTATACGATCTGTTTTAAAAATTAAATTACAATGCCTGTGAATTTGTACTGTTAAATTAAAATTATTTGTGCAACAAGAATAAAGCTAAAGGTTATAAGTTGATCGAACTAGAACGAACAATAAAAACATGCACAATCGTGCAAAACTTATTCGAGATTTTCAACATGTTATGTTTTTTTATTCGGGTTGACATGTTTTGCGTTTTAGTGTAGGGTTGTGCTTTGTATGAATGAATTGAATCAATAATCAATTTTGAATCGACTTGAACCGTTAGAGCGCTTGTGCACTATACTGAATTTTCAGGTCCGGCGGTCCGATTTTTTCCGGTCCGGAATGACATGAAAAACGCGGATGAGTAGCTTGTGCACTTGTCCGTTTTTTTCCTGATCGGAGCGGCACAGTGTAGGGCAGCTCTCTTTAAAGCTACACGTCACACACGCTAGGTACGATGAGATTTTTGGAACGTCGGTAATTGCGTTCGAAGACGTAGAAAGGTACCTAAATAACGACCTGATCATTTTACATAAACTATAATAAATTATGGCAAGACGTAAGCATTTTTTACTACTATCGGATGACTACTATCAGATGTAAAAACTTATACCTTTACTAATTTAGAAACAGCATTATTCACATACAATAGCTAAAAATATCTGTGACATTAGAATTTATCTATAATTATCAATTATCTAAAAAAATTTGATAATGACAAATTTCCAAGCAAACTTTTATTCCCTATTTTTCGCGATAAAATGTAGACTATGTTCTTTCTTAAAGTTAAGTCTACTTACTATATTAATTTCCATTAAGATGGGTTCAGTTGTTTAGGAGTCTAAGCGTAACAACATTTATTTATCTTACCTTAATTTCTCGATACTTTTAATACGATTCTAAAATCTAGCTATGTATCGATACTAGAACCATACACTGATCAAATTAGAACTATACCAAGTTTGTCAAAGCATATGCAGTGATATTTACCAACTATATTTAATCGACATATAAACTATAGCATTTTATAATAAATATCGATTATAAGTGTATTGGAAATTAACAATATCGCCGAAATAAATATCGATTATACACAAATCGTTTATTTTTTCCCAAGCCTATTCCTTATGAATTTTCCGGATCGCGGACACAGTAGTGCACAAGCGTAAACACGTTTTTCATTGCCGCCATCACGGACCTGAAAAAACCGGTCCGGAATAGAGAAAAGTAAAATCCCGGATGGTAAAATTCCTGACAGTGCACATGCTAGCATTACCTATATATGGCCTGACATATCGGACCTGAAAAAATCGGACCGCCGGACATGAAAATTCAGTGTAGTGCACAAGCGCCCTTAGAACTGGGTGAAAGGATGTACCATACGGCACAGGGATTTTCAGTGAGCTAGTATAACAAGCAGTTATACAAGCTATAGTTATCCCTATAGTCATAATTCTTGCGAATTAAAAAAATAATTCTGTCAACAAACTGAAGTCCGGGGGGAGTTGTAATCGTATCGAAATATTCCAAACCCAAATACTAATATGAAGTGCTAACAGACCATATAACTTGTTCGCTCCTTATAAAACACGGCACGGTATATTAAATTTTTTAGAACTAGCTTAGCAGAGCTTAAACATAGTCTAGTATAATTTTCCAATTTATGATTGAAGAGAGCTAAGATCATTAAAAGGTTATGTGGCGACTAATACATAGCAACATCCACAGAACACGGAAAAGAGGTTAGAAAGGCGATCATGCATCTTTTGTACGAAAACCGATGTCGCCAGTCTTGGCCCATTTTTAGTCCGCCGTACATCAGACGAAATATCAGACCAATTATCCAAAAGATATGCACACACTTGCATTTTAAACAATAAACCAATAAACCAATCACGCTCAACCATAACAGACATCTATAGTGCGCAATAAACGTGTAAAAGCCATTTTAATTTGACATATCACACTAGTGATTGACATAAAGCTATTTACTATCGACATTGAAAAACAACAAGTCGATTAATTGAATGGATACTAGAGTAATGATTTCTTTATATTATTTTGGATATACATTGAATTGAATTGATTAAATGAGACATTATCTTTTTTTTAGATATTAATTCTTAATTAGTTGGTTGATTCAATAAGAAATATTTAAATTACTAATGAACTAACATTGAATCGATACTAGTTGAGCTTAAATATATATTTACATATAAATATGTTTGTTTATTAATAATAATAAAAAAATACTATCAGTACAATAAATTGTTGCTATTGGAACTTATTCTGTACGGATTCCAATGATTTAAAAAGTATTGTTGTTATTGGTTCAAAATAAAAAAAGAAAACTGATTTTCTGTTACAAAATTAAGAATATAAAAACAGACTCATTACCTCACTCATTATTAAATTAATATACAAACGCATATCAAAATTAGTCAATATGGTTAGTCTCTGATTAAATTCATTTTTTATTACCACTATTTTTCGTCCATACTTTTATTTAGAGTTTACTAACTAACACACCAAGAATCGATTAAATGTTTCCAGGCACTTCACTACCCATCTACCGTAATCTATTATGTTGCTATTTAAAACGGTGTTTTCGCGATGTTCTTTACATTACGTGCTTAGTACGACGCAATGTAATACATATGCGCACTTCTCCAGCAATGTATATTTTCTTGGAAATATTTTTTGTGATTCACACTTTTGATAACATTTCACGAATTTCGACTAAAAATACTAAATTTGAGAAGTGTTCTACTTACTAATGGAAAGAAATTCTTCCTTTGGACCTACTTGAGGATGGGCTTCTTGTTTTGCAATGAATAACTGCGCAAGTCGGCATTTTTAACACTTTTAGTGGCGGGTTTCACAGTACATACAGCGCGCGCGTTCGTGAATGACTAAACATCGCGATCGCGTGGTGAAGTCACGATCCTGTACATTTGTCCAGGATCGTGGCTACACTGCCACGCCCACAAGGCCCTTCTAACGTCTTTCTGTGTTCTCTGGCAACATCTAACACATCGCCACAACAATCGATAGCAAGACGAACTGCAAGGACTTCAAACACATAGCAACGAGATGGCGCCGTCACGTTTAAATAAGATATAACAAGTCATTTAGAGCAAAGGAAACCTAAATAGCCCACGATACGTTTCATTACCAATTTGCATACGTAGAATGTCCAACCTACATCGGTTGGACCGCGGTCCCCGGGCTAACAACACTTAACTTGGAGGAAGCCAATTATCTTTAATCTCTCTTCCCAGCTGTCTCCATCATTCAGTAGCACCACACCTTCACCGTTGCGGTTCCTACTAACTATCTGGTTCGCCAAAAATGCCAATTTTCTTATTTTTTTTATTAATTTTATTTTGTCAATTTAAATCTGTACATTTATATCTAAGAGGGATTTTAATAAACCTTTAAGAACAAACGTTACGAGATAATGAAATTCGACTATCAAGCAAATTAAGGAGGATCGAAGGAAATTATACAGGTTCCACAGGTAAAATAAAACTTTCACGTACTTTCTTAAGGGACGTAATAAACAGATATATGTAATAGAATTCAATCTTGCTGATTATAAGTCACAAACAATCAGTCAGTATACATGGCCATTCGCTATAAAATATCATATAAAAGAAGAGTATTCTCCGAATTTGTTACAGAATAAGTAATGAAAAATTCCGTGCTCTTTTCATTCGGTAAATATTTAACAAAATCCTACCAAAAATATAAGAAATCAATAGCTTTATATTTAACAAATATACTATAAAGCTGTATTTAGTATTCAGCATTCTCACAAAACTGAAATATGCGTCGAAATATCAGAAACATAGCAAGGAAATTATACTTTGATGTGTGGCACCAACATTTTATTAAATTAACTATAGGTTTTAATGATTAAATGGCAAAAACTATTAAAAGCGGAGTTCCATTATCATAATAATTATTAGTAATACCTTAACTTAAAAGTAATGTCCACTTGGTCGGACGTAAAAAAACACCGCTTTTGCGAATTACTAAAATTGAATTTACAAACTTTTAGAACTATCACAACAACAATATTTTTTACACACACAGATGACACTTTAGAAATTTACCTTTTTATTATTTGAAATGTTTAAACGCAACAAATCTGTATGCTATTAATATAAATTCAACACTTTCTTCATTGAAAAATTACTAAAAGAAAGTCAGTAACTTTATGAACAGATCAGAAAGTTTATAATTGGCATTTAACTTCTCAATTTCTTGATTCAAATTGTTCCAGAGGTTCTATAATTTTGACATATAGATTTAAATGTCATTAAGATCCTCTTGAAACCAAACGTGTAACTCATTACAGACTTCATTTACAGTACCAAATCTCATTACTTTTTCGAACGTTTCTTAAAACGTTTTTTTTTTAAAGTTTTCGGAAAATAAATTGAAGTGGAAATGTGACAATTGTGCGAAAGTAAACCGTATTGGGGAGAAACAAAAGAAAACTACACACACGAGTATGCCAATGCTGCAAAACAATCAAACCAAGTTATGACATAAATTTAAATAAATCGATGGATGGATGGATGAATGGATTTATTTAAATTTAAAGGAGAAATAAACAAAGAACAATGAGTCCTTCATCTTACAAAAGTAACTAGGTCTTTAAATCTCAAATAGCCACTAGAAGTTTACCTGACATATCTACTATAAAACGATAGAGATTAATTTATTAAAGTAAAAAATCGACGTACTAAACTGAAAGTTGGAAAGTGCTCATTTGGAAATAGAAAACATACACTTAGAAAACACTCAACTACAAAACAAAATTGAAGAGCAAAACATTAAAATAAATAAGTTATCTAATGTATGTTCTTCTACCATCAAAAAACCAAAATGTAATAAAAATAAACACACAGATGTAACAGAAAACCAATATATTCAGACTGCTACTAACCAAAACCATATTGCAGTGGAAAATACACTAGAACTCACGAAAAAGGACATGAAGAAAACACCAGCTGAAAATAAAATAGTAATCTATAGATAACAACAATGTACCGATTTAGCTGTCGAAATTATAAAGACTCGTCTCACTACAAAACACGAAAATTATAAAGTAAAAGCTGTGACTTAGCCTAATGCGCCAACTGACGAAGTTATAAAAGGAAAACCTCTGTGAAAATTACAAAGTAATTTTAAGTGTGGGTGAAAATAAAAGGAATCCTATGATGCGGTTTCGCAAATTTAAACTGTAACTTTGATTTTTATTGATAAATATAGTAAATTTCCGTCTTGCAAAACAAAGCAAATATGTAATGTACTTTGGTTTACAAGACGGCTTTTTCAAAAAAGTGATTTAGTTAATTATGTTTCACCACTATAATTTACTCATATTTTCAGTCCAACATAAGACCTTGTCCTGGTAATATATTTATAATATACCTTGGTTTTCTGCACTGTTTTAGTGAAGTAATAAATTATCAAAGCATAATTTGAATCCAATTATTATTAACATTAAACATTGAACAATTTTAATCGATAAATTAACGTAACGGATACTGATACAAAATAATTATAAAAAATAAAAATTCTCTTGGCAATTAGTAAACAGTAGGTGTCGAATATGCACCACTGAAAATTGGCACTTCAGTCAATCTGTCGACCACCATAAAGATGAAAGGTTTGTTTGCTACAAATTCCTCGGGTATAATTATAGTCCTGGCAGATAAGCCTAATTCGGTAGCTGATGCAGCCACAGTTCCCTCCTCAGTAACTTCTATATCAGCTTTCTGTATAAAACTTGATACATACATTTGATAGTCGGATATATCGGGAAACCTTGCTCGAGCACTATCAAAGGCATCGCGGACACCCATATCCACTAACAGTTCTTTTAAATTGTCTAGATCAGATGAAATTTTAAACCTTGGAATTTGCACTAAAACGGTCTTCGTTCCTTCTCGCTTATAGAGATTAAAAATTGTGGCCAAACTGATAGTCTTCAGTGAATCGATCACGTTGTAGACGGTAACGTCATCATTAGGCAAGAAAAGTAACATAGAGAACCTGCCACTACTACCATACGGAAGCTCCAATACTTTAGCACGTATCTTATTAATCGAAGTCATATTAAACTCGCTGTTAATGAACATCAAATTGACATCCCCGATAGCATTCTTACGTGCATCGTAGAAAGTACTTTGCTCTGTGTCTGCTGAAGAGAAAGATTTTGTCCACGTGCCCTTAAAATATAAAGCGTCGATCAATGTAAGGTAGACACCTTCTAGATCACTTGGAGTGACAATATCTTCGACAACACCATGAGTGGCTTGTTTAACATAGAAGTTTATCTCTGCAGCGGCGGCATTGAAATCTTGAAAATTAAGAGGCTTTATGGCGCATACTCCCGTTTTTGTTATTTTTTGTCTGAAATTCTCCTTCAATTCCATAGAGCCATCGATAAATAATGAAGAGCTTCTTTCCAGCGTCGCTCCAGAATCGGTGGATGTAACTTGTTTGACGAGCTCCAAGTATTTGTTGTTGAAACATTTGTGCGCATGCAGTAGTAAAACCCTTTTCAATTCTGCGAGTGTTTCATCTGTGGCGCCTAATGATATCGTAGTTAGTAGAGACCAAGGAGACAGCGTCGAGGACACAAAGTGGCCGTCTGTATCTTCTGCTATCCTTGACAGCAGATCTATGGAAAACTCATAAACAGATCTTCTGAACAGTACTTCAGCCCGTTCTTTAGTACATTGACTGAAAACTAACGGGAAGCCGATACTTATTATGAATAATAACTTGAAGCGCGACATTTTGACTGGCCCTGGCTGTAAGATTCGAGCGACTGCTAATTATGATATGCTGGTAGAAAATAAAATTATCGTAGCGTTATCGTAGCGTTGACCTGTGCGATAATAGGGTTAGAGTTTAAGATTTACGATTGGGAGGGCCCAAATTAAGCGGCAATTTATAAAAAATGGAACGTGTCGTGAAATAATCTTGGCCATCATCTTGTTTAAAATTTTCTATAGTTTGAGGCGAAGGTAATGCATTAATAGAGCTTTTTGATTCTGTCTCCGCCTATAACACATCTCTAAATATTTGTAGCTTTTTTGATAATCAAGAGCAAACCAAAGTCTGGTTGATCTACTTAAGGATGGTAAGCTGCAATCGTGTGTAATACAAACTATCAAATAACTTTTTCATTAAATATTTGATACCCAAATATAATTTAATTTCAAAGAATACTCGGAGGATAGCTTTAAAATGATTTCTCTCGCGTCTTTATCTACTTTTCCCTACATCATTTTAACAACCCAACATGCCTTATGTATATAAACACAACTAGCAAGAGAGATAAATAAATGAATTAATTTCACAATTATATTCTTTAGTTTGACCGATTATATTATAATGTTATTTATATTCAGTTCATTGAAGTCATTTTTTTGTCTTATTTTATAAGTATTTGTTTTTATTGCTTATCAATGGAATATCATTAGAATGCATTGTGGCTTACCGTTGGTGCAAGTTGGTTGGTTCTGTCCTGCTTATAGGTGTGACGTTCGACATGTATAATTTATTAACATATTGTTTTGTTACGTATATTTGCGTGCGTTCTTGGTCTGGTTTCAAAGAAGGAAAGGGTCTAGTTGAAAATCAGCATCAGCGTCACTGATATATGATGAACTAGATGTTCAGAGGCTCGGGACACTTTTTATAAGCTTTCTGCTGTATGTTAATTTTTATTCAACTATGGCCTATATCTGTGTTGAATAAATGAATTAAAATTTGAATTTGAGATAGATACTGTGGTTTAAATATCTAAGTATGTATATGTATAAATAAACGAAAATATTAATTTTAAATACATTTTATTTATATCAGGTGAGTAATTGAAATGAAAGGTATATGTTTGTCACTCTTAATAATTGAAGTTTTGGACTTTGGCTCTGGAGAAGAAAACAAAAAGTATAGGGTCTATGAAAAAAATGCTTATATTTCGCCTAATTACGCACGTAGTTAAAGCAAAGTAAATATCACCTTACAGTAAAATAAATAATAAGATATTAAGTACAACAAATAAAAAGATTAAGTCCAATTGCAACTAGGCATTGTTTTTTTTTAGAACTCTGTGTAAATATTTGGTTTCCAAAAGTGTTTCATCGCATAAAAACGTTTAAGAACCTCTGTCATTTGATATTTATTAAAATACTCGACATTTATAATGCACATTCACAGGATATTGTACCTCAACCAAAACAATTGTCCATCTAAGGCTAATGAGACGGAACCACTGGTACGCCATTTTCATTTCACACTTGACCGGTTTTATTCGATTAGAATTAAACCAACATATGGCTTATTAAAACGAAGGTTAATAGTGTATTAGCTAGTTGCACAAAATCCATTAAAATTTTCATTAGTTTAAAGCGACATTACCAATACAAATTTGACATTATTTAGAGCTTAAGAACGCCATTAAACCTAAATGGATGTTTGTGCAACTGACCGTATGTATCGAAGCCAAGTAGTATAATCAGGCTAGCCCTTTAATTAAATGGCGCTACTCAATTCAAACGGGCTGACATTAAATCAGCCGAGTAGTTAAAGGCATCGTTCTACAATACGGCTGTGTCAAATCGGCAACGGTCTCAGTTTCTAATTAATTAATAATAAAAACAAAAAATATTTTTTTCTTAAAAACATTATTTTTTATGTATTAATATAATCGTATCTTTCCTAAATAAACATCTACAAAATTCTCCAACATAATTTTTTTTTTCTCGTTATTTTGGCTGAATACTGAATGTTAAAAGAGTGAAACTTATTAAAATATCAAATACAATGGTAAAAAACACAACTATGTATATGTACCTACAACACGTGCCAACGATAATATGGCCGATTTGTCATTTTAGTTCCACTTATTGCCGCGAAATTTCTGCGCCAAATATGGTCAATCGCAGTTTGAGAATGCAGTTTCGGTTTCGGTAGGTTTGCCACAGAAACATTTGCAAACGAGCATTTGCTATCCGCAATAGATTGATGATGATTTTAAGTTTTTAATAGGATATACAGTTACCAGCGAATTCAGCGAACAGTGTGATCAATTGATCATTTCCATTAAAATTCACAAAGTAGGTATTCTGTGACCTGACTAACTATTCTAGTATTACTAGGAAGTCAGATGACAGTGTAATGTCTACTGTGTTGGTTTATGTACTTTTTTTATATCAGTGCCCTGTTTATTTTTAGATGACGGCAGATTGACTGTGGCCTTGCTAATATGTATTGAATGACTACAGAGTTTTGTAATTATCTGACCGAAAAAATGTAGACTTTAAATTAATCTGAAAATACCTAAAACTTTGTCTGCTCTCTTGGCAATTGAATGTGGTTATTATGATAATGCAAATAGAATTCGCCTTTTCGTATCGGCAATTAAGTTAAACAAAAGAAATAATTATCAAAACTACTTTGCACAAATAAAGCGTACAAATGGTTGAATTAACGCCAGGAGGCACTCTATACCAGTCAACCGGAGAGTTGCGTATCACATAGAGACTTCAATAAGGCGGTGCTACACAATAATAAAGTCAACATAAATACTTATATAATACAAAACAAAATACTATCGAAATAGAATTGTATATAATAGAATATGCATAACAAAGATATTACATATCATAAATAAGCATATATACATACATAATTAAATGACGGCGATAAAAATTGAGAGCTATTCTACTAGATTTAAATTGTCTAACTTGTTATATATTGTCTAAATCACTTAATATCGAATGGAACAGAATAATTCCGCACTGATTGATCACCACCAGCAAAAACTTGGAGACGCCTGTCAGATTTACAATAGCAATTGCTACATATGGGTAATTTACTTTATCTACTCTAAAACTTGGCCACTACTTAATATTATAAAGGCGAGAGTTCATAAGTTTGGATGTTTGTTACTTCTTCACACAAAAACTACTGAACGGATTGTGATGAAATTTGATATACAGGCAATTCTTAGTCTGTACTAACATATAGGCAACTTTGTATCCCCCAGTGATATAAATACCTCCAAGGGCGCCTATTTTTGTGAACGGTGCTTAAACGATAACATATACGAATGCCTTCTGAAGAAATGTCGGAGGGTTTTAAATTATCTAAAAAAAGTCTGCGATGACGTATATACGTACTTCGTATAAGTATATTTAAACGTTTTTTTCGTCTTTAGATGATTATTTGAGTAGGTGATATTGAATCTTTATTAAAATAAATGTGCTTATCTTAAAAAAAAATACATAAGAATTGTCTTTAACATCAAATAAATTGGATGAATAGTTTAGATTTTACTTCGATATTTTTGAGAAAATAAAATAACTTATATTGCCGCTTTTTTTGTATGAACACGATAACATACAAATTTACATAGACGAACAAAGCAATTATATTATTATTTTGCTAATAAACAGTTAGGAGAGAGTTTATTAACAAAAAAACACATATTACACATCCAGTGGCGTAGCTAGGTAACCTAGGGCCCTGGGGCAAATAAAGAAATGAGGCCCACTACTATCAAAACTGGTAAGGTTTTTTGAAGTAAAATCATTAAATATACAAATACTTTAAAAATGCTAAGCAACGTTTACCATCAGCTCTCTTTCGTGCATGGGCAGGTATTAAAACTATTAAACACTAACAACATAAATTACAATTATTTTTATACTTGGTGTAGGTATTGGGCAATAAAACAAAAAAGATAAAATTCAAGGGTTTTTGTATATTTATTTATTCATAAATACGTTGCACCAGCTTACTGTTATTTAACCTATCGCCATGCAAGCTTTTAACCATTCTCTAAAAAAATCTTGACTCGAAGTTCACAATCGCGAATCACAAAAACGCATATCGATAAATAATAATATGCAGATATCGATATCCGATCAAATTGATGAAAACATTAATAACCTGTCAACCCACACAAATAATTTAGGGGAATTCCCTATTTATAACTTTGGAATTTCTCACAACTGAGTTGCCATGATTAAACTCGAGTTGTCACCTGTCATATTTATTTTGAAAATGGGAGAAATTTTCAAAACTTGAGTTCGATTGAGATTTTCTGGTAAAGATTCGAGGGCCCCCTGAGCTTGAGGGCCCCGGGGCACTGCCCCGCCTAGCCCCTTGGTAGCTACGCCACTGTACACATCCAAGAAAATTATCAGGAGTAGTGTAGGGCTTATGTAGTTCTGGAGAAGAATAAATTTCAATATGAATCAAATCTAAGCCAATTTCGTTACTCACAATCAGTAGGCCTACTGGAAATCATAGAAAACAGACAAGGGATGTATGGACACTTCATATAACAAATCGACTTCTTTTAAACTGGGTTGGAAACAATGGTTGGAAGTAAAAAGAAGCTAACGACAAGTAAAACTTTGATTGTAATACTATCCAGAATCATACGGAAACGAAGGGAAGTTACAATAAATGCCCTAAGGAAAATGTCAATTCACACAATATAAGAAACTTGCAAGATTGGACACAGCAGTATAAGAGTATTCTGGCCCAAAAAATTATAGAAATAAATATGAGCTGTGTGCATAGGCTTTGGTATTCCATGGGGGCGACATTGTCACAAAACCAGTCAAGTGCGAGTTGAACTTGCGCAAGGAAGGTTTCTTACCGGAGTGAAAAAAAAGTGTGTCTTCGAAGTTTTATAATAAATTTAATATCACGGGTACTTATTATTAATTTTATAAAATTAAAAATATTGATGTAGCTTGGTGGCGCAGTGGATAAGTGCCACGGTCTGCGAACGTCTCTAAGTAACTTTCGTAAGGATCGGTCACGGGATGGGTGACCAAAAAAAAATATTTTCTCGAGCTACTACGTACTTCAAAAAGCATGTAAACCCGTTGGAGTCAGCTGTGGTTACAGTCGTTAATGTCCTCCAACCCGTATTGGGCCAGCGTGGAGGGCAATGGCCCATCCTCTTTAACCTAACCTAAATAACAGTTTCTACGGAAGTTTGGCATTAAAAAGTAATTTATTTTCTAGAAATGCGGTTAACAATAAATATTTGCAAAAGAATAATCCGGGCACATTTCGCTATATGTAAATAGTTTGTTATAAATAGTTAAAATAGCCATAAATAGTTTTTGAAAATAATATTAAAATTGGTAATTTTTAAATTTATATTCATACATACATAATATAACCTAATATGTAACAATTAGCAATGTCCATTAAATATGATTAAAATAAGCTATCAAAATTACATATACAATCTTAATACAATTAATAATAAATTAACAGATATAGCATCTTAACATTATCAATAAAAATGTTTTTTTTGTCACATGTTTAATTCACACATAATACCTATAGTAATGTTTATATTGTGAATTTTAGATACTCATATTCAAATTAATTGTCAAAGATAAATTCATGAAACTTTACCATGAAGTATTTAAATAAATACATATTGGTTTTAGTCTGCTGCCCCTTAGTAACAATACCACGCATACGAAGTCGCGGGCTAAAGCTAGTGTTAACTAGTGTAAAGCTGTAAAATGGTATGTTTCTTTTGAATAATCTTGAACCCTTGTTCTTGATAGTGAATTCTTTAATTTCTCTGTAGCCAATACCGAATCTCAATATAATTATCTTAATACATTTATATTCTAGGTCTACTTTAAATTTAAAAGCTAGTTAAAGTTGAAATAGAATCTTCTTTCGAAAACAGAAATAACATTAATGAATGTTTAGATTATATTTGCATAATTTTTACTATAATTATGACTTTAGCAATTCAACCCAATAAATTGCATCAGATTATTTGAATAACAATTAATACAAACAACACGGGATTCCATGCACGGAAGTTATTCTTCAACATCCTGTAAGGGATTTTATTTATATAAGTGCATTATTTGCGCTAGCCTAGGATAAATACAAAATTTTCTAGACCGACACAAAGCAAAAATTACTTTTATTTTGCTTGAATAATAATAGTGGTTAAAAATTTTGTTTTTCACTATTATTTTTTATGCAATGTGATAGTTTATATTTAAATGACACAACATGTCGTGTTGCCTGATATACAGGATCACCTAATTCAGGCAAATAACGTAGGTATTGTAAATGTTCAAACAAGATTTTAGTAAATATTATTTTTGCTCAGAAAAACACTTGTATTATGGAAATCTGAAATAACAAAGGTAGCACAACACCAAACTCGAGAAGTATAAATTACCATTTCGTGGGGATCTGTAATAAGTGACTACATGGTGGATAAAAATTTTGGAAAAGTGACTTTTGTTTGTTTGTTTGTTCATCATTCCCCCTACAAAAATACCTACAAAAAAGGGAAAGTGGTTTTGCCTGTGATATAAGTGATGTAAGTTGATAATTTTTGTGATCAATAAGTGTATCCTTTTTTCAAATTTAAAAAAATGAAATAAAAAATCTCTAGAAAATAATTTTCGAGTGAATTAAATATGATGTTACCAAACTACGCGGCCAAAAACTGGTTATTATTAACGTTGACCTTCTGTTTTATTAAATAGACTCTAATTAAAATGACTGTTTTAGTATGTTTAAACTATTTAAATTTTAAATCATACCTACTAGCGATCCACGATATGTACAGCACGTGTACAAATTAAACGTTTACTACGTTATCAGACTTCATCAATTTTTACATGTTTTTTTATATATTTTTTATAAAATAATGAGAGAGTTAGGCTATCGCTTCCCCGGTAGCAGCACGACCGGCAAGCGTGGTAGTATGTAGATGTACTTTCTACCTTAGAGAATAAATCCAAGACTTCAATATACTGAAATGTCAAGCTTTACAAAACTCTTGCATATTTTTGACACTACCTCTTACGAGACTATAATGAATACTGAAGAGTAATACTTAATAAAGTATGGTCTACACGAGTCGTGTTGATCTAGATTAGTAAGAATTCTTATTCATTTATTTTGCAGTACGATAAGCCTATCTCAACACGAGTTTCCACACACCATAATACCTACTTTACGAAAGTATCGAGTGTGCTTACTCCTAATATGTCGCTAATGCTGTCCGTTAATACTTAATTCGTTTATGTTAGAGAGAAAAAGAAGATAACTTGTATAATATTTTTTTTTCGTTAGGTCTGGATCCAACCATCGATATTATCGACATCTTCTAAGCAGTTTTTTGAAATAAATTTTAGTTTTTACTGACCAGTAAATTGTGGTTATGAGTAAATTCAAATGAAAATGCAATAGTTGTCTTGCCACATAAATTTGGGGTTAACTACACTTAAGGATATAACATTAGATAATATTATACTCACAGATCTACTGAGCATATAAAATTTCATCAAAATCGGCCAAGCTGCTTCGGAACAGTATGCTTTGGTAGGTTAGTAAAATTGTGACATGAGAATTTTATATATTAGGTTGAGTAGGTAATAATTTATTATTACAAACTTTTATTTAGTTTCGTCGGTACTTTGAACCCTAAAATTGTACACCCATACAAAACCTCAACAACTTATTGTTACTAGTTCATTGTCATTGCAAACTCGCTTAGATGTGTGAAAATAATACTTTGATAAACACTGCTTGATTAATAATTTCAAACGTGTTATACTCAAAAACCAAATAGGTATTATAACAGTTAAAATCATGGAACAGTAAGTATTACTTTAATTGATATCTTCTCTATATTTTATAATTATCTACTACTATTTTTTATAAGTATGTATTTAATTTAATTTCATAATAAATTTATAATTGATTGCAAATTATAATTAATTTAAACATCTCTCTCTCAAATTCCCAATAAAAAAGACTAAGTATGCCAATCTTATTTATAATAAGCCAAAAGAATTTACCAATACGTAAATACTTTAAACACGACGGGCGCAAAAGGCTAAATCAGTGCCAATTGTAATTCTGAAGCGTAAGCTCTCACGCAAGCTGACTGACTTTTGGTGACTTGTCGAACTTGCTGCAACCATGGCTGCTGGGAACATTGTAGTCATATTACAGTTGTCAATTGACTTCTACTAGAAAATACTCCGAGGAAGAAGTCTGCGAGGGAACCAGAGTGGAATCCCAGGTAGATATCTTCATAACAGAGAGGCGTCGGAGAGGGATCGCGTAACGCACCACACCCCAGCTTGGTTTGCAACCACCCCTGCACCAGCTTCTGATCTGACCTTTGAGCTGCTTCGTTCACTAGAGAAGACAGTAAACTCCTATACAGGGGGTGAATGTCCTCAGCGATTCGACTATGACTTTTTGTAGAGGATACATTTTAGCATTACGATGAACTCGCCAGCTTAATCCTGCTACTCATAGATGATCGAGGCGATTTCCTTAATACATCCAGTCATTGTCCTTTTTCCGGTAAATGTAGATAATATTGCCATGAAACGATTATTTTTATAAAAAATTGGTTGAAGGATCCATTATCTAGTATGGTTCTGATTAGTCTTTTCAAAGTTTGACAATTTATTTATTTAAATAAACTTCTTTGCACAAATAAAGCATACAAATGGCGGACATAATGCCAGTAGGCATTCTCTACTAGTCAACCGGAAAGTTATGGAACATATTTTTAATAAGTCGGTGTTACAAAAAGCATAATAAAGTCAATAACATATACAATAAAAAATAATCAACATAACAAACATGTTACATATCATAAATATATATTTAAAAACATGTAATACATACATACATAAATATAAAAATATAAGATTAATTACAAGCAGCTGGAGAATTCAGAAGTTTTTCACGTAACAATCGTTTGAAAATTAATTTATTGACTTTCAAATTTGTTTTTTAGCCTGATACAAATACGAGAAAAACTGAAATAGTTCGATATAAGCCTGGAATATTTTTAATCGAGTTTGTGAGTCAATTACAAGAGACTATATTTAAGAATCCATTTCATTTTAGCTACGGAAGGTATAAAAAAAACATCAGGTCAAAAAACCCTCATTTTCTTCACGCAAAATTACTAAAACGACTTTTTTCACAAATTTTGGTTTTATTTATCATAGCGACAATGAAAATTATTGAAATCCAACTAAAAAATTACAGGAAATAGTGATTTTTATTAATCTTTATTTTTTACTTAATTTTTTTTTTGTTGTAGTTTAATATAATAAAACTTTTATTTAAATTTTTATGAGTGGATTTTAATGATATTTAGTAGAATATGTGTTTCACTCAAAAGTCTGCTGCATATATTGCGTGTTATATACCAATATTCCACGGGAATTTTGGTATGCAATATTCCCATGGAAAGTTTCATTGGATTTAAAACAAAATATACTTAACGCAATATAGTACTATTGATTGATGTCGTATTTCATTATTAATATTATTGATTTTTTTACAAATATTTTTTAAATATTTATTGTCAGTGTTATATAAAAATATGAGTTTCCAAATATAATATTAGGAAGATTTATGTATTTCATGGAAGTGACATAAGTAACAGTGTGAAAATACGTAGAAGTCACTTTATATGTATTTTGCTTATCATGCCATTGAGAAATTAAAGAAATTTTATTATTTTTACTAATAATAATCCGAAAGAAAATATCGTTGGATTAATTTATATATTAAAAAGGAAATATATGATACCCTCATAATAAAAAAAAAAACAGCTGTTATGTTTTAATGTTTGATCTCCATACTAAAAGTTGGTATTTGTATCAGGCTAGTTACTCTGACGGTAAATGCTACCCTTCTTATGAATGTTTTATAATTCCTAAACACTCACATTAAACGTTAGTCAAATAAAGAACAACCACCAATAAAATATCAGACAAGTAATACGTTTGTATTGGGTCCTACAACCACAATAAGCGAACCCATTTTTATTATCTATTTTGATAAAATATTTAAGTAGGTAGGTAAAAACAGATAAAAAATATTGTCAAATCCGTGCCGCACTTATTTTAATTGAAACATTTTGCACCCTTAAGAAAGAAATGATTCCTGAAGTTGTACTTCAACCTCCTGCGATCTCCAACATATGGTGAAATTTAAAGTAGAGAGTGAGTTATCACAAATTGAAAAAATTAAGAACATACAGGTGACAATTCTTTTGTACCACTCTTTAAACTAAACTAAAAAATCTATCTTCAATTTGGATTTGTTTTAACTCCGGTTTTATTAGTTATCTTCCATAATCGTAAATGTTATAAGAAGAATGTCCGCTATCTTGCCGATCGACGACGAAAAACCCTTTCTTATAGCTTTTGTATACTTTTAATATATTATTTTGTATTATTTGATGCCATTAAAGAAAATATCGTGATCCTTAGGTTTTGATATTGTAATGCTTTCTGAATGTTTGAGCTGGTGCACCAGACAGAAGCGGATATCTAACGTATATATAACAGCATTAATGTCAAAAACCTTATTAATTATTAAAAAAATTGACGTGGTAGACCGTCATGTACCCCCGCGGGTGCCAAGCCACTTCTTTTGTCTATTTTTCCGCCGTCTGGCGAATTTTATCATTTACGATATATTTACTCCCATTTTATTATGTTTAAGTCGAGGTGCCAAAAAAGTCCACCCATTAGAATCTACGGTATATTTAGCTAAACTCTTCCTGGAAATGAGATTCGGTATTCAGCATAATGATTGAAAACATCCGGATACCCTCCTAACACCCAGATTAATTCCTCTAGAATTTGATTGAAATATAAGTTCATCCGCCGTGCGAGCCACCCCATCACAGAACCACTCTGGCATAACTCAGCGCCATATACAATAAGTAACAGTTAAATATTTTAAATTTTTAGATACTTTTTAACCGATGAAGAACGTCAATTCTACGACGATCATGGATATATAATAATTAAAGGCCTTATTGATTTGGACACCATAGCTACACTCAGGTAACATCAACAGTCCTTTGTACGTCCCCACTGCAGGGGCTTAGATCTTCCTTATGGATGGTTAAAGAGGATGGGCCATAACCCTCCACGCTGGCCCAATGCGGATTGGAGGGTATTAACGACTGCAAATGCAGCCGGGACCAACGGCTTAACGTGCCTTCCGAAACACGGAGTAGCTAGAAGTAATAATTTTTTTTGTCACCTATCCTCTGGCTTGGGCCGTGGTGGTCATCCACTACACCATCGAGCTTCTCAGGTGTAACCATGTACAAAGCCGGCTTTAGGACCGGCATATCCAAGCGATCGCCCAGACTCAATATGCTGATATTACGTAATTCCGGGACCAAAATGCGACACCACAATACCTAACAAACACAAAAATAAACCATTAGTGGTTCTTATTGCCACATAATCCAATGTCTCTACTTAAGTACTAAATTAATTTTCTCCTTATAAGGAGTACAGTTTATATGGATTTTGTGTCTTTTAATTTCTTTTGGGCATAGTCAGATTTCAGTATGACACATCCCGCACATACTTGATACCTTTAATCCTGTATATGTATGTTACGAAAACTCAGCACAGAAATGATAATTAAGACTAAATATCAAATTTTTCTGAGAAAAATGTTGAGACAACGATCGTTTAGATTAACTTCTATGATGTCTGTATTTTTACAGGAAAAGAATTAATGACGTCTGTAACAACGCGCCTAAAGGAATGATTGTTGTAGTTAAAGACTGGGATCTGGTTAACAAAAAACGTACTATAGAGGAAACTGTAAATAAGGTAGGTACCTCCTTGACACAAGTGTTGTCGACAGCTTAGCACGTGGACTGTAGTTTAGAGTTTGTTTAAAAATATAAGTAAAGTGAAGACAAAAGGATATTGTAATATACGCACAAAACACACAACAAAAGATATAGAGTAATAACAGAAATAATAAAAGTGATGAAATTCCAAATTGGAAAAATATAAAAACACTTATTTAAAAAGGCTGGCTTAGCTGTCGCCAACAATAAGATGAACGAGTAAATTTTTGTTACATTGGGTGACGGTGTTTCGAAAACTTTTAAAATTATATCGCAATTATCTTAAGGTATATAACAGTAGTAAAGTTAGGGTTTTATATGAATATGATCCACTAAAATGTACCAATTTAGTTTCCATGGGCGTACCCAGGCTCTGAGCCAGTGGAGGCAAATCAAATTTCTAGGCAAATCATATTTTGGCGTCTACAATAGATAATAGTCAATGTAAGGCTGGCTAAAAATTAACAAATTTTCTGAGGTATGTTCTGATCTATCATGTTGTATTTTGGGAATTAACAGATATGGATAATACAAGAAGATAATATACGCTTTTAATTTTCACAAAGTAATTAAAGATACTTTAATTTACTAGACGAGACCCTTATAACTATAACCCATTTAGTCATTACACTAGTGCAGAAGTTGTTAAAGTTCTATAAGTGGATATAGCAGCTTTGTCAAAGTCAAAAGTTTCTTTAAGAGACTTAAAGAAACTTTTATGTCTTTTATGTACTTCTAGATAAACTTCCTGAATTTCGACCCAGTGTTTTCGCAATACCACGAACACCCACGTTTGCTACACGCTGTATCTCAATAAATCGGAGAGAATATATCCTTAATTAATAGCATGGTAATCAATAAACCACCTGGTTCCAAATGGCATCCACCACATCAGGTTAGTAGAACAATTTCTTCTTTTAACTAAAGAATAACTCTTAATACATATCAACCTTAGGTAGAAATTTCGTGATTCCCATGAAGAAATTTCAAATGATTAAAAAGCACCTAAAGTGCAAGGCTCCTAAAGATACTGAGAACATATTATATATTTTATATTGGACTGTAATAGATTAATATAATATGTTGTGAAAATGTGCCCACTGCTGGAACTTATTTCCCACATGACTCACCAGGCAGGCCCAGTAAGAGCAGTTAATGACTGCTGTGCTGATACAACCTTGGTCAACGGCATAATGTGCGTTTTCAAGCATGCAGGAGTTCGAAATAGTATATTTAAGTCTGTCATTCGATGACTAGTTTAAAAAAACTTGCTTATAATGATTCAGTTTACACTGTTTGATGTGGTAAGCACGTGTAGTACGAGGTACCTATGCAATCTCATCACATTGATGAATGACCAACCAACGAAAGCGAGGAAATAGAAACCGCCCGCACGCTTCAAGCGGATGTCATCGACCAGTGTAACTGAGATATAACTCCATCAAGCCCCTCAAAGACTTCATATCCATAAAATATCACTGATGAACCTACTAAATAAAGGAGTATACTTATTTTTAAAATCTAAAGTGGCTTCTTAATCTCTACGGACATGAAGTATTACCTTAAAAATATATAGATACTATTTATGTGTTAGGATGGCTTCTATGTGCCTATGAGGCCTTTAGACAAAATAGTGTCAGCATGGACGGCGATAGACTCCGTGTCTGAGACTAATGGTTCCCTGTTCGTCATACCCGGATCACACAAGGCGAATGTAATGCATCCGGAAGTCTTTTTGCCGGTAATTTTGATTTATATATTATTTAGAATGGCATTTTATAACCTTTACTGATTCATTAAACTTCAGGTATCGGGCCCGATTTCAAGTGGGAAGGAGTCTGCTCTGGATTAATGATTTTTGTCCATTTTCTATAATCATACATATTGTATATTAATTTGTCAACGTATATGTATGACTCGGCATATTGATCGATTACCGAAAAAAAACTGCATTTTTATATCTGATATCGTAATAGAACGAGACTTCATAGTCTTATGAAAAAAACAGCCTTTGCTGAGTTTCTTGCCGGTTCTTTTTAGGCCTGCCACCGTAGATTTGCAAACCGCTGGCATAATTTTTGACTTTCACAAGAGCTTCTAACAGCCTAGACTTAATAAACGATATTGAATTTGAATTTGCATATTTTTACACTTTATTTCTTGTATATAAGAAAATAATAAGAAAAAGAAATTGAACGTGAATATTATTTATTATAACGAGCCAAATATGATTTATGTGCAGTGATTATATTTTTTTTCTTTCTAATATTATGCTGTCTGTGGCGCTGCTTACTTAGGCCACCAATTTTTTATTGTTGTAATGTTGTGCAATCCCACTATTTATTTGGTATGTAACTGTAACATAAGTGTATTTTAAACGTTTTTCACCAATAATTGAGAAGTTTCTTAAGCCTTCCAGAATTATAACATTGTGCTGATTTGCAGAATTTTACAAATAAAATGTTCTTCACGATCTCGGACGTGGACGTGGTGGCCCCCGTCAGTAAGCGGGTGAGTTTAACGCCGATGGAGCCCGGGGATACAGTCGTCAAAGATGACTAGAAATAAAGTGTAAAAATATGCAAATTCAAATTCAATATCGTTTATCAGTCTAGGCTGTTAGAAGCTCTTGTGAAAGTCAAAAATTATGCCAGCGGTTTGCAAATCTACGGTGGCAGGCCTAAAAAGAACCGGCAAGAAACTCAGCAAAGGCTGTTTTTTTCATTAGACTATGAAGTCTCGTTCTATTACGATATCAGATATAAAAATGCAGTTTTTTTTCGGTAATCGATCAATATGCCGAGTCATACATATACGTTGACAAATTAATATACAATATGTATGATTATAGAAAATTGACAAAAATCATTAATCCAGAGCAGACTCCTTCCCACTTGAAATCGGGCCCGATACCTGAAGTTTAATGAATCAGTAAAGGTTATAAAATGCCATTCTAAATAATATATAAATCAAAATTACCGGCAAAAAGACTTCCGGATGCATTACATTCGCCTTGTGTGATCCGGGTATGACGAACAGGGAACCATTAGTCTCAGACACGGAGTCTATCGCCGTCCATGCTGTCACTATTTTGTCTAAAGGCCTCATAGGCACATAGAAGCCATCCTAACACATAAATAGTATCTATATATTTTTAAGGTAATACTTCATGTCCGTAGAGATTAAGAAGCCACTTTAGATTTTAAAAATAAGTATACTCCTTTATTTAGTAGGTTCATCAGTGATATTTTATGGATATGAAGTCTTTGAGGGGCTTGATGGAGTTATATCTCAGTTACACTGGTCGATGACATCCGCTTGAAGCGTGCGGGCGGTTTCTATTTCCTCGCTTTCGTTGGTTGGTCATTCATCAATGTGATGAGATTGCATAGGTACCTCGTACTACACGTGCTTACCACATCAAACAGTGTAAACTGAGTCATTATGAGCAAGTTTTTTTAAACTAGTCATCGAATGACAGACTTAAATATACTATTTCGAACTCCTGCATGCTTGAAAACGCACATTATGACGTTGACCAAGGTTGTATCAGCACAGCAGTCATTAACTGCTCTTACTGGGCCTGCCTGGTGAGTCATGTGGGAAATAAGTTCCAGCAGTGGGCACATTTTCACAACATATTATATTAATCTATTACAGTCCAATATAAAATATATATTATGTTCTCAGTATCTTTAGGAGCCTTGCACTTTAGGTGCTTTTTAATCATTTGAAATTTCTTCATGGGAATCACGAAATTTCTACCTAAGGTTGATATGTATTAAGAGTTATTCTTTAGTTAAAAGAAGAAATTGTTCTACTAACCTGATGTGGTGGATGCCATTTGGAACCAGGTGGTTTATTGATTACCATGCTATTAATTAAGGATATATTCTTTCCGATTAATTGAGATACAGCGTGTAGCAAACGTGGGTGTTCGTGGTATTGCGAAAACACTGGGTCGAAATTCAGGAAGTTTATCTAGAAGTACATAAAAGACATAAAAGTTTCTTTAAGTCTCTTAAAGAAACTTTTGACTTTGACAAAGCTGCTATATCCACTTATAGAACTTTAACAACTTCTGCACTAGTGTAATGACTAAATGGGTTATGGGTGATTCTTGGGAAATGTGTTCTCCGTGTAATTTCCAGGGCATTTTTGAAATCGCAAAATTATGGTGAATTATCTAAATATTTCGAAAACTTCTGCAAATTTAAACAACATATTAAAATTGGCCACGACTGAGATTTATACTTTTGCTAAAAAATAAATGTAGAAAATTGGCGGACCATGGAAATTACAATAAAGGCAATGGAAATTACACAGCAGATAAAATTTTGCTAAACACCATGTCATATATGAAATTAAGCTGTCATATTAGTTAGGGTAGTATTAAGATCTACCTACATTATACTGAAACGATATACGATAGTACTTACTCAAAATTGGAACGAAACGTAAACACGTTCATGTTCTCAAAAAACAAAATTATACAACGTGTTATGGAAATAGCGCAAAACCTCTCAGGTGGTAGCTCAGCCCATGAAACTGAACAACTTTCACTATGAGACCAACATTGAAATTTCAGCATCTGGCAATTTTTTCGAAGTAACGTTACATCGGACAAACAAAAGTCGGGCGTCGAAGTAAGATATGCGATGTATTGAAACTTCGAACAATGAATGCTTCGACGTACTCGTATAGTTGTCGATGTATCAATTATCGAAGAAACGTGTTTCGAAGTGACATAATAGAATCCTTTTTCGAAATGGTTATTTATTTTGTCAATTATCTTATAAAATACGCATCCTACGTCAAATATCAATAATTAATTTATTGTAAATTTAATTGGCTTTCATTATACACCAATTTGGTACCTGTAGGGCCAGTGGTTTTCTCAAAAACGATAGATAGCGAACACCGGTCATAAGTAGATATTAGGAGGTTATTTCAGTCAAGATAACCCCCTTGGCTATCTATCGTTTTTGAGAAAACCATTGGCCCTACAGGTACCAATTTAGTGTTTAATCAAAGTAAATTTTTACAATAAATAAATAAATTATATAATATGTTAACTTAATCCGGTGATATTTAAGACGATTTAATAAAAAAAAATAACCAACATTCAACATTTAAGTCTGTATTTGGCGATGGCGTGCATTTCGTTGAAAACAAACATTGAACATAACGTTTGTTTTTTGCAACCAAAAAGAACCAAGGTAATTTCCATGGGTGATAGGTAATTGCCATGGTGTTTTATCCATGGAAATTACACCATGGAAATTACCAAAAAACATATATTTTGAAATTACTCTGCATCGAAAAGATATAACCGGCTAGTTTTTTACTGTTTATCTACATTATAGAGCTAGGTATTTCACCTTAAAACCCTTTTTCTAGAAGAAGTACAAATATATTGAAAAAATGTGACATGGCAAAGCCGAATAACTGAGACCAAAATTTAAGAAATTGAAGAACTTATTCTCGCAACGAAAGCGCGGGAAACAGCGACGTGGCCACCTCACATGCTAGCTGCGGCGTAAATGACGATTCGCAAAAACCAATCGGGGTTCGTCTACGCCTCTCCAGCTCAGAGCAGTATCTCGCGCAAGGCGCGCCGCGAAAATTTTGCTAAGCGTGTGACACGTATACTTCTGACCATAAAATCAAAAGTTTCCTTCCGATTAATTTGAAATTTGATCAATATGTAAACCGATTTGTCTTTTTTAAATGTGTGTAACAAACCGATTAAAAACGTGGGTAATTTCAAAAATATTTGCGATTGCTCAAAAGTCGGCACGCGTGTGACGCAGTAAAAACGTGCAAAATTGACCGGATTTGAGGTGTTGAGGGTAAGTTACTCCGATCTACGTCGTTTTTTATCCGTGAAATCTATATGACACGATGCTTAATGAAATGAAGAAACGATGTAATAGTAGTTTTTATCATAATAATTTATTTTTATAGGAGATATGTCCCTGTGACACTCAAAAATTGCTTTTTCAAGAAGTACCCTTATAGTTATAAGGGTCTCGTCTTGTAAATTAAAGTATCTTTAATTACTTTGTGAAAATTAAAAGCGTATATTATCTTCTTGTATTATCCATATCTGTTAATTCCCAAAATACAACATGATAGATCAGTACATACCTCAGAAAATTTGTTAATTTTTAGCCAGCCTTACATTGACTATTATCTATTGTAGACGCCAAAATATGATTTGCCTAGAAATTTGATTTGCCTCCACTGGCGTACCCAGGCTCTGAAGCCTGGGTACGCCCGTGGAAACTAAATTGGTACATTTTAGTGGTTTCATATGAGATCATATTCATATAAAACCCTAACTTTACTACTGTTATATACCTTAAGATAATTGCGATATAATTTTAAAAGTTTTCGAAACACCGTCACCCAATGTAACAAAAATTTACTCGTTCATCTTATTGTTGGCGACAGCTAAGCCAGCCTTTTTAAATAAGTGTTTTTATATTTTTCCAATTTGGATTTTCATCACTTTATTATTTCTGTTATTACTCTATATCTTGTGTTGTGTGTTTTGTGCGTATATTACAATATCCTTTTGTCTTCACTTTACTTATATTTTTAAACAAACTCTAAACTACAGTCCACGTGCTAAGCTGTCGACAACACTTGTGTCAAGGAGGTACCTACCTTATTTACAGTTTCCTCTATAGTACGTTTTTTGTTAACCAGATCCCAGTCTTTAACTACAACAATCATTCCTTTAGGCGCGTTGTTACAGACGTCATTAATTCTTTTCCTGTAAAAATACAGACATCATAGAAGTTAATCTAAACGATCGTTGTCTCAACATTTTTCTCAGAAAAATTGGATATTTAAAGTCTTAATTATCATTTCTGTGCTGAGTTTTCGTAACATACATATACAGGATTAAAGGTATCAAGTATGTGCGGGATGTGTCATACTGAAATCTGACTATGCCCAAAAGAAATTAAAAGACACAAAATCCATATAAACTGTACTCCTTATAAGGAGAAAATTAATTTAGTACTTAAGTAGAGACATTGGATTATGTGGCAATAAGAACCACTAATGGTTTATTTTTGTGTTTGTTAGGTATTGTGGTGTCACATTTTGGTCCCGGAATTACGTTATATCAGCATATTGAGTCTGGGCGATCGCTTGGATATGCCGGTCCTAAAGCCCGCTTTGTACATGGTTACACCTGAGAAGCTCGATGGTATAGTGGATGACCACCACGGCCCAAGCCAGAGGATAGGTGACAAAAAAAATTATTACTTCTAGCTACTCCGTGTTTCGGAAGGCACGTTAAGCCGTTGGTCCCGGCTGCATTTGCAGTCGTTAATACCCTCCAATCCGCATTGGGCCAGCGTGGAGGGTTATGGCCCATCCTCTTTAACCATCCATAAGGAAGATCTAAGCCCCTGCAGTGGGGACGTACAAAGGACTGTTGATGTTACCTGAGTGTAGCTATGGTGTCCAAATCAATAAGGCCTTTAATTATTATATATCCATGATCGTCGTAGAATTGACGTTCTTCATCGGTTAAAAAGTATCTAAAAATTTAAAATATTTAACTGTTACTTATTGTATATGGCGCTGAGTTATGCCAGAGTGGTTCTGTGGTGGGGTGGCTCGCACGGCGGATGAACTTATATTTCAATCAAATTCTAGAGGAATTAATCTGGAATTAAGATGGTGCACGGATCTTGGGCCAACACATCCAACGTAAGCTACTTTATAAATAACACTTGCTGATTCAAATATATAAATATGGGACACTATCTAGTAAGGTACTGTCGCCTTAATACGATTTGGCTGCCGAGTCTATTCCATAACTCGAGTGCTACAAACCCACCTGAAATCGGTTTCAACTACATTCGTCTCTCCTTACTTATGCGGGACTGTAACTGAAACATATTCTTGTTAGATTTTAGCACTCCAGCGAGCGGTCAAAAACAGGAAATCCTATTAGGCGTTGGCAATACCAGTTGGAGTTGCAATTTTAGTTGGACCAACAAATGATTTGTGAACTCCTTTTTTATAAAAACACAGGGGAAATGCACCTTAAAACACGGGCTCTCCAATCATACCCTCGCAATAAATTATTGCATGGTCTAAAATCTTGAGATATTTACAAAGCAAGAAAGCTTGATATCACAAAAGTCAAAACCGTATTATTCCTAGCTCTACCGAAATGAATACTGGCTGATCTGTCATTCTAGCAGGCCATTCGAGGCGTTCATTATGTTGTTTTATAGAATTAACAACTTAATCTAAGTATTTTTCAATGGAATTCTCGCATCATTTTTACTTCTCCAATATTTTTATTGGTTTAAGCGTTTAAAAAAGAACTAAATAAAGAATGTTTTAACAAACTTATTTTCTCAGGGGGTGGGTACATTCGCTCGTATGGTTCTTGTATCTTGAATAAAGAGGACTTAGCTTTAAAGTAGAATAGGGTATTTATGTAATGGCGACGTCGCGGTGTCAGAGTGCCACGGGCCGGCAGGCAAGGGTAGACCTGACGTTAGCTCCGGCCAGTGGTGTACAACGAAGACTCGACACGTAGAATGCAGGGTAGGTGAGGTGGGCTCCGATGAAGAACCCCGATTTCGGGGTTATGTAGCACACATTTAAAAATATTTAAAAATCACTTAAAAAATGAAGTATTATGAGCCGCTCTGCGCTCTCATGTCTGCCTACCTCCATATTATAATTGTTACTAGTGTACTTATAATTAATTTTATTTATTATTTTTCTTTAAATTAATTAGTATCAAAACGTAAAAGGGAATTAAGCACATCAGCTAAACATGCAAAAGAGAAACACTATATTTAGTAACCTGTTACATAGTTTGTTTCATTTTAAGTGAATTAAAACAAATAATTAGAATATTTTAAAAGCTGTTAGTCACAAAAATGAGCCAACCGTGATTATTTTCAGCTTTTCAGGAAAGCTATAACAGCCGTATACAGCAGCCAAGAATGTGAATACATAGACGTTAAAGGATCTCTCCAGGAGACTTTTGAAATTGAACTCAATAACGAATTGAAGAGAACGCACGGCTCGGATTTGCAGCATCTGGTGATTAATCTTTCTTTATAATTTTCCGTACACGTAAATGTATTTGTTTGATAACGATTTTAATTGGGAAGGTTCTTCTTTTATTCTTAGCAGGCTTTTTGTGCTATGTATTTGTATACTTATGTGTTCCTTTTCTTTTACTACTTAGGCGTAAGTTTTTTCAACTTTTGTCATCGGAACTTTTCCTTTTCGTCTCGTTTTCTCGTTTTTCTTTTTAACAATTTTTATACTTACTACCGATTATTTACATTTAGTTTTATTTAAACATAATTTCACTATTTAATACCAATTTAAATTATATTAATATTTACTTTATACATTATTTATTTACATTACTATGAGTGACATATTTATACAAAAGGTCTACTTTGCAACAATTTTACTAATACTTCTATTATTTTTATTATTGTTCTATTATTGTTCTAGCACTCTTTAGAAATTGCTCTGATTTCCACTAGATTTAGCCTACTGAGTTTAGTGTTTGCGATCATTTGCAGAGTGCATCTATATTTGCTGTACGGTACATTGTCTGGCATTGCGGTAATTAGCAACTTTCTAATAGATGTGCCTTGATAAATTCATAACTTCACCTTGATAGCTCATATTGACCAATATTCTTGGACTTTGACAACAGTTAGTGTGCAAACTTTTTATTCGGTTTTATTTATTTTTCAGACATTTGAAGAGTTCACAGAAGCTAGAATCAAACGTCTCGGCCGTGGTTTAAAATCTAATCTTTGAATAAGAACAGTAAGTTTAAAAGTAAAGGAATAAGTTTAAAGGTATCCGTGTTCTTTAAATATATATTGTACTTATTAATTTTATAGTCAAACACTTTTTGATTATTGTTTTCTATACATTTTATATAAAAAGGAGATATCCTGAAATACTGGCTAATAGATAACGCACGAATTAAACGCTGGTCGAAGAGACTTGAACATTCGGTTTATTACGTAGAGGATAGAGAATATTATATTTGTGTAGTTTAAAACCCTGGGAAGGTAATAAATTATAATTTAATAGATTAAGTTTTGTTAGCTTTGCTATACTAGATGGCGTGTATTCTTAATAAAACTGAATTATCGTTTTGTTCAAAGAAATTTGTGTAATTTTCAATTTTCTTAAATTAAATTTTGTATATACTTTGCACTTGTGTTTTTCTTTCCATCTGTATTTCAAACTTTTATTCTGAAAACCTTAGCTTTAAGGTTTTCAGAATCGTAGTGAAACCTTAAATCTGAAACATATTGGAAATTAGTCGGTTAATTACATGCTGTTGTTGCACCTTAAATAAACAAATATAGCTTTTCGTTGTAGTGTCTACAAAGTTGAACATCATAGTAATCTTATTCTCAATTAGCAGATATTTTCCTATTAATTAAATTAATATTTGTGTTTCGTATCGTTTCGTGGCATTAAAGGCGAAAAATCAATAATTTGCACATATCCGAATTTCGGCAAAAAGTTACATACTTTCTGAGTCACAAGGGTACATCTTACCCAGGAACAGGCAAAGAAGTGGATCTACCCTCAATGCATTGCACAGGCAAAGAAAGGAGGGGACACACACACCCATACGGGCAGCTGAAAATATTTCTATGCATAAAAAAACGTATAATTCTGCTAGTTTTCCATTAACAATACCTGGGAATGACGTGATCGACGTAAGGCCTGAATCAGACAGCAACATGCAAGCGCTATTGGCGGAATTCGGAAACCTGCGCTAAGACATGACAAAGTTTCAAGCCGAATTTGTCGACAGATTTAATGAAGTACATATCGGCAAAGATTTCAAGCTATGATTCCATCATTAAAAAGCTTGAAGACAAAGAGAAGGAAAACATCGCTCTTAAACTACAGATATCCTAGTTGCAAGAGCAAGTTAACAAACAATCCAAGAATGTTTTAAGATCTGACTAATATCGGAATAATCTCTGACTTGCAGAATCCTGGGTTTGTTCGAGATTCCTGACGAGAATCCCATCCATTTAGTGCTTAATACAGCAATTAAGAGTGGAGTCAAACTGGAGGAGATCGACATTGACTATGCATCGCGTGCAGCCCCCCGCAACAAAAGAGACTTAAAGGAAGGGAACCAATTACCTAGACTACTAATTGTATCATTTACCCGTAGAATAAAATGAGTCGAGTTTCTAAAGTAAGCCAAGTCCCGTAGAATACTAGAAAGCAGGGAGATCATCGGAGAAGGATCAGAGAAGGAAAGGAAAATATTAGTGAACGAAAGGCTCACTGCTAAAAAGCAGCGGTTATTTCGTACTTCTCGAACCTGGCTTCTCGAATAATTTTAAATATTGTTGGCTCCAAAATGGCTCCGTTTATATTAGAAAAACTGACGGAAACCCTTCAATTGAAATTAAATGCCATGAATACCTGTAAAACATCTCCGATGAGAAGAAAACACCAATTTGACTCCACCTTTTTTAACTTACAAAAGTTTATTAACAAATGTGAAAAATGCCTTAAAAGCAAATACGAAAGGAATCCTTTAAAGTTACCCTTGTCGTTAACTGAAACTCCCCATAAACCATTGGAACATATGTTTATGGATCTATATAGTACAGGAGGTGTAATGTTTTATGGTTAAAAACAAATTTTTCTAAATACGCTCAAGCGATGCCACTCACCGCAGTGACAAGCATACACATAAGTGAAGTTTTATTGCAATTTTTCGCAACAATATGAGTTCCGTTAAAAATTACCACAGATTCAGATGCAAAATTCAACAATGAAGTTATAGGAGAAATCTGCAATGCATTACATCCTAATAAATTTCACAACATCCGATAACCCGAACTCAAACTCACCAACTGAACGTTTACATTCAACTTTAGGTGAAATAATTAGAATCCAAAGAATAACCGATAAAGTTGAACCCGCGAATCTAATGAAATGCGCGATAATAGCCTATAATAACACAATACATCCCGCAACAGGTTTTACACCATTCGAACTCCTTTTCGGTCATACAAACAGTAGAAACCCGTTAGAGTTACATTTAGAAAAGGAATATTATCAGGAATATGTAAATAAACACCGACAAATAATGGAAAACGTTCAAAGTTTAGTTACAGCAAAACTCTCTTCTGAAAAGCAAAATTCAATAGAAAAACGCATCCGAGGTACTGAAACACTGAAATTCAAAGTGATTGATAAGGTATTCAAACAAATTTCAAAAACGGCTCGTAATAACAAGTTTGAACCTAGATATAAAGGTCCATATACAATCATCAGAATCCACCCAGAACAAATTGCAGAGCAAATACGTCAATGCCAAATCAATTAGAGTGCATCTTAAAATGCTAAGACTACCTGAAACTATCGCAGGGTCGCCGTCATCCTCGGAGCCTTCTGGTTCACCGGAAGCCGCGCCCTCATAGAACCTATAAAAAACATGAACGTAGTATTAGTATTGAAGGAAGCATCTGCTCAATATCAAGTGGACGGTCTATTTTTTACAGATATTAGTATAGTTAATGATAAGGTAAGTTTAGTAGAACAAAAGGAGACTTTATTTCTAAATAGATTATATGATAGAAACTATTAACAATAAATTACAGTATTTAGGGTCGGAAAAGATAGAAACTAAGGTAAATAGAAATAGATATAAAAGAGGTCTTATCAACGGCCTAAGGTCAATTGTAAAAGCCATTACCGGTAATCTAGATCAGGAAGATGCCATTTTCTTTGGAAAGCAAATGGAACAATTAAGGCAAGCTACACAAAAGGGTCAAAGGGAAAATATCAAACTTATGAAAGAATTCATGCAAATATATGAAAATGATCTAAAGCAATTACAAACAAATCAGGCATATTTAGCATTTTTAATAGAACAAATAAGTAATAAATCAATAATATTAGAGCAAAGGTGGGATATCTCAAATATTTTCACACAAATAGAAACTTGCTTACAACAATTGTATAATCGCATTACGTCAATTTAAAATGCAATAACATTTGCGCACTTAGGTGTCTTGCAATCTGGTGTTATAGAACCTATGTATTCGTTAAGAGAACTAGTACCAATAAAAAATGAACTAGTTTCAAGTAAATTACCTTTCGATCCTGTATGAATATTCATTTATTAGAAAAAACTATTACTGTAAAAGCTTATAGCTTATGTTAATTTTATATTAGAAATACCAATTGTGTTTCTCTTTCCCTATACCTTACTCCATATATACTCGATACCTAATAAAAATAATCTAGTATTAGTATCCCATAACTCTTACCTTATCTTGGGCAAAGAACAGTATGTGTACCCCACGAGCCGTGTAACACCATCACCGACGAGCTGCAAATCTGTAAACACCTTCAATGGACGGAAACAAGCAACTCTAAGACTGCATCTGGCAACTTGTTCAGCATTAACAACCGCGTAACGTACACGCAACGTACAATAATGAAATTCATCAAATTAAAGAAAAAGCTGGAGAAATGGAATCCACGGAAAGCATTGTATTATCAAGAAACCCAAGTTGGGCCACTATAGTTCTGTACATAATCGCCACCGCATGTATCGTGGGCATCTTCATATGCTGGAAGAAGAGGACATCACGACATACGGCAGCTACAGCGACCACAGCCGGAGTCCGCGAGTCGCCGGAACAGTTGCAGTTGCTTTCCATAGCAACAACACAGCAACCAGCTCCATCGCCGATGCTTACTCTCAAGGACGGAGGAGTTATATAACTGTATAGGCAGTATAGCCACCAAAATTCGTCATAACTATAAGCTAGAGTAATTAAGATAAGTAGTTCGTAAGTTTCCTCTGCCATTTGTTTGGGATTAAACGCCAGTTCCTGCCTGGCTCATTAGATGTAAAGACGTGTTTTTTTAAAAAAAAACCCCGATCCCCTTTCTGCCAATATAACTCCCGTATAACTCTAATATTTATTGCCTTTGCAGTTTTTATATCTTATAACATTTGTAGATAGTAATAGGTCGCGGGTTAATATTCATTGATAATAAAAAAATAAACTTCAAAAAAGGAGGTTATCAATTATTGAACTAATTGAAACTGTAAAATATTTAAAACTTTATTTCCAACGAACGCAACAATTCCATTAATAGTGGCATTGTATACAAATAACCATGGATTTCTCAGAAGATACTAACTATTTTTGTTTTATCTTCATAAGGACAAAGAAGAAAAGGAGACAAAATTAACGCGCCCATTGATATAGATAGAGACAGAAGATGCTATATTACTCAAATCGTTACAATCCGCCTCCACCACATAGTGTCACACGCATTTGTTATTTTTGTACCATAAAACAGTATAATTACGAGAAATATGAATTTCAGGGTTAACTTTGTTTCTTACAGTTCACGTTTCAATTTTATGGATATAAAATTAATCGATTTTTGTTACATAACGAGTTGCAAAAGTGTCAACAAATGAGAAATTGAGATTCCATAATAAACTGACTTGACACTGTTTATAATCAATATAAATATAAGGTGCAATATTATTATATGCCAGGACATCGTGGGGTGGATTAGTTAAGTATCTCCCCTACTGAACAACTTTTACTATGGGAGCAATACTGAATTCACGAATGTTCCAATCCTGTTTCATACAAAATTGTAATATTTATGAGATTATTAGTTACGCTTAGTTTAAGTTCGAGGTGAAAAACAATCATAAATTTATATTTCAAAGAAGCTTTTACTTTTAAAATCACTTTTGTATTGTCTAAAATTTTTTACCCATCATTCATTCATAATACGTCGTTTAGCTGACAAAAATAATGGATGCAATAAAAGTACCCACATTTAAGTAAGTACCACAACAAAATTACCTAATTAAACAATAGGTACCTATCATTAGAGAACAGTAAATTTAAACGCCATTTTGAGAAATATCGACAATTATTATGAGTCATTGACAATATTATCGTACTTACGGGAATAATATGTATGTACAATGTTCATTCCCGACCCTTTCCAGGCCAATCATGTTCTCGGAAGCACAGGATACGTTTATGTTTGAGATAGACAAGCAGACATATTGCAATATTAATAGCAAATATACCGATCTGGCAACGAAAGATAAATATATGACATCAGCTGTGTGCGATTCAGTGAACTCGTAAAAACTCCTGTATTTTGAGTGGGTCATTCATTACATATGATATGTTAATATTATTTAGAGGTTTAATATATATATTTTTTTTTGGTTTTTATCAAAAAACTCATAGAACACTGAATCGATGTTCACTTTGAGTTAATTTGATATTTTGTTCGAAAGTATGCGTGTTATATAAAAATATAGATAGTTATAGATAAAAATCTATTTGTTTGTGTGCATTGGACCGATCCTCTGATTTATCATTATAACTAACTTTGTTTGTAGAGAGAAATCTTAGAGAAAACTGACCCGATCATGAAAATTTATTCACCTACGGAAAGCTACATATTAATTTAATAGCTAGTTAATTAAAAGGGAATAGAAGTCAGCAGAAATATAACAATATCTGAGCTTACATCATTAATGGTGTTTAGCTTTTATCTAAACATCTGAGAATATATTTTTTATATAAATATACAATATCTTTTTTCCGTTCTTCTTCTGTTCCCAAATCTACGGCGAAAACCCTTCCCACTGAGAAGAACCTAAGCAACGGCTGCCTTTTCTTTTTGTTTTATTTTATACCTTCACAGAAAATTTCTATTTCAATTGTGATGGCCAGTGTGAAAACAATATCTAATAAAACTTAAAAAAATAAAGCCTTACTTAAAAACAAAACAGAATTAATTCTCAGTTCGGGCTAGAATTTTAGGGACACGTTTTAATAGACGAACTTCAAATGAAGATTCTTAAAGCAACCGCCTTTGTAGTTATTCATTATATTTTCTCTACTTTGGAATTAGTTTGTTGAAATTTATCGCTTTATTTTAGTATTTTTAGTGATAACTGATAACGATGACCTAATTTTTGGGATGACCTAGAATCAAATCTTTATAATGTGCATGGGAACTTCTTGTTATATATCTATGCTTTAAACAAAATATTTGTTTAATTTACTTTAAACATTTTAACGAAACAATCGTAAAATATAGATGCAAATAAAAAATCAGTCTAATTGATAACGTCCTTTTTAGAAACCCCAAAATTCGGTCGTTGCTGTCCTTCTTAATACCGTATCTTTTACATAATATTTACTAGTTATCTTATCTTACATGATGTCCAACTTATTAGCATTATCAAACAAACAAACCAACTGGTTCTCGTAACTAAACAAAATATACCGGTCCGTATAGACGCAAAAAATTATCAACCATTCATTGATAGAACACCGTTACTGCTAAATATCTTTAGTGACGCTTCAATTACCGCGAAAAAAATAGTGTTCATATACAAAAGATACTTTAATATCACGGGCTATAAAGTCGATAGTTTTTATGATTGTTTTTAGTCTGGATCGAGCAACGGGAGTGTTTTCATTATGTACTAGTGCATAAAAACGGTCAATTTGACCTCGGTGATGCGAACAACCTCACAGATTCAGATTTTATATCGGCAGCATCTAGTCAGGCGGCTGTGCTCGTCGGCAAGGAGTGCTCCAGTACACTCTCGCCTGCCGATAGCCCGACACGCGTGCAGCAATGTATAAAGTAATAGCGCTCGTAATATTATGCGCGTCCACATTTGCCGCCAAACATCAGTGCAATCACAGATCGGCGTTGATCATACTGAAAAGGCCCACATACGATTTCTCAGTGAAACTATTGGATAGAGTTACACAAGCTAACGATGGACACTTCGTGTACTCGCCTATATCGACATGGCTCCAACTATTGACTCTCGCCGAAGGTGCTCACGGGCAGACGCTCAAGGAAATCTGGAATGTAACTAAACATCACAGGCTAAAATGCTTCAGAAGAAAATGGAGAGCTATACTCAACCGGGTGGACAAAGATCTGAAGTCGGTATCCAAAAGAAGGGGTTTCATGATAATAGATAAGTTGATGAACGTAAAAAAAACATATGTGGCCGAAGTGGAAAGGCTAAGGTCCTTGCAGGTGCTGTTATTAGACTTCAATTACCCTGTGACCGCGGCCGATATAGCTAATAAGCAAGTGGAGAGCGCAACTAACGGCGTCATAGCGGATGCTTTTACACCTTACGATTTTAACTCTACCGTACTCCTCATGGCTGATACATCATACTACAAGAGTTCGTGGAAGATCCCATTCAACACGGCGTATACAAGATCCGAGCCGTTTTATTCAGAATTCGGCACCAACGTCGGCGAAGTGTACATGATGAATAGATTGGATTACTTTAATTACACCGAAATACCTTTAATAGGTGCGAAAGTGTTAGAAATGGCGTGTGGCTCTGACGGAAAGGTGTCTATGTTATTTTTCTTACCGACGAGCGGCTCTATAAGAGATCTGTTTTATTCCCTACAAAGAGTGAGACTTATGTCTATATTTAATAAGTTTAAATCGTCTAATATCACTTTGATCTCCGTAAAAATTCCTAGGTTTAAAATAACTACGGATATCGATAGCATACCAGAGTTATTGTACGACATGGGTGTGAAGAGGGTCTTCCATCCGGATTTAGCTAACTTGAGAGGCATAAGTGATTATAAAGTATACGCCTCTTTAATGGCGCAAGTGTCTGATATAGAAGTGAACGAGGAAGGCGTGGAGGCGACCACTATTGCAGACTTTTTAATATCCAACGAAGTAACCAAGGAGTTTACAGCGAACCGACCGTTCGCCTTCTTACTGGTGGACAAGAAAACTGAAGTTATTCTCTTTTCTGGTATGTACTCGGTGCCGAGTAAATATTAGAGGGTGTGGAAAAAAAAAACACTTAGAGACTATTGAAATTTTATTAACAATTTAAAAATAAATTCGTATGACTAGTATCACATAAACAGCCTCTTTCGAATAACATACGTGGTGAACTTAAAATATTTTAATTAACATGTGCGTATTTCAAGGTGAATAATACAAATATATGTTTTATTTTTTACTAAAACAATTGAAAACTACTGTTAATGATATTTATCTTGTAAGTGTATATAAAAGTATATAATTTAAATAAAATTGCATTATTTGGGAATCTGAGATGTTTAAAACCCTCAGCGACATGTTATATTAATGCAATTTTATTTAATCTAACAATAAATATGAAATATCAATTTGAAGTTCTCTATCTTTATAATTTAGAATCTAAAAATGTACATATATTTTAATACATCTTTATAACAAAAACTATACTAATTTTTGTAAAAAGTTTCTTATTATAATTTATGTTATACGAACAATAGTAAACAAGTATAATTTGAATGTGTGCCTATTAACAGAACGAAGCATTTATTTGATATATGATCGCTGTGACTGATTGTTAAAATAAAAAGAGTATTATCAAATATATGTTGTCTTTTTTCGTCTATGCTTGCAATTATTTAATTAGCATCCACAATGATATATTGGTATTTGTAATAAAATAAATGAATATTGAAAAAAAAACAATCAACTCAGGAGTCGACTGTCGCTGCTCTAGCTATTAGTCTATAAGGCAAAGGTATAAGGACGTTAAATTAATTTTATCAATGAATACATTTAAAGTAAAACATTTTGGTTTATTTCAAATTTCTAAATAGCTTACTTTGTCTAGATTCGATGTTTTTTGAGCATATTTTAATTAAGTCAATCTAAATATAATTATGAAAACTACAATAAACAAACTATAATAAACATATTCTTTAATAAAATAATCAATAAACCGCTCTTATAGCTATGGCTACAGTTATAGTGATAGAGCTAGGTGGTCGTTATCCAGCTGGTGTTACACAGGATATTATAGTACAGAGAAAGTTACATAGACACATTTAAGAGGGCGTGTACACCAAAACTAACTCAATTAATTTTGTAAAGTAAAACGTTATACAAAACAGGCTTATTTCTTCGCTTGATTTAAAACCGTAATGTTTTAAAGGTAGAGTTATAAATCAACTACAGAAATTCAAAATATTGTTGTAATCTGACTTGTAGCCGTGCGTACAAAAAAACAACGTATAAATAAGTTGTGAACTAAAATTGGAAAACTACTGCATGTTACCTACCTAAAGAAAGGGTGAGACTCACACATCTATGTACCAATGCGAGTATATCGCTGTATTTCGAGAATTTCACGAGATTTTAACAATAATTAATCAAAAATAGTTTTTGACTCTCTACCAATTATAATAAGGGGCCATCGTTTTCATTAGATATACGTCACTGGTTAGGAGGCGGGCGGGGGGTCCCCATGCCCTTGACGACAGTGTAGACTCACATGTTTAGTAGATTTTCGATATAAAAAAACTGTAACTTATCATATGAATAGCTATAACAAGAAACGGAATATAGCTATGAATTTAAAGAGTAACTTTTTGTATTTTTATTCTACAACGTAAATTAAAAAAAAAAAACACTTTTTAGTTGCAACAAAACCCTTAGAAATATGATATAGTTTTTTTTATTTATATAACAGCTTAATTGGATATTATTTCATTTATAAAACTAATTGAAACTTATTGATTATAGCGTTCACGCCCTCTTAATGTATCTGACTCTTTAATTAGTAGAGCACGGCTAGCGAAAGGTGAGAGAGATTGATTTTTTATATAAAAGGTTTTTGTATAAGATATATCTTACTTAAACTACCGCGCACATTTCTCATACCATAAAAACGAATGATTTATCTTATCCTATCTGGTAAATATTTCATTTACAAATACGATAACAAGATAATAAGGATATAGTCAATGATTAAAAAATATAAATAGATATAGACATTTTAGATAAACAGTTTTAAATTTATCTATGTGTTTTTTAAAAGAAACATTAAGTGAAATTCTTCCACGGTTTTGAAAAAATTTTGGAACTTATTTACAAAGTTTTCATAAATAAGTTGCAACTTATTTACAAAATTTTATATTTAAATATTACAATGTTTTTATGTTTAATATTTATTTTAAAAGTCTTCGATGTAATTTTAATAATCATGAACAAACTGTAGGTACATTGTCATTGACAGACTCAGACCAAATATTTTATTAGACGACCTCCGTAGTCGAGTGGTTCGCACGCCGGTTTCAAGGTGTCGCCATCTCTGAGGTCCCGGGTTCGATTCCCGGTCGGGTCAATGTAGAAAATGAACTTTTCTATATTGACTCGGGTCTGGGTGGTGTGGTACCTTCGTTGTCTCAGATACTCCATAATACGGGGGCTTTAGCTACTCATCTTGGAATCTGAGCAACATATGTGATGTTGTTATATATTTATTTTATTTATTTATTTGGTCTGAGTTGACAGATATCAATAATCAACTTACGAGTACACTAATCATAAGTAGCAACATGTATAAAGACTTACTTTTCCTTTTTAACTTCGAATAAAAAAAAGAAAGAAAATAACGGGAATATGTACGTATATCATATTAAAATTAAAATATTAAAAAAAAAAAATTAATTGCTAATAACATTTTTTTCCTGTGGATCCTATGTAAAAATTGGCAAGTTTTGTATTGAAAGAATAAGAATATATTATGTTTGCTATCCGATTGTATCAAATAGTAGAATCGAACAGTTCCCTAGGCATAAAAGCACATTAAGTCATTACATAAACCAGTTTGGTCCACATGATGAGCTATAATGTTATAATAGCTATAAAATATATAATTAATCATATATATTTTTCCATGATTTATCGATCAATTTCTGGTATCGATAGTAATCGATAAAGAAGCAGAATAAAACACGGCTCAGTTACTGTGTCAGCGCGCGGAGTGCGGACAAATAACCAAATATTACACTTATAAATAATAATAAACTGGAATTTATTTTAAATAAATTATATTAAACAACATCACATAGATTGTACAGATTCCAAGATGAGTAATTAAAACTCCCGTATTATGGAGTATCAACTTTGCCTCTTTTATGGGTACCCCAGCACCCATAAACGAGACAATGTTGAAAAGTCCATTATTTACATTGATCCGACCGGTAATCAAACTTGGGCCTCAGACTTGGCACCTAGTAAAATTTTCTAGTTTTGCTTGTAGGGAGAAATCTTCGGTAATAATTATCAGAACATGAGCATTATTTTGCCTACAGGAAGCTACGTCATACAGGTGTGACACAGGCTATGATTAAATCTGGCGAAGTCGAGGGAAAAAGCTTTGGTCAATAAATTAATGAATCAAAGCGAGAAACAGAAACCGGCCACTCATCACACGAGGATGTCATCCATCATTATTAATGTCCCCACTACTGGGGCTCAGACCTTGCTCCGAAGCTCTTCTTGTAGAAACCTTGCTTTTTTATAAAAAAAGGGGTTCGGGCTTTCCCTATAGATAGAACCAAGTAGGGAGTATGGAGACCATGCGATCTCAGTGCGTATTGGTGGGTATTAACGACTACGGAGGAGTTCGAGATGATAAATTTTTGGTCTCCTATCATAACACCGACCATTACAAAAGTTGTGTAACATCTAAGACCGACCGTGCTAGCCACTGCTCTATCGAGGATGTAAATGATCAATGTAAATACTCCTTTAGTGTGGTAGTCTAAAACCCAGTAGCACAAACGTCTTCGTCAAAAATTTTAAAGCGACTGCTTTAAGTCGACATTCAACCTTACAGACCTTTTGTGCAACTGGGTGCAAGACTCTATCTATATATACTTACATCAAATGGCATAGAAATCTTTTCAGTCATGATTGAGTAAGGAACATTACGTAATAATCGACCCAGTCGGTTTCGTTGTATAGAAAGGTTGAGTGAAAGGTGATCGATCAAAGAGATACCAAGCGGATATTAGTGCGAACAGCGGATGGAGACGACCTCGGTGGACCAGATCAAATCGAGTAATTAATGACTTCAATAACTAATACTTATCTCAAAAGAGACTTTATTCAAGAAAATGCTATTGAACTAGGGCGGAGGTCTTCTGCAGGTTTATTAATCGGATGATAGACAATCGTTTCTATGGTAACGTTTTCATTCTCTATACAAACTTCCACTCCCATTTTGATGAGTTTATTTGCTGATTTTCTGGATAAAATATAGCCCATGTTCAACGCATATAATGTAGCTTCTCGTAGCTGAAAGATTTTTTTTAAATTGGTCCATGAGTAAGTTAGAAAAGAAGACTTTGTTTATTGCTCGACATATTTTTTCCTATGATGCTATACTTATTTATTATAAAAGAGGAAAGATTAGTTTACTTGTTTGTTTGCATTGGACAGGTTCCGAAACTATTGGACCAATTCATAAAAGTTTTTCATCTAGAAGACGCTACATAATTCGCGTTCGACGTAGGCTATGATTGAAACATCTAGTTTGCTAGAAATTGTTTCACAATTTAAAAAAAGAAATCGATTCACATAACTATTTTCATAAAATATATACATACTCATTGAAAGTTAAAAATCCTCTTTTCGGATTTTGAATGAAATCAGAATACGCAATCTTTTCTTTTTATTTTAGCTGAGATACATGAAATTCAAGACATATCATCTAAATATTTAGGTGATATATGATTGTGAAGTGTATTTTGTTTTGTTATAAAATGAAAACTACTGATCCGATTTCGTCAAAATTTAAATGGGACCACATTGGTCCATTAAGCTGTCGAATAAAAAAATAATTTTGAAAATATCGGCGAACATAATAAACATACATATCCGCCGAACATATAATCTCCTCCTTTTAGATTTTGAAGTCGGTTAAATAGATCATGTCGCTTGAGATTTGAGCAAAGCCAGGTTGGATTGCTAGTATTTCATTTATTATGAAATACTAAAAAAAAATCAAACCGAAGATCGTACAATGAATTATGTCATTGCAAGTTATTTGTAGCGTGCGTACGTAATAACATAGGCTCGCCCAGCTGAGACGTTTATATGACAATGTTTTATTAACCATAATATGCTTAATGTTAGTTTTCACCTTGATATAATTATTATGTTTCATTAAAAGCAAAGATCTTACGCACTAGAGTAAACATTGTGTATACTTTTACTTATTTAGTTTAGTATCCATCATGATGTTAGACTCGTACCCATATTACATTTTTAATATTTGTAAATTATACTACACCACTTTGACTTTGTCTTTAAGCTGACATGTCTTTATATTTATGTATGAGAAATTTTTTACTGTTTTTCATTATTTCATAATCCCATTTTAAACTTAGAAAATATGTTTACGAGGGTCAAACTGAAAGTTCTTAGAAAATCAAAAACTGATTACATTAGCCAGTTATTAGTTTTATTATATCTTTTCAAAATATTGTCCATTCACGTCAATACACCGCTGCATGCGATGGAACCACTGGGAAAAGCACTTTGCCCACTCGTCCTTAGGGGTCTCTTCAATGGCATCGCGATACGCAGCCACCGCTTCTTCAGCATTCATAAACCGCTTTCCTTTAAGTTTTTCTTTAATTTTTGGAAATAAATAAAAATCACAAGGCGCGAGGTCGGGGCTATACGGCGGGTGACCCAGTAATTCAACGTTTGATGTCGCCAAATAGTCGATCGTTCGCTTGGCGGTGTGCGACGAGGCGTTGTCGTGGTGAAGGAGGATCCTACTGCGAGGTCGTTTCTCTCGAACTTTTTCCAAGACAAGTGGCAAACAATTGGTAGTGTACCATTCTGCAGAAACTGTTTTTTGATCCTCTAACACAATTGTTGCAAAATGACCTATCCTTCCAAAGAACGAGGCCACCATTTTTTTTCCCGCACTTCGATCTCTCTTCACTTTAGTTGGCAACTCCTCGAAAGGAAACACCCACTGAGCAGATTGTCTTTTGGTTTTAGGATCATAACAGTAAATCCAGCTTTCGTCACCTGTTAGTATGTCGAACACAGCATTTGAGTCACCTCCGTTAAATCTTTCAATCATTTTACGACACCAATCCACACGATGGAGTTTTTGAGCCTCAGTCAAATTATGAGGTATCCACCGGGCGCAAAGCTTCCTGACCGCTAAATGTTCGTGGAGGATTTTGTGCACTTGACTCATACCGATGCCTAAGCTTGTCCGAATCTGTTGATAGGTCACTCTTTTGTCAGTCTCTATCATACGCCGCACAACACAGATGTTATCTTCAGTCGTCGCCGTAGAACGCCGTCCCTCACGTAAATCATCAGTGAGATTAGTGCGACCACGTTTAAACTCATTAAACCAGTTGTCAACAGTCGCACGAGATGGGGCTTCATCGTGAAAGGCCAATCGTAGTCTATCATAACTTTCTTGTTGACTTAAATGACATCGAAAGTCATAAAAAATCATTGCACGAAAATTTTCTCGTGTTAAATTCATGATGACGTGACACAGACAATTTTCAATTTGCAACCAAATCGTAAAACAAATGACAAATGAATGAAATATATACTCAGTAATATTGGCAAAGAGTTATATTTTCAAATTTTAGAATTATTTTTTTATTATATTGTTTATAAGTGGCCAGTTCTAAGAACTTTCAGTTTGACCCTCGTATTATGACATTTTTTTTTCATAAGCACATTGGTTAAATATACCAGAAAAAATTAATATCTTACTTTTCTCAATTTCTTTATCTTTTTTGTCTAAATGAAGCAGAAATGTCTTCACAACCAATCCCAAGTATGAGTATGGGGGAGGGAAATATGAAAAAAACACCAAAAAGCTGAAGATATTAGAGGTGAACCATGAAATCGTGCAAGCCACTGCTTGATCACTTAACATATAGAAAAAAATGTGTAGTGCTAAAAACTAGTTAGTCAATATCTTGAGATTTTCACTTATCCGTGTATTTCAAACATCATACATAATCAAATGTATGATGTTTGAAATACATTTGATTATGTACATAAAATTGAATAACTTGACAATATTTGCAATGGTATAAAATCTCCATTCAAAAAATATGTAAATATTATGTTTCCTCATATTTGTGCGTGATACAAAAACTTTGTTTTCAAATTATATATAACATTCATTTATGTTTTACAAGTTGACCTTTTATTGAAAACCTTAATTTATTTTTAGTTTTTGCCAAAGCGATTCCAGTCATTAATAAAGTATACCTAATTTACAGATGTCACACAAATATTAAAACACTAATTTTAACTGCAAAAGTGACATTGGCAGTCGATTTTTAAACAAATTCGACCTTCGATAATAACATAAAAACCGCAATACAAATAGCAATATCCTGATAAATTAGACGTTTGACTTTAACTACCTATAGTTATTATAAAACCGAATCAACCATGCTAACTTGGCAGGTAGCCGTTCAGAATGCAAGTGTTGGGTATTCGATTTCTTATTTGTGGTACATTCGTAAAAATTTCACGTTCAGAATTCCTAAATATTTTCTCGATGATGAAGGCACGTGTTTTGGAAAAATACTTTTTCTTTCGTCGACGAGTGATTTGTGTATAGGTACCTATAATGGAAACATCTGTCAATATCGTGAGTGATCGTGTTTTTTTCACCATATGGCATGGAAAATGGACGAATGTTTGAAACATAAACAAAAGTGTTTTTATGAAATTGAAATATTATGATTTGTTTGAAAAGTTAGGAGTTATCTGTTCTACGAATTTATTGGGAAGCGCTTTAAATACATTATCGAGTATGTGGAATTGAGCTAGAAATCGAAATAAGATTTTTTTTTTCGAGAATTTTCAATCGTCGAGACGTAACTTGATATTGTAAATTTATTTTTAACGGGATAAATATCATTAAATATATTTTGTTTTAAGTGACGTATGTTTTTGTGTGATGTGTGTTGTACACAACCTTCAACAATATGCTAGCTAGATGATTTTCAGCCTGTTAGTTAAATATTTAAATAACATATTGCAGGTACTAATAACTTCAGACAGGACGTCAAAATAATAATAAAAAAAGCGTTTTTATATATATTATATCTTACGTACTCTGGATATTATGTCGGACCAAAGTCCATGTCAAAACAAATCAATTGAGCTTAAATTCGAAGAGATTGTTTGATTAATTGCAGAGGTCCCATGGCTTCATTATCAGATGAGCTCTATTCTATATTAATTTTTCAAGATATCCGTGATGTGGGCAAAGATTTGACCAACACTAACTAAAACATGACAACTTAAATAACAGTTTAAAGAAAACTAACTACGCTCCTGTCTTGGTTTATTTTTTTATTCAAGGTACCTATAAGTGTACGTTAAAATGTCATTATAAACGATGCGACATTTTAATTGAGGCATAACTTTCCATATGTGTATCGTTAATCATAGTAATTTACGAACCATATAAAAACGCAGTAGGAATACCCAATTAGTACTATTTGCGCTGCCGTTTTAAATCAATCAAAGAGTTATTAAAAATTTGCAACACCCCGCGTGTGTTAATTCAAATCTTAAATCTAACAATTTAAAGTTCAATATCTGATTGTAGGAAGTAAAACTGTTCGTGTGTCGTAACTTAAGATTTTTATCGTGTCGCGTCGAGTTAATAAATTCTTTTACAAAATATGTTGACACATCGTCAAGTTGATCTGACTTGTGCAGTACTTTAAAACCATTTTTATTATATATCCTATAATACAGTCATTGAAATTGAAAATCTAATGATTTTTAAATTTGATCTGTTTTCATTTAGATATGTTAAAATGCATTTTTTATTTCGTAATGTAATGGTAGCAGTAGAATTGCGTTAGCTTTGTCGTCAATTAACATTTTTCTTGGGCACGCGCCAACATACGACTCTATGAAGGTCAATACACAGTTAAATGAGAAACAGTAGAAAAAGTATTTATAAAAATAAATTCAGTGTACGAGTATCTCACACACAGGTTTGTAGCGACACCTCGCCGTCGCCATGTCAAAAATGTCAATTCTGAATTCAATTTCCGACCAAGTCAATAAACCATTTAAGATTTTCTGAATTTAGGTATTTATTTCAGTTTTTTTTTTACAGTTTAATTTTTTTATGCTTTAACAGTAATAAGTATTGGCTGCAATGATAGGTGTGGCAATGTACCAACAAAGTCTTGGTGCCCTTTACAATGATAATATTAATTAAGTTATATACTGTCATTATATATTCTATGTCACATATTTAAACTATTCAACTGATTTACCAAGAACATTTAACGAAGGTATAAACCCAATGTGAACTAATATATAAAAGGAAAATTTTATTTCAGATTTTTATCTTCACTAAGTAATGTAATAAAAAAGAACTATTTCTTGTTTCTAATGGATAAACAAAAACAAAACTACCGGACAGTAGTTAAAAATTTGTGAAAACTTCCACGAATAGGTATTTATAGTTATATGTATTCGTGAAATAATTTTTAAGCTACATTATCAGTGAGCAATATAGAGTATATCTGGGTGCACGGAAGTGTCTATGCCAAGTCGAATAAAGTAAAAACGGACGGCTCTACTATCCTTTTTTGAAGTCATTCGGATCATTTTAAACATCTTGTAGCCGCGTCGTGGAATAAATTAAGTTTTCAGTGATTTATTAGAAGGTGGCATAAGTCACGCGTGGCATTGGTCTTATGAAAAATCTGGGCCCTGATTTTGCTAATGTTAGCTTAATTATGGCGAGTAATGGAGCTTAAATAACAACTGATTGATTTATAAAGAAGACATTGAAATAATAAAATTGGACTTCAGGTAGTACAGTGGCAAACTGATGCCAATATCACCTAAGTGATTGTAAACACAAATGTCCTCAATCGATAATATAAATGGAAAATGAGTTTTATTTTACCAAAAACCTCACGTTATAACTCCATGTAAGTCTTATATTAAACATATCTTGTGTGCCAAGGACTTTAAAAGTTTCAAAATGTTTGTATTACACACTGAAGAAAACACTATTAACATAAGATTACACTTTGTTTGTTGTCGGATATACTTTTTGATAATTCATTAAGAGAACGCGTAGAGGTGAAGGGAAAACACATGAAACCGTGAGCCCGTAGAATGAATAATTAATAAGATAAATGAAGATATGATGAAGAGTTCATAAATTTATCGTCCAAAACTGTTATTATTTAATGCAAATCCAATATAATTTATACCAGGTGTCCCCAAACTTATTTCGTCTCATGGCGACTTTGACAATAAATTATTTTTTAGCGCCACGGTTTTTAAACTACTTAAGACCCCTATAACTTTAAATTAAATTAATTATAATAAATTATATTAGCGGAGATTTAACATTCATACTAAACTAGACTTTTACTGTAACCTCTACACAATGCCCCCATTTTTTCTGGGTCTCTCACCGCCTCCCCTTTAGGCCTGCAGCATCCACGAGGGGGCGTCATCGCCCACTTTGGGGAAAGGCTGCTTTAGACACTCGTGAAAGTTGAAAACTACGTGATAAATTACATAGTGTTAGCAATATTTTTGTTTGAGATAATTAATATAACACTGTGAATGCAAAATTTATGAAATATAATAAGAAACAATTTTCAAATTCATAAGCTACAAAAATTTATATTATGTTATCATAATTTAATTGCACGTTTAGTGTTATAAACATAGGGTTAAAATTCTAAATAAATTTAACAAGATTCAAATTTTATAATAAAGTAAGTATTTAAATATTACGTACAAATCACAACGCTTATTTTTTAGGCACTTTGAACTTTTACTACAATACTCTCAGCACTCTAATACGATTATATAAATGTAATGATAAATTAATACTAAAGCAGTATTTTAAAATAACAGAAAAATAAAGCTATTGCTCGCCACTTCGTATATGTATAAAATCCATTACCTATGATTTTATTACCGAGGAAAATTTCCGAAAACCATTTTCAGAAAATTTATAAGCAAAAAATTTAACTACTTCCAGTAGTTATACTAAAAAGAAAAGACTGATTGATTAGATATTAAGCATTTCTGACTTACATAACTTTCAGACGTTCGTCTCTAAAATGCAGTGACGTAGTTAGGGCACGCGGCCTCATATTAAAAGGGGCTTCGCAAAGACTTATGGTGCCGGTTTACTTTTAAATATTGACGGTACACATAATAATAAAAAGTACTTAAAATAATATATTAATATATTTTTGTGTACAAACAAATGCTTTTTATATCAGTAGCAAATTTAGTATTTTAAGCACAGCGACTGAAATTAAATCACATGACCGACAATTCGACTACGTGTAGATTACACTTTGCTACGCCACTGCCTGAGTGCAACGTACCGCGTGCTCGATCAGGCTTACTGGAAGGCGAACATCATGATGAGCACGGGCACGGCGACGACGCACGCCACGTACACGGAGGTGCGCGGCTCGCACTCCGACATGATCACGAACTGTTCGTTCCACAACGAGTCGTTGCTCCTCAGAGGCACTTCTAACACCACCTGCCAACAATATTCTTAACTATCAACGGATCACAGAAACTAGTTCGATTTCAAATTTGATAGATTGAATAATAAAACAACAAATGCATGAAGAAGATATGAAGTGATGATCGATAGAATTTCGCATGAATGAAGTAATTAACAAATAAATACTTCAATTTTTTATTCCAATGTATAAATTGAGATATAAAAGTGGCAACAATAATTACTGTAATCATAATAAAAGTCGAATTAAAAAATTAATCAGTTTAAGAGTGGTTCAAAGCAGTTTTATGAATTGGGCTTTGCAAAGCCCTGTTTACCTACCCAAAGCCATTGGATAGGTGATCCATTTATCACTTTCATATAAATTTGTAAAAATGAAACATACCTTTTGGCTTGAGAATATATCTAATGGAAGGTCGCACCTCGCGGTGGTGTTCCTGCATTCCCTTAGTGCGGTTCTGGCGACCTCATATCTCGTCTTCTGTAGATCGAAACGCGCCTTTATAAAGTTAGTCTGCACCTCGTTTTCAGAATTAAATACGAAGAAGTAGTAACCATTCGATGGTACTCTGGAATAGAAAATATTTAACTTATAGGATATTAGTTAACGAATTCGATTCGTTCCTTGATCTTACCCGAGAGTTTGCGTATCACAAGTACTTGTTACTTTCGCTACTAATCAGCGCATTTCCATCAATGTTCAGCCAAACTAAATTTTTATTAAGAATGTTTTTTCTTTAATATTTATTTATTACCTATTCCATTTGACTTGATATAATACTCGTAATTTATGAAACTTTATTTTATGCCTTAAAAACATCATTTGGGAACGTCTCATGGTTGTTGTACGATTCAATGGCACTTTTAAATACACTACTTACTGAAAAACTTGTCTGAAAAAAAAACACTTTCCAGAAAAAAAAACAAATTAAGACGGATGGACAGACAGAGGAGTCATTACCATAATACGTATAACCAAGAGGGACGTATCTAAGGGTATCTTTAAGCCTTATTAATCTATAAATAATCTGGATCCTTCAAAGTCAGAGTGAACAGGCACTTTCTGGGTAATCATATACCATCTTAGGCCACATCTTACAGACCGTCAGGTCAGATAGCAGGCAAATGTCAACCCATTCCTTGTATAAAGAAAAAACTATACAAGTTATCAGGGACACGTAGGCTCACCTATAAGTGAGAGCATTAGCTCTAGACGCGGAGAAACTTTCACTGTCAGTAGCCTGTTTATGGCAGGAACTGTGCGGCGTTAGAGGCAGGTTCAGTATGAGACCTTCACATTCCAACAGAGCCTCCTCGCTGCTGGAGAATGAGGACCAGAACTCTGAGTTGCTCATGTCGAACGCCGTCGTCTCATTCACCTGCTCATGATGTTCAGCATAGCCATCCGGCTGAAGATCCTGTCAATCAGATAAAAGAATATATAATAATATGAAAATTTCAAGTCATGACATCAGTCAAGTCAAATTCATTCATATTTAATGAATGAATTACACAGATACACCATCGTTTAATAATAGTTAATAAATATCGTATCTAGTATTATTTCATTAAATAAAATTATTTATCTGAAAAAAAAAGAAAATCTTACAAGCACAATTAGACCCACAATAATAAATTAATCTGGAGAAAATGTAATAATAAATAGCCATATAACAATTATTCAATTATTTGGATAATTAAGTTTCTTTGTCAAATCTTTCAATTTTATTTTTATACAAACAACACCAATTTTAAACACGTAGATGTGTTATAGGTATACGTACACTTTACATCTACACTTTTCTTGTAAAATAACATATTCAGAGCAGGTTCGCGGCTGCGAAGCTCGATCTTCATTATTATTTTAATCGTAGAAATGTAACAAATGTTTAAACGATCCAATTATTGCAATTCATGTTTTTTTACAAACAATTCTTGAATGTCGCCGGTTGAAATGTTAAAAGAGAAACGCTAATTGATACATAAGCTATTTTTAAAAAGGAATAAGTCTCGAAAATTTATTCAAAAAGTTTTAGTAGGTAGGTAAAAAATTACCTCCTCAGCAGCATAATCTCTAGCCTCGTCGTCTTCATTGAACTGTTTCTGGAGCTCGATCTGTCCGAGCATTAGCTCTCTCTTGGCTCGGGCATCCTCTTGTGCATATCGCCGCTTCTCTGCTCATAAAAAATAGGTTTTATAATATTAGGTCCTTACATATGAAATTGGCGTTTTGTCGTACTGGCTACTTTAATCACAAATTTACTTCACCCAGTATAAAAAATGTAAAACTTGAAAGATCGTGTTATTTACGAGTACGAGTTCCACCGTAGTACCAGTCCTGCGGAAACGGCTTGAAGGGTTAATGATGTGTATGGCGGTTGTGTCGCAAAAGAAAACACAGTGCGTTTTTGGCTCTAACGTTTTCGTTCTGGAAATTTCGACCTGCAGAACAAGACCCGTGAACGGCCGGAGACCCAAGTTAATAATGAAGAATTGAAAGCTATTGTGGAAGCGGATCCATCGCAAACCACGTCCGTGTTACTGATAAAACTGTTTTTATCCACTTGAAGCGAATTGGAAAGATTAAAAAGTTTGAAAGCTCACGAATGGAGTGAAGCAAACTGTTAAACGCGCTTCGACTGCTGCGTTACATTACTTAACCGGCACAATAATGAAGTGTTTTTAAATCGAATCATTACCTCTGATGAAAAGTGGATTCTCTACGATAATCAGAAGTGCTCATTGCAATGGTTGGACTCTGGCATGCCCCCCCAAGCGAAAATTGACCCCAAAGAAGTTACTTGTAAGCGTTTGGTGGACTAGTGCCGGTGTCGTTCATTACAGTTTTCTCAAATCTGGCCAGTCGATTACGACAGACGTCTATTGTCAGCAATTGCAAACCATGCAGGAAAAACTAGCTTCCACGACAACGCTAGACCACACACTGCATAACAGACGGCTACCAAATTAGAAGAGCTTCAATTGGAATGTCTAAGACACCCACCGTACTCCATGGACCGTGCGTCCAACAGATTAGGTACCATTTTTTTCGAAATTTGGAGAAATTCTTGCGAGAGTAAAAATTCAACGGGGCAGTGCAAATCGCATTCAAAGATTTCATTGATTCCCGTCCGAATGGTATTTTTTAGAAAGGGGATCAATGAACTACCTATGAAATGGCAAAAGTGCATAGATAACAATGGTTTATACTTTGATTAAATAAATATATTATATTAAAAAATATTCGACTTTTTGTTCTTCCTATACCGAACACTAATTTCATATGTACCTAATAAGGACCTAATAAAAAAAATAGATTATTTTGATTTAATTTTTTATCTATCAAAATGTCCCATTTTTTAATAACATGTAGATAAACAATGTTAGGTATATTATGTCATTCAACCTCTTTTACAGATGAATAAATTATTTATTTGTTAGCTAAATAGCTACATTCTATTCTATTTAGCTATACGGTTGGTAACCTTTTTGGCTGGCGACCAAATTATAAACTGACGTTTATTTATTTATCTATCAGCAGGCAGAGTTAATTAAATAATAATAAATAATTACTAACGGTTAGAATAGATTATAACATTAGGTAGGGGAGACCTAGGAGAGTTGTGACAATTTTTACATAAGGGGCTCTATCTCGCTTAAGAAACATTCCACAGATATGACTCATGTGAATTAGTTTAGCGCCATTCCTTCTGTTTTTAAAACCATCACTAAAATTAATTAAAGTATAATAGTTTCTGAAAAAAATAACAAAATTCAAGTCCACTCCCCTTGTCACAACTCTCCTACCACCGAGGTAAGTTGTGACAGGTACCGAGGTAAGTTGTGACATCATTGTATTTAAGCTATAAGATATAAAAATACCATTACATACGACATAAATAAATCAAGCACGTTTTTTTTTTATAAATCAGTACTTTAATCAGTACTATAATAATAAATTTGACTTGGAAAACACACACTGAACATGTTTGCAAAAAGTTGTCCCAGTATTCTTGTGCACTGTACAAACTTAGTAGGATCGCGAATCAGTGCACGGTCCTTACAGCTTATCACGCGTACGTAGTTTCTACTGTTCGATACGGTTATATGTTATGATTATATTTTGGGGATATTCGACTGATTCTGTAACTGCCTTTAAAGCCCAGAAAAAATGTGTTAAGAGCATATTTTATTAAACTAAATATTATGACCCTGCCATCAATCTATATATTCGAAGTTGGTATTTTTGTCAAACAGGATCAACAACTATTTGAAAATAAGACGAGATTGCATCATCGAGACAAATTGTGTACGATACCCTCTAAGACAGCTCAGTTGAACAAAAGTATCTTTTGTATGGCTCCAAAAATTTTTGATAAAATTCCAAAAACAATACGTAATCTGGATAATTGTAATGTTTTTAAAAGAAAACTTTATAAATTATTAGTAGCTAAAACATATTATAGTGTAAACGAGTATCTAGCTGACAGTACTTTGTAAATGTAAAATACTTAATGAATTAGTTGAATTTTTGACATAATATGTTATTGATTAGATTAGTTGACAATTACTAACCTACAAATATTGTATGCTTTTTAGGCAGATCACGGTGTAACTATTCAGTCCTTGCATCCAATATCTTTATATAACCTGCGATCAATAATAAAGATTGATTTGATTTGATTAATCATCTTTTAATACCTACCAACTAAAACAACATAGTATTAATATTAATACTACAATAATATATTGATCTCAAAGCGATACAATATTTAGTTAATGAAAATATTATAATTACTTGTTATGAGAATATTCTCATCAGTATAAAATCTTAATCTAATCAGATTCACATTTATGCCAAACGTAATGAAGTTCGTCCCCAGTACAATCTAACTGTGCCTAGCCTTTGCATTCCAGGCTTTGGACCCACTGATCATTCGATCTGCTGTCTGCATAGGCTTCAAGGCAAACCAAATAAAAGCAATTATTTTCTACATCTTCTTCATCACTTGTTCTATTCTTCTTATTAGTCTTCTTTGCTTTTTTAGGTTTCCTTTTTTTTCTTCGCTTAAGACACGATTCTTAACATTCTTAGATTTTCAGTCTCTCGTGTATAGTTATTTGGTATTCTCAAAAAAATAAGTATGCGGTATGCCATTATACACCTTAAGTAGCTACTAACATACAAACAAACATCTAAAGTTAATAAAAAATAATGTAAAAATAGCCCAGCAGAAATTTGGAGTAAGTTAGGAGAGTTGTGACAGGCTGTCACAACTCTCCTAGGTGTTCAAAATGACGTCTTGGTCCGAATAATAATTCATATTTTCTAAACACGATGCGCATACAAAAAATCAGTGCCACGTATTGAGACTTAAATAACTACATAACTTAAGAAAAAATAACACATCAATGCACATATACTAAGATATGATATATATTCAAATAATGTTTTGAAGAAAAACTTACTTTTCGTAATTTTTTGTACACTGACGATATATTTACGCAACTGTGCCATATGCACCGTCGACAGGTACTGAGTCGTGTAGCGCGTGTCGAGAACGACAAACAAGCGTTAATGCCATCTCGCTTACTATAATACGTAGAGAGAAATCGTCCTTGTCACAACTCACCTCTGTCACAACTCACCTAGGTCTCCCCTACGGTATTTTCAGCGGCTTAAAAAATCCGCTATCCGGTTAGGAAACGCTAATGAGCACATTTTATTTTTTGTGCGAACTCTTATCACTCATGTTTCGGTATTTTTTATATTTTAAGGTAAACTTTATTATATATTCATAATGGTTATACTATCTAATAATGGAAATATAGTATAAAACGCCAAAATATAAGTTTGATTTAAAGATATACCTAAACAAATTGGAACAAGTTGTGTAGTACTATCCGTTATGTGACTATTTGTAAAGACCAATTAAAAAAAAAACTACTGCAATTATTAAAAGATATTTATTTATTTAAAAATATCTAACATGTATATTAACTAAAAAACTTAAAAACGTATATCTCAATTCAAGAATCCTGAAAAAAAATGTACTTTGTTCATCAGTTTTGTGACAAATGATACTTTTTTAGATTTTTTTTGAAAATATTAAGTTTTTTGCGAATGCAAGACCATCTATTTTAATAAAATTAATTTTTACACTAAGTGATACTTAATACTATACCCTTAAACCAGAATAAATAGTACAATTTTAGTTTTTCTCTTTCCGAAATTAAGGGACAGTGACAAAACTGAACTTCCAAATATTATCTAATAAACAAAAAAGTGTTGCTTAGCAATCGATGATCTAGCGAAACTATGATGGCACCATGAATATACCGGCACTCTTAGCACATACATTGCATGATATCTTAAAAATGTGGTATTTTACATTATTTGTATCTCCAGCAGATTACAGATCATTTACAGAAACTCGTATCGAAATCCGTCCAACCGTTTAAGAGATATAAGGGAATATAGAAAGTGCTCACAAGCAAACAAACAACATACCACCCCAAACGCATATAGGGTCTCCGTTCTGTCACAGGTAAATATTATCTAAATGATGGTGAAAACTGCATTATAATCCTTTGCGTAGCTTACGACGAGTTAGCGGGTAAACGGACAGACAAACAGACGCGGAAAGCGACTACATTTTATACTTTTCAGAGATTTTATATTTGCTAACACTAAGCTTTACTGTCGTTGTACCTAGTATTTGGCGCAAATGGAGTGGTGAACAGTTTCTACTTCTTTGACATGAAATTTAAAAAGTATTTAACGTCTTTATGAACGAACCTTTATGAGGTCAGTCATGTAGTAACTTTTGGTTCAGCCTGTATGTGACCAGCAAAATAGTCATAAAATGGAAGTCACATATATTTACCCACATGCATTAAAAAATAAATTAAAAATTATCGAACGTGCCTGGCGTTTGAAATTTACAACTACTGAATACTAAATTGAATTTACAATAACATGTAAAATTAATAGAAATTTTGAACAATTAAAAAACAAATAATTAAGACACAAACCTGAGTTAAAAATGTGTTCGTCCGTAGGGTCACTTCAACACGTCTTGTTTAGCTGCACTAATTTGACACTAAATTCAAAATGACGTTTTTGTGTAAAGAAGCATTAAATGTTTCCATTTCAAAAAGAAATGTTCATATTAGGGGAGCTTTTGTAGTTAAAATACGGTGGCAAAAGTGAAAGTTCCGGATTGTACAGAAATTTAAACGCGTCAATATTTCTAATTTTAATAAAATATCTGTAAACAATTGAGAAAATTTTAGCATATATATAACTGCATTATGTGATTTCTACCAAAAACATTTATTATTTTTCATAATAAAACATAGTATTGGATGAGGGGACATACGAAATCAGTCCATGTGGATCATTTTAATGGTCATTAAATTAGTTCTGCTCGAATCAATGGAAAAAATATTTATTAATTACAAAATAAAACATATGTGAATTGCATTTTCTGATAATAAATCTCAAAATATATTTTTTCTTGTAGAATAAAAATTAAGTTAAACCTGGGGGACAGTCCTATAAAGGGCTGAGCACAAAAAAAAAGAATATGCTCTAATCTAGTTGGCAAAAAGTATAACAGAATCCGATTACTACGCTACTCATTGTATAAATAAATAACGTCGAATCGTCGATCGTTATGTCGCTTAAACTATTTATTCTGCATGAAATTGATCTTGAACCAAATTCCGATGATCTATCTAGTAGTGATGAGCCCCTCACTCGTGAGGTGCCTCGTTTGAGTTCCTCATTTCGACAAAATGAGGGAGTACTCGTTTTTCAATTCGATTCGAAATATATCGTAATTGATTGATCGATTTTAAAAATGTAACATTTTACACTACTGCAAATAAGTTGCGTGTTGTGGTCATTCTATTAAATAATAATCTAATAAAGTTTATTTCTCAGAATCTAAAGACAAAATATGTTTTATTTAGCATTACCGACTCCCTCCCTCATTTTGTACCAAACGGCAATGTTGCGCGCGCCTCGCTACGTACTCATTCACTACTACTATAACATTACCTATCCTCACCTCAAATGAGGGGTAACTCGCGAGCCCCTCACGAGGGAAAAAAATGAGGCACTCACTCATCCTCATTAAAAAAGAGTGAGTTACACAACGCTACATGCAACTATAGATCTTCCTTAGTTTTGCTGTGGAATATGTTTGTTTTATATCATATAAGCCTTGATGAATCAAGGCTGTCAAAAATAATTAGAGACTCATTTTGAGTGTTCCCCTCCACGGAAATCTTTAGTAAAAGGCGAAAGATTTATACGTTTTGAAGGGAAACCAGAGTAACGATAAGCGGTGGACGGTTACCCTATATCGATCGCAAACAATCTTTAATAGTGCGATGTTCATAAAAAGGGTACAGCGCCATCTAGTGACAGTACTAAGACTTGATGTATGAATAATTTATTCAGTGAAATATTTTAGCAAATATTATCTAGTTTATGTATTTTTTTTATGATAATAGTGATTGATGACCTGTTGACGATCAGATTACTCACCTTTTCTTTGTACCCGATTCTTTTCTTCATCGATGGCTTCCACTAAAATATTTCTTAAACTATCAAGTTCCTCTTCGCTGCCTTTGACGGTTGACATTATATCCGATGTAGGTTTGTTCGAAGTCTGAAATGGAAAGAAGCAAATAAATTTTATATTTCGATTTCGTATAATACCCCGTACCTGTAGTGTTAAAACATATATTTTTTATTTATTTAGGCGACAACCAGTCATTACAATGATTATTACAATATGTAAATTACAGTTTTTGTATGTAACAAAGACATTAAGTGTCATAAAATATTTTTAAACATACTTAAATACGAAACATAGCTTACAAATAACACAGAAGGTAAATAGGGCATACATTAAAATACATTACAGGTATTTAAAGGAAAAAAAAAACGAATAAAAAAGAAGAATTCAATCATTGAGGTGATAGAATCTTTATCAGTTTTGAATGTCATAATCGTATTATTAAATGGATCTATTTCTGAATATATTTGATTATATGGATCATTACATCTAAAATTGACGGAGCCTTTGGTGTATTTGTTTTAAAGCGAGACGATGCAAGCACGTTGAGGTCTAACGAACTTGCACGTTCAGAGAAAGGGTGACTAACAATGAAGGAGTATCAATTATATAATAAGGTATGCATTTCTTGTCTTATCTGGTCCATGGGCGAATTTGTAGAAATTGAATTCAGACGATAAATTTTCTAAATATCAATAATATAAACATGAAAGAATAATAATGATAACAAGCGTCAACCAGTTAGTGGCTTCAAAGCATTAGCTAAGCGATTGTTTGTATTGTTATCAGTGAATATATCGCACACCTAGATCTAAACTCAGAAAACTCAAAAATTTGAGTGAGTTTTGACTTAGTACAATATTCAAATACTCGGTCATCATACGCATCTATCCAACATAACAGATTCAATAAAGTTTCGGGGATGAGCCGCTAGATAACTTTAGCTTTTTTTTTGTTGAATCAACAGTGGTCGCGCTCCTGCCAAGTAAACAAATGTATTGTCAGACCTCCACATTAGTTTTTTGAGTTGTCTTAGTTTAGATCTAGGTGTGCGATATATTTTATTTTTTTATAATAATCGTTTTCCTATATTTGTTCATCCAATGACAAATCAATGTTCTCGAGCAACCTTCTTCAGAATTTATTTTTAAATTTAAGAATATGTTTACTCTAATTTTATAGTTTTTTGTCTGTCTCTACATTGCGTGACATTGGTCTTGACTACACTAATACTACTTCCAAACAACTTGCTTTAATTCGGACCTTAATACTAATCAAACACAAATTATAAGTTCGGTATGTTTTCGAAATTCCGTTGTTTGTCTAACCTTTTTTACTTTGATCTCAAATTAATGTAGTTAATTTATAAGGTAAACAATTTATATTTTTTACTACAACTGTTTCACGTTAGCATATAGAAATTAAGGCAATTCACTTACTTCTCGTAATATCAACATCTTAAATAATTTAGTGTACCACAATTGATTTATGATTCACTATGCTAAACCTATTGAACTTGACTTGATTTACAAATGGCGTTGTAAATATACATGACACAGGTCAAGTGCGCATGATTTGATCTTTAAATGAATAGGCCTCTCTCTGATTGATGCGTCATGAAAGATGATACGTCGCACATGTAGATCTCTGATTCGTTTCAATACAAAAGTATTTTTATTACCTACTACTCCTTTTATTATTTTATATTGTTTTGATATCGTTATATGTGGTGAGAATTTTAATCTTAGTAAAACTTGACACGAAAACTTTAAATTCCTTTTTACGAAAACAGTCACAATTGTTTATAGATCAGTCATTCGCACGAATGCAACTGGAACATTTTGTAATTGTTTATTAGCTTAGCATTCGAACTATTAAAAATAATTAAATTCGGCGGCACTGCCTTTATTCAAAATTACAAAAAGGTAATGTGTCAATCTTTATTGAGATAATTTGTTATGTAGGCTACAGGGAAATTAAAAAAGCCAAAATAGACTGCGGTCCATTGTTGTTACAATTAACACGAGACGATTTTTTTCTCGTCTGCGTGATCTCGATGATGATGGGATGGAGATGCTGTGAAGCGTGCAAGCCATTAGACTGTGAAGGTCGTCAACCGACAAAGCGATGGAAGGATTTCAAATGTCTTTTTGTTATAAAAAATGACACAAACTTTGTAGACAAAGAAATGATAGTTCAACAAGATCAAAACATATTTATTCATCTTTGCCTGCTTCTTTTTTTTTTAATAAAATTTACAGTTACTAATACGTAATCATTTTTTTTTGCACTGATTTTGATATTACTTATAATGTTCTTCTGTTCTCTTGTATTTTTCAGATTTGAGATAGATGAGCTAGCCGTGATATACGATCACGGCCATTTAGATTATATAACGTCGTATGTCACATAAAACATCACTAAGCGTAGCAAAGTTCTAACGACCATGAGACATTCCTTATTGATTTTACTATCTACCTATATCTTCACGTCGTAACCCTGGCGTGGCAGTCAGATAGGTATTATCTAGTTTATTTTATTATAGTTTACCACTTTACCCGATTATATTCTACATCCATAGTTTCGTGCAGCCTGGCAAGAACTCTCTTGCCCCTGTCCCCCAGCGCCCTTAGCCTCTTGAAGACATCTTCGAAAATTTCTCGAGAAGATTCTTGTTCAATAGAGCTGGACATTGTGGAAATTTCCTGCAAAATTATAAACTTTTTATTGGTAAACATGAGACTTATGAGAAAGATAATATTAATTTAAATATTTTATATAAAACTTATAGTCAAAATAACGTTTTAGATATTTATTACTAACCATTTACCATAGTATTACAAATTTAGAAACAACACAAGTAATCAAAATAACTAATATACCTATTACTGTCAAATTCAAAAATAATTTCATTCGGTCTCTTCAACAATACATACATCGTCCACCATACATCCACAATGATTGTTTGTAACACAACAATCACGATGTTGTTATACTGTTTATGAAGTAGGCCTTGGTATATAGACAGGATTAAAATAGCAAACTCATATTCATGAATAGTTAGATGTAGTTAGTGACCTCAAAATATCTATAACAATGAATATCTTTGATAATAAGACCATGATGTCAGAGTTGTCTATTGTACATAAATATATATGTGGCAGTATACATCACACTCGAAGTAACAATAATTCAAATGAAGGCTTTCGAGTATTTTATAATATATATCTTGAGGCATTTAGTATATCATATAATAGCTAGTGTAGAATCAAAGAAGAAATAAAAGAGTTACTGTGGCTCACAAAATAAGACTATAGCTAATCTGATATAGAATTATAGGACAAATAATTTTTTAATAGCGAATTTCAATAAGTTACAATAATTAAATACTAGTTTTATTATATATCTATAGAAATAAATGTTAATCCAATAGCTTAAGAATGTCGTGAGATTTTCGTGATGCAGTGTACTTGAATTTATCTAGGCTTTAGATAATATCTGACAGGCAATTGTTTCTAATCCGTCATTTGGCGTAATCAGACACATATCGAAACTTGTCATCGTATAATACGTTGTGTGTTATTTAATTTTTATTTTATATAAAACTTTAAAAGGTATTTTTACCTGTCAGAATAAGTGAATAAAATTATGTTATTTATAGCTAAAAACATGAGATATGGACTGATTTTGTGAAGAAAAAAATTCAAACAAATCAATTACACCATAAATTTACCATTAAAAATCAGTCTCATTATATCAATATTTTCATTTGCTCTAACTATGAATGTCGATTTAATGTTACATAAATTCTTACCTCGGTCGTATATTTTGTTACATCTTCTTTTATTCCAATAGAACTGTTTTCTTTGATTGTAATTTTTTTTTCCTGTACTTTTTTGTCAGAGCTAATTTTATAATTATCTATGCTAGCATGAGTATCGTTTATTTCTTTTTCTCTCTCATTGGGAGCACTTTTGGGATCAATAGCTAAAGGTTGTACATTAATTGCGGTGTCAGTATATATGTTTGTTTTATTTTTTTTGCCATCGATATCTGAAACAATGAATATAGATTTATTCTAAAGTTTTGGTTTAACCATAATTAAATTAAAAAGAGTGAATACGTAAGAATAATTAAAAACATATTTTCCTTGGATGTAATTTAAACTTAATATTTATTCTTACCTGTGAAAGAAATCCATTTGATTTCATCTTTGTCTACATTAGTGTCTCTGTGTCGGTGCAAACTTGGTAGAGACACAAGATGAGATGGCGGCTGATAGTGTTTCATCAGTTCATCTTTAGCTGCCTGGCGAAGAGCATGGAGACGTTCCAGGAGTTCTCGTAGCTCCTGAAATAGAAGCGTGAGATGGGACATCAATACAAATATAAAAGAAGAAAAGGGAAAACATAAACTACTATCGTTAACCATCAATTAATGATAAAGGAAAATTAATGACTGTGATTAAAAATATTATGTATGAATCCAAAGAATCTCAATATGTTTATAATCAGTGGCCAATGTTAGGCTTTGCATAAAAAAACGATATTCAGAAATGTATATTGGTTACCGCGTTCGGTTCACAATGCATAGGTTAAGTACCACCGTAAGGACTGGTCATAAAATGGGTGACCATAAGTAAATTTTCTCGAGTTCTTCCGTGCTTCGGAAAGCACGTTAAGCCGTTGGTCCCGGCTGCATTGGCAGTCCAACCCACCCACCGATCCTTGCTAGGCCTGCGTTATGATCTGTCCGGTCTATTTGAGCTATATATATATATATTGGGCTTATATCATTGAAAATTGGTATTTGGGTAGTTTAGACCATAGAAAGGTAATAGTTTATTGGTATTTTACCCGAAAACTAGCACTTAAAGAGATAATAATGGGAGTGAAAGTTTTTATGGGGAATCAAAATGTTACCATAGCAACGATTATTTACAATTTGATTTGTCATTGTAATAAATCTATCTAATATTATTTATAAAGATTTCCTTATGTTGCGATAAAAATCGGTATTTGAGTACATAATTGATAACAAAATTGACATTTCAAATATTATAAATATTCAAGTACAAATCGTTTTATAATCATTTTACAAATTATATACTTTGTGCTATACTAGATGGCGTGTATAATATTAATAGCTGAGATAATGTCTCTAAATAGTTTGGTGAAAAAATTGAACAAATAGAATTGATTACCTTAGGATCCTGTTCTGTTACGTCAGCAGTAGGGACTGATTCTGGAGATGTGACGTTTGCAGTGTGACTCGGGTCATGAAAGCTGACACCAGCCTTATGGCGTTTCATAGTATCTGAAGCATTAAAATTTGGGAAGCAAAATGAGTATAATGCATTTTAAGACTTATAAATTTAATAAGTTGTTAGAATAATAAACTTATATATTAATTATATCCTTAGGTTTACCACCAATAAGTTCTATCAACTCCGAAGCAAGTTTATTTCGAAGAATTCGGAAATGGGACCTTGAAATGCGCAACGAGAATGCCAAATGGCCAATAAAAGCTATAACTTGATAATTATTAATAGACGTTATAATGAATTGCTTCTAGCGACTAACCTAGTTAGTACTGATTCCTTGTTTTTCAAATGTCAGTTTCCTAACTCTTTTCGAGGAGATGGGGACGAGTTAATTTAAACGTTATTGAGTGACAAACAAACATCTATACCCTTAGATATTATATATTACTAGTAATTTTTATTGTAACTGTAGATTAGAATAGTCGCATCCTTTTTTCAAAACAATTTTATACGTTAAATTCACGTTTGGAAAATTAATTCATTCAGAATGTGAGCCGCGTTTACAAATCTTTGGTAGATAATATGGTTAACCAATATTGTCTCTATCATGAAAGATACAAGTAGCTTGGTTTTAGTCAACATACACACCAGGATGGTTTGCTTTCCCATCAACCTTCTTCAGCTCTTGTATCTTTTCCAACAACAAGGCGTCAGATATCAGACCCAACTTGTTGGCTTCCATCAGCTCATCCAGTTCTTCAGAAGAATCGTCTCCGATATACGCACATTCATGTAGATGCTTGTAACCTTTGATCATGATTAGTGAAGCTCCTGGCCACCTAAGGAAATATGTCAATAGTTAACATTAAAGTAAGTAGCATAGCCGTTGATATGAAAATGATAACCAAGCATGAGATGGGGATTTTGTTAACCTAAAATCGAAATAAGGACTTTTTACGTGAGGACGACGATGTGCTAGCAAATATAATATCAACAGATTTGTAAAGTTTTAGTTAGCTAAAATCAATAATTTGTTTGTTGCTCTTGAAGAGTGACAGTTCGAATACTGTTTCAAGTACCTGGGAGCAAGACCTCTGTTACTCGAAACGGTATTACCGATATTTTCCACTGACCGGACTGCTCTTATTTTTATATAATTGAGACGTACAAAATCAATGAGCTATTGTTGATTACGCCAATGGTTAAGATCGTAAAGTTTTACGTGATAAAAATATTTTTATTGTATAGCAGGCCATAAAACAATTAATCTAATCCATCAAATGTAAATTTTGTGAACACAAGGCAAATAATGACGATGCATTTACTTATAACTTTAACAGTGTTTTTTAAATCACGCGGACGCGTAATCAAAGCCGCTGGAGACTGTTTAGCTAAATAAAATATACGGATATATCCGAGCGTGGATTAACATATAGAGCTTATATGTTAATCCACGCTCGGATATATCCGTATACCAAATTTCAACAAAATCCATCAAGTGGTTTATAAGTAATAGAGTAACAAACATCCATACATCCATCCTCACAATCTTTCGCGTTTTTAACATAAGTAGGATACATGCTATTAATATTATAAATGTGAAATTTCTTTATTTGGATGTTTGTCCGTCAACCACGTCGAAACTACTAAACGGATTTTAATGATTTTTGGTATACGGACAGGGTATTAGCTGACTAAGATAATAGGATACTTTTTATCCTTTAAAATGTTCCCTGGGGACCACGCTAGCGAAGCCACTGGCTAAAGCTAGTATTATCTATAGCAAGAGAATAATGTCTGAGCTAGGAAATATAAATAGAGGATTATCGGAATTCAAATGGACACTGTTTAAATGTTCAATGTGTGTGTTAACCTGACACACGTCGACACGGTAACAGTGGATCCTTTCAGCAGATAGAATCCCCAGTATTCCTTCATGTCGTCCTTCAACTCCAGCTCCCTGGTCATAGACACCGGCACCAGCTCGTCCGTCAGCTCCGGCGGGCCTGGTACCACGAACGCGTTGAAGGTCGTGTTCGATCGGACTACTTGTCTCTGTAAGGAAGTTGAGGTTTATCAATATAACGATTGGCAATTCAATAGGGATGATGACTAATTTTTGTTTGTTTGTCCGTCAGGTAGAGTGTTAAAAAATTAATGCCTGTTATCTATACTATTTCTTGTTAAATTGAAGTAAAAAAAATACGTATCTATACTATTTCTTGTTAAATTGAAGTAAAAAAATATATTTCGTATATATATACGTATATAAATATACGAAATATTTTTCTGTTATCTGACTGACGGACTAAATAGAATTGCATTTTTCGCTGCCTTAAAGAGCGTTTCTTTTTTTTATATAATTTGTCTTTCAAATCAAAATCAACAAAAAAAAAATTTCTTTAATAAAAAAAACTTCATTAATATGGGCTGATAAAAGTATGCCTTTTAAATTCTTACCATTTTACTATGAAATGTTTATAAAGCCCCGTGGTGTAATATCATGTTATAAATAAGGTATTTTACAAAAAACCAACCAAGTGCTAGTCGGACTGGCGTACGAAGGGTCCCCTTACAGAAATAAGCAAAAAAAAAATCACGTTTGCTGTACGGGAGTCACTTTAAACATTCTCCTAACTATCTATAGTAGTTCATAAGATACAGCCTAGTGACAGACGGACAAACCATGGAGCTAATAGCTCCATGGGACAAACGGACGGACAGCGGAGTCCTAGTAATAAGGTTCGGTTTGACCCTGGCAAACCAAGGTTTAAATATAATTCAAGCGTCATCTATATGTTACTTTAGAGATTGCGGTACCAAGTAACAAAAACAAGTATCAGGCACGCACGACGTGCTCTGTTTGCACGCGTATTAGTTTTATATGCTGCTCGATAGATGGAGATATTATTTATCTGTGTCATAATTCCTATATAATACGCCAAGAAATACGCAGCGAGAGTAAAGATGCGCTCGCGTGATTTCATATATTTTTAATCAATGAAAAATGACTAAAATCCACTTTGGCCCTGGTACTCTGAGATCTTTTAAGCATTTTTTATTAAGAATATTTTTCATTATAGGGTTCTGAATGCAAAACTGATCAAATATAATAAAAATTGTATAGGTACTTTACTTTATATTAAAACCTAGTATTGTATATATTTTATTTCTATAATGCCAGTCGTTGAAATTTATATTTCTAATTTTAGCAAGCAATTGATTATTATATTTACTTTTCATAAAATTATTTTTATTTGGAAAATATTAGCATAGCCGTAGAATAAAATTGGTTTCAATAGTGGTAGTTTTGTACAAACACTTAAGGTAATAATTAACTATTTCATTTTTCACAATGCTATACTACAAAATATTGTTAGTAAAAAGGCTTCAAAAATCCACTTTGTCCCTGGCAGTCCCATTCCATCCCATCTCAGATTACCAAGGACAAAATGGATTTTTTCATTAACAACACTGATTTTTTTTCCTATTGATATAAATTCCTTATTAGGTATGATAACATCCAGTTCAAAGTATGGAAATATGAAATTCGAATCAATTCTAGTAATAAACTTAGTAATTATATCCAAAATTAAAGAGAGTTTCAATTTTGTTCCGATTAACATAATATAAAGAACTGCGTTTTTTCATTGTAAACTGCAAAATATTTTGTGTGTGTAGATGAATAAAAAAAAAAGATAAAACAATATTAATTGCATATTATAATAAAAAGAAAGCTTCAATTTGCGTAAGTTTTTGTAGATAAAACCTTTTTCTATATTAATCAGACACTGGCATCATTTCGTATACCTTTTTGAATTAATATTTTATACACTGTTTATTGTTTTCATGTCACTCTCTTCTTTACTGTCATCTGACTTTTATGTATTTACAACGTGAAATATATTAAATACTCCAATCCACTGTGACTCTTAATTCCTACATTTTAAGAGTTTTCAATAAGGTTCTTGTTGAGGCGGGATGTCATTTTATGTTCTATTATGACGATTCTAAAGGTATATTGTTTTTTTTTTCATCGCTAACGATTTTTATAATACATTTTCTAGTAAGAGTGTTATCGGACCAATATACCTCGATATGAAATATGGCTACACATCGTCTAACGAGTAATTAGTAAAGTCTATATTATCGTGACCTTTGGCATATATTCATTTGCAATTGTTATCAACATAATTATAACATTGAATGAGACAATAAAATACAATATCTTCGTGTTTGTTTGACGTGACTATCATCATGGCTCCTTATCATGTTACTTATTAATTAACTACTCATGTTTTTCTTCCATCATGATCTAAGAGTCTGTTTAGGTCAAATGTTGGCAACGTGTTTTGATTTTGGAGTAGCAGTAGGTTATTACATTTACCTGACACCATGTTGTTGATATTCTGCCATCAATTAGTCTCATATCTGTCATACTCATCGGATACATTTGACCAGAAAACACTCGATATCTGAAAACAATGACAAACTTTTAAATAGTGATAAATAATACTTATCTCAAAAGCGACTTATTCAAGAAAATACTATAAAAGTCGGGCGGTGGTCTTATGCATGTTTATTAATTATATGATAGCCGTCCGACTTCTATAGCGTTTTGCTTGCTTTTACACTAAAAATATTAAATACTAGCTTTCCGCCAGCGGCTTCGCGCGCGCGTTTCCGAGGAAACTGTTGATTTGGATAACGATTCATATCATGACACGATGACACGGATATAATTACAATGACAAATTGTATAGTAAACAATAGTTACTATGGTAACGTTTTCATTCCCCATACAAACTTCCACAACCCATTTTCATCCCTTTATTTGCTGTTTTTCGGGATAAAATATAGCCTATGATCACCGTATATGATGTAGGTTCCAGTAGGTGATAGAATTTTTTTAATCGGTTCAGTTGTTTCGGGGCCTATTCGTTGCAAAACAAACAAACAATTTAATATTTACTCTATATAAATATGAATATTCAACATATTGAAAGTCTTAGAAATAAGATTTTTTTTAATTTGCTCGACATAATTTTTTCCTATTATGCTATACTCATAATATTAAGAGGAATGATTTGATTGCTTGTTTGTTTGCATTGGATAGGTCCCGGAACTATTGGACCGATCTATAAGTCTTTCATCTACGGGTAGCTACATAATACGCTATAATTTACGCAGGCGAAGTTGCGGGGAATCATCTAGTTTGATAGAAATTCGTTCACAATTTTATAAGTAGTTTTAATTTTTTTCTATTAAAAATATTCAAGAAGAAATTGATTGACAAATAAAAAATATACATACTCATTGAATATAGAAAATCCTCCTTTCGGATTTTTAATGAAATCAAAATACGCAATCTTCTGTTTTTTTATTTGAGATACAATTAGTATATAGAAAACATATCATCTAAATATTTAGGTGATATATGGGGAAAAGCGTGTTTTGTTTTGGTATTAAAAGAAAACTACTGATCCGATTTCAATAAAATGCAAATGGTACCAAAAAGAATTTTGAAAATATCGGTGTACATTCATTCATTCATACATCGCCGTCGAACATATAACCTCCTTTTGGATTTTGAAGACGGTTAAAAACACGTTTTGTTGTTTGTTATAAGCGACAAAAAAACGAAGAACCAAATTATCTGTGTTCTGCTCAAAATAGAGTCAACTGTTGGAATTTAGGCAGAATAGGGGGGCCAATTCTACTAAATAAATTTTGTTTAAATCGACCATTAAAAACTGTAGTTTCGTTCGGTTTCGATCCGTTTTCGATTCGATTTCAACAAAATTTACTTAGTAGATTTGGCCCCCTGGATGTTAAAGATCGCTGACTCAGCCGGGAGCGAGGAGCAACCGTTTAGTGCGTCGAAACTCGAAATGGAAGTTGGGGAAAACTTTTCTTTTTGTACTTAAGTTTATCGTACAATAGAAGTCGGATGGAGTTCCGATAGTAACTTTAGCGTTTTATATTATTTCTTTCTACAAAATGCTTAGGTCTGATTGATGTTTTTAAAAGGAAAATTTTAATCGTGATCCGCCTTACCTCATATAAAGCGGCATGAATATAAAAACGCTTGGCAAGAATATGAGTAATGCCAACAGCCTGCAGATCTTGATAGGTCCCCGGTAGCAATCGCGTGAAGCTAGTCGGCTGCAGTGGCGGTTGAGCCGTGGACGGATGACGCCAGCTTAGAACATGAATATTATATTAAATTTAATATTAAACAACATCACGTACATTGCTCAGATTCCAATAAGAGTAGCTAAAGTCCCCGTATTATGGAGTATCTGAGACCACGAAGGTACCACAACACCCAGACCCGAGACAATATAGAAAAGTTAATTTTCTACATTGACCGGACCGGGAAGCGAAACCGGCACCTCAGAGATGTTGACACCTAGAAACCGGCGTGCGAACCATTCGGCTACGGAGGTCGTCATCGGTTATAAAACATCGGTTGAATATTTAATTACCAATTTAAAATCATGCCTCCCTAGAGAGGTAGGCACAAGAGTAGCACATTTGATATTTTAAAATAGATTCTAGTTTTGTTTTCATTAATAGTGGAATAGGAGTGGGGTGCGATGTTCACAGTTCGCTAATGTTATGGCATCAAAAGTGTATACACCTATATATATTTCTCTATTATCTTTAATTTTCATTTCTAAATTAATTATGGAAGTATTTGATTACCCTTATCTCTTACTCTCCATTTAAAATAGTCTCGTCATACCTGTACCGTGTTATCGACATTCATCAAAAGCTGAATGCATGCTTTTTAAAATTATTTTAAATATTCCTATACACTTTAGTATCCTCAATAATTACGTATATTATAGTAGAGTGAGGTTATTTTTAGTAACGTTGTTGGTAGTATCTGGAATCGTAGTATACCTACATTGAGAATTTAACATTTGTGATGTAGTTTGTATAAAGTGCAATATTATTATATGCCAAGACTTCGTGGAGTAGATTAGTTAAGTATGTCGAGCAATTTTTAACACGAGAACTTTTAATATAACACGAAAAAAATAATATAACTGTCAATTTTAATATAACTGTCAACTATTGTAGGTATTACAATTTTGTATGACACAGCTGATTATTTTTTCGTGAATTCAGTGTTGCTCCCATAGTAAAAGTTGTTCAGTACACTAATCCACTCCACGTAGTCCTGGCATATAATAATATAACACCTTATATATAATACAAAGTTTTAATTATATCATTATCCGAATCAACGGCACTTTCCGAATTTACGCCACTTTTTATCCTGATACCATATGTCTACAGAAGCTAGTTGTGATATAATATCGGTGTACCAACAGAATATATAAAATGAAATGATTCCAGCTAAGAGTTTTCTATTAATCTTATCAAGAAAATATCTATATTAGGCCTTAAAAATTCCAAACCTATTTAATTTAGGTATTTTAATCAAGATCCAATGATCTGTATACCGATACTGACCTTCCAGAGGTACTAATTCTGGTGACTCCATGATTCCTGTCTCATACATTCACAGTCATTCTGGTGACATCATACATCACGATACTGAAACGAAAAGAAAACTTTTTTTTATTTATTTAAGGTTACAATAGAAATGATTATTGTAATTGATGAATTTATAAAATGACTTTTTGTAGCCTTAAAATGTATTAAATTTTCTTTTTTAGTATTGAAGAATATAATAACAAAAAAGTGAAAAAAGAACATGTAAGTTGGGTAAAAGCTTAAAGATTTATATACACTTACACCTTCCTCATATTCCATTTCAGTTAATTAAATCAATGAATTATTATCAATCAATCAACAAATCAAAATCAGTAAATTTTTTTTTCATCCCCATTTATTGGTGAAAACTGGATGAAAATATCTTTGGTTAGTTTTTTTATTAAGTTCAGAAAGATAGATGCAGAAAGGGAAGCTTAATTATATGTACGTTTTCAAATAAACTATTGATCAAAAATTGATCTTTTTAAAATCAAGATTTTGTAGTCATCTCGGATCAGAGTTCTCGAAAAAAAACGAGGCCGAACTCTTAATGGTTCCGTTACTTAATTACAAACTCCTCTGGCCACCTTCTAGTTTCATCAGCACACTCTAGATATTATAGACTCTATAAGATAAATCACTCGAGCTCAAACTCGAGGGGTTTGCGGAGACTCAGGTTCATCATCACATCATCACCAGCCCTTTTACGTCCCCACTGCCTGCAGTGAGCCCCTGGGCTCAGGCCTTCCTTATGGATGGTTAAGGAGATCAGGTTACTTCATTTTATTACATAGGACTACTTAATATGAAATGAAACTAGCTAGTCGGTGATGGATATATGGATATCATTCATTATCATATGTCGTTTTATCTCTGTTCATTTTTGTGGGATCGATGCAGTTCTTTCAACCTTTTCTATCAGACATCATTTCAACAATACTCTTTTCTTATTCATAGATATCAACTTTCACACAGTCTATATTGATTCGTGCTTATAAACCTGTTTATTACATGAAAATCATCTCTCCGTATCATATGTCCTTTATATAATATGTTGCTTCTTAATTTTTCTTTCTAAGATAAATATCGTTCAATAAAATTGGGAACTCTCTCTTTTTTTAAACACGGTTAAAAACAATAATTCCACCGTTGTTTATAACAAAAATAATAGTGCATTGTCCAGTAAGAACAGCGGTTAATTGTCATAAACACTTCACATTGAAAGATAAATTATCAGTTGTAATAGAATGAGACATTTATCAACACTGATAAAGTGTTACTCTTGCTTGAGTTAGGTAATCTGTGACAACGCATCATATTCAATATTTTTATCTAATATTTTCTTTAAAACCTTGATGAACGACGGAAAGGGTTAGCTGAACAGCGTGCATACTCTTGAACGTAATCGATCGACATTGCATCGGGCCGTTTAGTACTCTTAATTTGGTCAACTAGCGCCAATTGATTAAATTTTGCGTGTTTCAAGAGCACAAAACTAAGATTTGATGAAAATTGAGACCGTCATTAGATTGGATTGGATTGAAATTGACTCTCGAACGCAATCGCGACCGATCGAGATTGCAATTGTGCCGTTTCGTATTCTTAATTGGGTACACTAGCGCCAGAGTATGCTAGTCAACTAATAAAGAGTGAGGAACGGCACAATTGCATTATCGATCGATCGCGATTGCGTTCGAAAGTAAGTGGGCAAGAGTAAGCATGCAGAACCGAATATGATTAAAAATCGAGCGCAGTGGTAGCATACATTTGAAGTTCCATGAAATAAAACTTCTTTAAAGGGTAATAGTGTTTTTTATTCCATTGAAGCGCGATGTCACAGAGCTGTACTTAACTTCGAGTTCAAGACTGCTTTATAACAGAATGGAATGCGATTTAAACTTATAGAAAACAGAGGGGCAAGAACGTTGGGGCACTATATTACACGAAGAATTTCTTCCAAACTATTCTGCAAAAAATGAGGGATATGAAGGATAAATTATATATAACAAGTGAAAGAAAAAATAGTGTCGTAATACGAAAAGTAAGAATAGTGTCGTACTACGAAATAAAGATAAAGGCAACATTTTGTAAAGAAAACGGTAGAGAATGTATGGGGTATACTCCACTGATAAGAGCGGATGGCTATAATGAAGAATTATTTTTATTTATTTTTATCTCTAAAGACAATAAAATATCAAAAATGGGTGGATTAATTCCTCAGAGAAGCTTACCGTGACGGTGATAGTTGAAATAAGTAGTACAAATTGGGTTCAACGTGTAATTGCGCCTGGTGCTGAATAAATACCGTATTATATTTCATAATATGCACCTATAGCACCTATAGTTTCCGATGAAATATTGAAAAGCGTTTAAAGAAAACTCAAAACGAACAAGTTTTGAATGATTTTATCGCAAGTATTTTAAACTGACTTTAAACAGACTGCATCAAAAGAAACAAGAAAATTTTAAAGCTGATTAGTGATTAGCTTCTTATTGCCTTGCCTAAGTATTGATGGAAATGGGCTGAATAATGATGAAAGTTGCGTTACTTTTGTTAATAAGTCATATATAGCATTTTGCTTTCATAAAGTAATTGAAAACAAGGTATGTAAAATATAATAATGTTGTTTAGAAATGTAAAATGTGTGTTTCTTTTGACAATAAATAAATCGTTTTTTATCAATAATTAACTTAACAAGTACTTGGTAAATTCCTTAGGTTCCGGATAATACAATTTGGAAGCCCAAATTTCTTTACTTAATTTTCATAAGGGGCTGGAAGAAATCGCTTTTCAGCGATAAAGTCGCCATTTGTGTTACTACATAATGCATTTTTATATTTACTTAGTTTCTATGGTTTAAAATAAAGATTATTATCATCAGAGTAGGATTGTGAAAGCTTACCACGAGTCCTATCTTAGACAATTGACCAACTTGACACTGAAGGTTTTCTTACGATATTAAGATTTCTATAATATAACACAATTCATTACCTTATAATTGAGAAGTATTGATTTCATAGCATTTCAACGTTTTAATTACAGAAGTTGTGAAAAATTATTCAAGTTACTTCTCAGAATTTCACGTTAGAAATGACTTTTGATAAAAATGATATAAGTTTTTAAGATTGTGGACATGCATCGTCAGTACACGGAGAGATTACAGACCATTGACACCGAACACGTCAAATGTGCGTGAGGTAGGTACACTCAATATCAAAATTAACTATTAAAATTGATATACTTTTAAGAGATTCAAGATGTAAGGCAAGATAGTGCAGACAACTATGACAAAATAACTTGTATTCTGATTACTACAAAAGGATATTTTGAAAATAAAAGCGATCTTTAAACTTAAAAAAAAGAGTATATTTAATTTGGTCCGTTTCTTTAGTTTAGCCCAACGTTAATATGTTGTTACATGTAATATTAAAAAAATATATAGTTTAGACTTCTGTATACTACAATGAAACATCTGACGTATTAGTGGTATACATAGTTTAAAATACAGTTTGACAAAATAATTTTTTTTGGAATTGGAAAAATTATATAAAAATTTCGATAGGTAAAGTTACCGTGTACTTTTTTTAGTATCCTTTGTCCCTGGTATTACATATAAGACGTCTTGTAACGATTATAACTATAGACGGTCGTAACGACCGCTAGAGAAGCCGGCACATATCAATTTGTTGATCGATAGTTCTGTGATAAGCTGCAGTTGTATAGTAATCTATTTATTGATGTAAATACTACAAGCATTATAGAACACATTGCAATGTACGCTTAACATCTGAATAAGAAATAGTGAACCAACAAATTGAATGTATTTGTAGATGTTTTTTTAAGAAAAGGATAGATAGCAGATACGGAACTAAATTAATTTAGTAGTCCGATATGAGTATAGATTTATTATTTAATGCATATATATTCATTAAATATGCATTAAATCGATTTTTTTTAACCGATCCATCTATAAATGTGAACAATGAGTTAGTGTCTTCGTAGCATGAACTTTTTTTAAATATTAACGCCTCATTGGACGAAGGACGTGGCGTTCGAGTGTTTTAAATAATTCACTAATCGGACTCACATTTCATACATTTCTTTTGTTGTATTCTATTTTCCGGAGGTTCAAAACTAAATCGCAGACTGTTTCTTTACGTGACTTTACACTTTTACACTCCAGTATAGATATGACTAGTTTTTTATTCTTTATAAAGTAATATTTAATTATATGACCGTTATTAACATTCCTTAACAAATTTTATGAGTAAATCTTGTGCAAACATCCAAACTTCGTACGGTTGAAATTAATTTAATTTTGTTAATAGCTAGAAAGTTTTTTTAACTTATGAGCCGAGGGGCTGATTCTGCTTTTCCAAAAATAAAATATTATTTGAATCGCAATAGCATGTTTTAAAGTCTGTAGGGCAATTCTTCCAATGTTAGCGTAATTATGGAAAATATATAAAACTATAATCCATGACAATTATTACCATGTTAATAGAACTTAAGTAAAGTATATTTTCTTCTTCTTCTTAACTTTAATGGCACTTTGCGTCACCATAATACTGCCAACTTCATTACCATTACACGATTAAAATACATTCATTCAACAAAACAATTTTGAATTACCAATTCTATCTTTCTACATAGATTTACCAAAAACAACACGTTGACGATCTTAATACGTTAAATAAGAAATAATTTTATATTAACAATGATTTAAACATAATCATATTGAGTCTAACCACAGACCATTATTTAATTAATTAATTGTGTTAAAAAAAAAGTGAGCGAAAGATAACACCACTGATGTTAAAATTTAATAAAGTATTTTAATAGTAGTAGGTATATGTATGACTTACATTTGCTGACAAGTCTGTCTGGGTCGTGTTATCGTAATGTTAACGTCAATATTGACAGACACTCGATGTACTATGTTCAATTAGTGTATTCGTCGATTGGGAAATAGTTTTCCAAAAATAAAATAAAAATATATAAGCTACTTAGGCATGCAGCCGCAATACAACTTGTCAATGAATCAATGAAGTTTACAATAAATTCATCAAAGTTTAACTATAAAAAAAAATACACTAAAAAGTTTTAAAGAGTGGAAACTAAACAAGACTGTTAATATATTTAAAAAACTTTATACAAGTCGGAGATCCGTATTCGAGTTTACTTTCGTGCTGGTTGGTATGTTACTTGTTTTATTATGGTAAAAGATGCTGCATTACAAAACTAATACATCGATATAGGTTCAAACAATTTGTATTTATATATTCGAATGGTTTATGTTTTAAATTGAGCAAGGCGTTTATTTTTATGCGTCTAGGACACGGTGAAACTTTGTAAATTTCCGAAACGAATCGACCCAATTGTATAGGGCTTGCTGATTGTTTTTTTAAAAAAGCTTTAAAAAGTGTAACCGAGCTATGAGAATGGCAGATAAATCGGAGTTTTTCGAGTATACAATTTTATTTTCAATTAGGTTTACCCCATAATGTACCATAACACCCAGACCTGAGACAATATAGAAAATTTAATTTTCTACTTTGACCCGATCGGGTTCGAAGCCGGGACCTTAGCGATGGCGACATCTTGAAACAACGGGCGTGCGAACCACTCGGCTAGAGAGGTCGTCTTTTTATGGTATTTTAGATTATTGATATTTTAGACAAAAATGTTCTAAAGTAATAGGTAATATATACTTATAACAACAAACTTCAATAATGTTTTTTAAATAACAAAAACTTAATACCCTAAGAAAAAACATTACCCTTTAAAATATTGACCTTTATTTACACAGTTGGTTAAAGGATCTTTACGGCTATTATCTTATCTTTAAACAAGAACTGGTAATCTTTAAAATTATGTTAATCACGTCAATATAACCTAATTAATATTCAATGTGTTTGTGGCTAGACAAACGGGAAACAACAAAAGATAACAATGTGGGACTTCTTAATATAGCACTGAATAAATTCCATAGACAAAATTCAAATGCACTAAAACTTTTTACAAACAGGAACCTCGAAGTTTGAGGATGACTTACAACTCTACACTTGAACATAGTTTGAAAATGGAACAGAGAATAATGTAACAATAAATAATTCTATTTTCAAACCTACCGCTTGATGCAGTCGCTTAAACAATAGGGCACAGATAGAAAATTCAAATGACACACAGTTTTCTTAAAATCACGTTTTTACAAAAGTAATTACGAATCACAGTTTTGCTTTTTGGTTTATATCACAATTATTTTTGACATCAAAATGGTTTGGAAGGCGATTTCACGTTTTATTACGGCGCAATAAAGTTTATATTGTTGCGTCCGAGTTTCTCGGTATTTTTAAAGTAAAACGCGCGCGTTTTCGACCTATCGCTCTAATGTACTGGGAGTTTACTATCGTATCGTATTCTATTTATCTTTTAATGTTAATATGGCTTGAACGTCTAACATTTGAGTTGGTATACATTGTTAATTAATTGTTAATTTGTAACAATTATAAAAGTTTCGAAATAAAAAATATTAATTACTTATACGTATTACCAGAGCACAGAACTTTTTTTCAATAGCATTTTATATATAGGGAGATTTACTTTAAAAGGAGAATTTTTAGAATTTAGCTTCATAGTGTTTGACATGCACGTAGAAAGAAAAGCTATTTTAAGATATTGCATCTGCAGGTACTAATAATAAAGCTGAAGAGTTTATTTGTTTGTTTGTAGTACTTTATAAAAGCACGACAGATTACGACAGACCGAAGTTCTCTAATGAATTTTACGAATTAGAATTTGCAAAATAAATTAAAACTAGTAAAAATTTTGCCACAATGCTAATGCTTTACCATTTTTTTAATTCCAGTGAATGTTAAGAAAGTTAGTTTAGACTAAAACTTGTAAAATCTAACAAAGCGGCGCTATAAACGTATACGTATAAATCTTATATAAAAAAAATTTGACATTTGAATATATATTTTATTTATTTAATCTTTATTGCATGGAATAGCAATCGGCGGACTTAATGCCAAGGGCATTCTCTACCAGTCTACCAGACAGAAAGTAGGGCAAGATGTATGGCGATAAAGAAAGTAGAAGTAATAAACAAAAAAAACAGTTATACCTAAAATAATAAATAAATAGATTTATGCATAAATAAATATTGATATATACGTATATTGTAAATATATACAATAACATATATACTACATATAGCATATATACTACATAATATCGGATTCATGGAAAACTAAGGACTATTTAAGTAGTGTTCATGCGCTAGTCTTTTGAAAACACTTTTGCTTTTGGCCTTCCGAATGTCTTCTGGCAGAGCATTCCGGAGGCGAGTAGAAGTCACAGTAAAAGAGTTTGACATAAAGCTGGTTTGATGAACAGGGGTTTGAAGAGTAATATTACTACTAGAGCGAAGTTCTCGCTGATGACAAGTACCCAAAAACTGGAATCTTGATTTTAGATATCTCGGAGTACGTGGATCGTATAGGATGTGTAAAGAGTGGAAACAACTCTAAGATTCCTGCGCTTACGAATAGGCAACCATTCGAGTTGGTTTCTATGCTGAGAATTATGGTCGAACTTACGTAATCCAAAGATGAACCTTATACCACTGTTGAGCAAACGATCCAATTTATCAAGGAGAATCTGATTGGTGTCAGAATAGCAGACATCAGCGTTGTCCAGCGTATTTTAAAATTATTGTATTATATTTGTGAAATAGATAATTTTGAAGACATTTGCTCATTGTACACATGACAGTACTCCGATTATAACGGTACTTATTTAGGTAGGTATGTACTAAAGCAAAATGTTTGGACACAGCAGTCCATTCTTCTTGGGAGACAGATACACAAACTATATAAGGCCAATCCATAAAAGGTTTGGAATTAAGTATTATTATTGATGGAACAGAACTCTTCCTTTCAAGACCAACTTGTATTGACAATTTTCAAAGGGTTTCATACAAAAAAATACAAACGGAACCCTTATAGGAAGGGATAGATAGATAAATAGTTTATTCATACAACAACACACAACTACATCACAACTTGTACAATACAAATAACATTTGAGAACAGAACACGTAATGATATAAGTGATATACCTGTGCGCAGCAGTAAGATAAGGGTCAAGGCTCGGTGCACGTAAATCACCCAAGAATGGGCGAAGCACCGATTTTCAGCCATCACCCAGTCCAGAGTGAGCGGGGCAGATTACTGTCAATGTCATATTAATAAGAAGAATTCAAAAACGTCCAAAATATATTAGATAGAAATATTATTAATGTAATGTAAGATAAATAATGATAAATTAGATAACACAGAGGTCAAGTTAGTAACAAATTAATATTAAATAGATTTAAATATATACATGAGATTATAATACGATGAAATAAATTTAGAATGTCAATTGTGTCAATGTCAAAAATATAAATTAAAATTAAGATTATAGTGTTTGCTTTCAGGAAAAATCAATCTTTCAGTCACCTCACTAAACATATATTCTGAAGATCGAGTAAATAGGTTTTTACATTTTTTTTGAAAGTATTTATTGAAATGAGGTTTCTCAACGGGGGTGGCAGATCATTCCAGCACTTGGTTGCCTGAAATCGAAAACTACCTCTGAAAGCCACAGTGCGATGATGATATTTTAATTGACCGTCTGTCATCGTAAAAAAAAATAAAAGCAATATCTGCGCGGAACTCCCTTTTCGCAAGTTTGCGTCGCTCTCTGTTGGTTTTCTTTTTAACTCTACTCGAGATATTTAAAAAAAAGACATGATTTTCAATAGTAAAGCAATAAAGCTGTAAAGTTATTTTGTTTACATAAAAAGCTATTCTATTTCCATATAGCCATAGTGAATTAAAACAATTATTAAGAGAATAAACACACTACCACTATAGAAGCGGTTCTTGTTTATGGAAAAACAAATGGAAAACGAAACCCCTCGGGGAACCTTTGCGTCTCCGCCCTCCTGAGTCCGATACTCCGATTGGCTGAATGCATTCTCGCATGTAACCAATCACGAGGTGACATTCGACCCCCTTCCAAATTTAAATATTGCAATTTTTTTTATTCAGTCGTAAACGTTATGCGATAGAAGACGCATCTCGACAGCATATTAAAGAAAAAGTGTATCTTTTTCATTGTATTTTATGTGAATTCAATTAAGTGCGGATTTATGCCAACCGTTTCGGATATTTCGGGTAAGAACGGTGAGCGAGCCTTTTTTTTTATTAATAATACAATAAAATATAACAGGGTTATTTTAAAAACTAAGTTTCTTCGAGAGACAGTGTCTTGAAAATTTTCAAACAATTCATTCATTAATTTCACAATTTATCGGCTTATTTATATTATCTAATTTATTTATATTCTCCAATATTTTTTGAATAAAAATATGATTTGAAGTAATCCATGCGAATTTGCAAGGTTTGTTGGACATATTGTCCTAAATAAGAAATGATTTGAGAAGGAATGGCTACCAGTATTCGGTATTTTTGTTACTATTTTACCTACATTTTTACTATTACAAGTAGGTATGTGTTGCCAAAATTTTTATTATCAAAATGATCTCGTGTACACTGTTGGATTAAATTTGTTGAACCTCCCCCCCCCTCAATTTGCTTGAGATAATTAAGTGTATAATTGAAATAAAACAAAATATACTTCTTGATTTGTTATATTTTATTTGAAACTAGCTTTCCGCCAGCGGCTTCGTCCGCGTGGTCTCATATATTACATAAAAACCTTCCTTTTGAATCACCCTATCTATGAAAAAAAACCGCATCAAAATCCGTTGTGTAGTTTTAAAGATTTAAGCATACCTATGGATATAGGGACAGAGAAAGCAACTTTGTTTTATACTATTTAGTGAAGCAAGCGCCAATACAACTTTTTCCCAACGTTCAACAATTTTAAGTTACAATGGTTTATGGCTTTTTAAAAAGTTATGGTCATTCTTCCAATCACCTAATACATTTTTCAATGCTGTTGCTCATAAAGCGCTATTTTTTTAATCCATTGTAAACACCGAAAGTGAGTCTTTAAACACGTGTTAAATAAAAATGTACTGAAATCCTTTACTGCACACGTGCTTAAAAGTAATTTTTTGATTTTTTTTTTTGGCCGAGCACTAAAGAAATTAAAAAAAAAAATTGGTGAAAATATGTCAAACTTTAGAGGCAAAAGTATTTCAAGGAGCCTAGAACGAATATTTTCAAATAAAAATGTATGACACGAAAACGAGTTCAAATATCACGTTTAATTTTAACAAATAATTTTTACCTTTAATACATACTTAGTTTTATTAACCTATATATTTGTTTTATTTCCTCGCAAAAAGCATTGAAAGATTTTGTAAGAAACTTGAGCGTAAAAAGTTTTACGAATAAGGGCCAAATTGGCACGACTTTCCGCACTCGTATCTTAAATAACTATATCAGGATAACGAATAATCGGAATCAGTAACTTTGCGAATGAAACAGAAAATTCGTCTTTGGTTTTCCGATAACCACACAAATCACAACTAATGGGTGATTCTTCGATGTGACTTGAGTTTCATATGTCAGTTCGTGTTTATACTTAAAAATATGAGTTTAGGCAGAAGCGTGGCTTAGTTTATTTGTTGCATTTCCATTTTTAACATAGACTTTATCATAGGAATCTCAATAAGTTGTGAAAACAATATATATATTTTTTATTAAATTCCGCAGTTTATCTAATTTCGATTTGGAGGTGAACTGACATTGTGGCGTTTTCATATAAACACTTCAACGTTTCAGTGTAATGATAGTTAATATGGCACCGCGGAGTGAAATCTTTTCTCTTGTGTAGTTTGTACTCCTCGATTTTTTGGATTATTTGGCGTTCTGTATGTGAAATATGGTGCTTTTTCGAGTTGAATATCCTATGAAGGATTTTAAGCATCGGCGTTCGACCGACATTCAGAAACTCAGCTATGAATCCGTCCTTACTCGGTGCCCTGTTATTTTTAAGTTATCGTACATCTAGTAACAGGAGTTTATGTTAACGTGTATAATTATTCATAAATATTTTCGAATTCACTCAAAAGTTTGGTCCATGTAAACGAAATTGAAATTTGTAATATTATTTGAAAAATTACCCTGCTAGTGTATTTTCCACGGTTTGAATAAGGTTAAGCAAAACACAATATTATTGTAAGTACAATACTAATTCTTTTTACTTATCCTTATTACTAAACTAGTTCGAACATTCTTCTATACCGAGACGCTGTAGTTAATGATTCTTTAATTTTTCTCAATATCGGTATTCATAAAGTAACATGCACTCTCTTAACATCAAATAGTTATACTTTGTATAAAACTATGCTTTAAGAATATTATGTTCCTTAACGAAATGTGATTCATTTATGAAAACGAAGAATATCCGTGTATAATACATTACGAAAATAGTTGCTTAATCTATTTAGTACAATATGTCAATATACCATATGGTTTAAGTTTGCAAATTCTCCAAGGAACTTTATACTCTAAGGTGGTTTACACTTTCACACGAATAAACTTTCAAGAGCACATTGCAATTTTGAACCCGTAAAATAGTTGAGTATGAAATTACACACGCTTATTCGTGTTCTAACTAGGATGCTTGTGAGTGGTATTATTGTGTTATATTAATATTCAAACTACGAATCAAATCGATAATTCCCTACAACAAACGTTTATGTTCATAAAATTTTGAAAATGTTTACGTAAAAGGCACAAAACAATTTGAGGTGATGTGAAGGTATTATTAAAAAAATGTGTAACAGCACTTACGCGTTTATTCGGTGCGGCCGTCGAATTTAGTTATCTAAATCTTTTTCTTTGGCACGTCGCCTTTGACAGAGCGTTCGTGGTCACTATGTGGCAGTAACAACCTAAATCACTTACATTGAAAAGAACTATCATTCCCATTAATTCACCTGACCTGTCCTATAATTCTGTCAAAATCCAAAACCGAATTCGAATTCACTTCAAAAAGCGGCATCCGCTCAACCTCGAATTGGTAAAAACGTTTCGTGGCATAAGTGAAGTGAGTTTCTAAATGACATAGGAATTGAATATCTGAGACACGTGTATTCAATCAATTTTGTTTTGTATTTTTATAGAAAAAATGGATTCAATAGAATTTCTACATTCATTGACTTTAATTTGGACACATGAGATAATTCGAAATCGGGTCTGGATTTTCAACAGTTCAAACGGTGAATGAAGTCTTACATATCATGAAAGTCTCTTATAAGTTTTCTTCTGTCAATAGCATTGAATTGTATATTTTCTTAATTCGTTTATTTAGATAATTGAATTGATTATAACATTAATGAGTTACTATTTCGCCCTTGGTATAGAGGCACGCATGATTTGTACAAAATATTTTATTCTGACGAGGAAGTGACAATGACGTCTGAGTTGGCCGTCGGCGCGCGCGCATCTACCCGAACAGTATACAATGTAAAATTTCAATTTCAATTTCAATTTCAATTTATTTATTAGCCATTTATAACAATATTGTTATACAAGGTATGTCAGTTCACAATTCATAGTTCAATTAAATCTTAATCTCAAGAGAAAAAAAAACTTACAGTATCTAATTACATCATGTCATAAAAGTAGATTCGCTTATACGCATCGTCAAAAATTCATTCAAGGAATAGAGAGGATTTTGCTCAAAAAAAGATTTCAGAATACTTTTAAAGCTACTGTGGTTTTTGTTTGTAATACTTAATACTTGTGTAATACTTAAAGGTAATTTGTTATACATTATTATTTTTAGATAAATACCCTGTTTTTGAACTTTTTTTAGTTTTACCTTTGGATGACGTAACTTTTCATTATTACGTAGATTATATCCATGAGAATCACCTTTTCTTGCAAAATTTTCCTTCTCTACATGGATTTCCAACAAGCTATTATATATATATATATATATGAGGAAACAACGGTCATTATTCTGTCTTTCTTAAAATAGGCTCTCGCTGATGTACGCCTACTTACGCTATTTATAGTTCTTATTGCCCTTGTTTTGTTGTTTGAGCACACTCTGTATTTCAGCAGCATTTCCCCATACTGTGATTGCATATCTTATAATTGAGTGAATATATGCATAATATACTGTAATGAGTGTGCGTTTGTCTACTAATGGCTTCAGTTTCATTAAAGCATAATTTGCACTGGCTATTCTTTTGCAAATATCTGTAATATGGTTTGAATGACAGATTGTGTAGTCTACTGTATAGCCTAGAAATTTGTTTTCCGTTGTTGTTACTTGATTTTTATTTTTTTTAGCACAATACTTCATTACGATACTCTTGTTAGTATTCATCATAATTCCGTTTGCTTTGAACCAATCCTTAAGAATAGCCATCGCGTAATTAATTTTATATCCTAAGTATTCTTCAGATTTGTCTCTTATACCTACGTGAGTGTCATCCGCAAATAAACTAATGTGAGACCAATTTGGCACAGCACTAGCAAGATCATTTATGTATATTAAGAATAATACTGGACCCAAAATAGAGCCTTGAGGTACTCCTACATCTATTTTGCATATGCTTGAGTTGTAATTATCAACTGAGACAACTTGGCTACGGTTTGTTAGATAGCTTTCAATAATTTTTAGTTCTTTTCCTAGTAATCCATAGAATTTTAGTTTTGTTAATAAGATGTCATGTCTTAAGCAGTCAAATGCTTTAGACAGATCGCAATAAATACTGGCACACTTTTGTGACGAATCGAGTGATTCCAATATGAAGTATATGACCCTGCGAATAACCATTTCTGTCGATCTATTTTTTCGAAAACCAAATTGTGCACCAGTAAACAAGTTATTGTCTTCAAAATACTCCAAAAGTCTTGTTTTAATTATAGTTTCCAAGACTTTAGATAAGATTGGTAAAATGCATATATCTGGAAATATTCCTTGTTCTAGACAAGACGCAGTCACTATATACATAAGTTCCATGAGGTAATTGTTACTTAGATTTATATCTATGTTTGTGCAAGTAATTACGAAGTATTTACAAAATCTAACTGGTAGTATTATCTTACACGATAAGTTCGTAAACTATATCAGAGGTGTTGATGTCCGAGTTGCTATAAAGTCTATATCTGTGAAAAAATATTACTTACTATTCTAATTTGTTTTAAAGTTATGACTTGTATATCTTCTTTGTGACAGCTTCGATGATTGAACAATTAGTATACTTGTTTTGTCATTTAAATAACCGAATGGAGTTTAAAATACTGCCTTTGTAGATAACATCGCCGCCTTGAGTCGAGTTTATAGAATAAAACATGGTGAAAACTTTTCAGCCGCTGCAAGAATCTTCTTTTTAGATTTACTTAAATATTAAATAGTATTTATTCGAATAAGCTCATTAAAAACACTTTTGAATAGTCTAATGTTTTTTAGCCACCTGATAAGAAGAATGCGCCCAAGAAATTTCACTTCAATATTAACTTTGTTTTAATGCCATTGTTTCAGTTACAGTAATACCATTGTATGTGGATTCAGTGGGTTAAATGCTATGCAAACGAATGTTTTATTGCTTGTAAGTAAAACATGAAACATGCAACAGCTATAAAAAATAAATAAATATTAGACAACATCACGTATATTCCTCAGATTCCAAGATGAATAGCTAAAGCCCTTGTATTATGGAGTATCTGAGACAACGAAGGTAACACAACACCCAGACCAGAGTCAATATACAAAATTTAATTTAGTACATTGGTCGGATCGGGAATCGATCCCGGGTGTCAGAGATGGCAACGCTTTGTAAACGGCGTGCGAACCACTCGGCTACAGAGGTCGTCGTATAATAAAGCGTGTCTTGCAATTTACTTTTTGGTCACCATCATCAACACTGTTTCCTATAGATGAAATTGAGTTAAACATGGAAAACGGATTATAACCTATCACGCGGACCCAGTGCAGATTGGTGGGTGTAAACGACAGCAGATGCAGCCGAGACCAATGCTTGACATGTCTTCTCAAGCACGGGGAGATCGAGATTTAATTTTTCTGTTAATTAATCTTCACATTGCACACCTAAAGGTCTATCTAAAGATTGCGCCGTCAAGTTACTTCCTCACTTAGATAATGTCTTCTTTATATATTTGGAACAGTTACTTATCCATAATTATAATACTCTATACCAAGCTATTGCAGTCACAGTAAAAACTAAATTACTATAAAAATATAAAACCAATAAGTCGTAAAACATGATGTTTAAACACTTCTTTAATTAAATAAACGAATGAATTAATTAAAATATATTAAGAATGGAGCTATTGTTGGCAAACACGACGGTAAATATATCACATCCGCTGATAGGAACATCCTGTGCTTCATATAAATGCACTAATTTTACGTGTCGTAAACTATTTTTATTCAATTCATAATAATTTTATAAATAGTGCGATTTTATATGAAACTCCAATACAATTTACTTAATAAAAAGTAATAAATGACTCATCCGGTTTGTGTATCTAGAAGAGCCTTTTTTTTATCAAAAGTCAAAGAAAATGATCTTTATACAAATAGACTCTAATGGGAGTAACGACATTCACGAAACCATGTCATTACCAGATCAATACATTATAAATAAAGAAAAAAGAACCAATGATCTTATAATGGTAACATCATAATTTAATAATGGCTTCAATATTATTTTGAGATATAATGATTTTAGAAGAAATTACAAGACAGGTTTCTCTTTTCTTTTTATTGTACGGAACTTATTACTTGCTTTTACTATAATAAATAATTTCACCTGTACTTTTTAGCTCAATAGTCTTTTGTGTAAACAAAGAATGGATAATATAAAAATGTATTTCAAATTCTAAAAAACTTTTTTACCATGATTAATACTACTAAGATAATACCGACATTAGCTTGTCATCTTGGAATTTGAGCAATGTTTTTAATTTGGATTATTTTATAAATTGGGGGGGAAATGTTAAAAATATTAAGTGTTAATTATTTCTGTGTATTTGGCTACTTTTCTTTGCTCAATTGGCTGCAGCTGAAGTTTGATAGGGTTTGTGACCATTATAACAAATCCCTGGAATGAATCGACCAATAACCTCTCCCTTGAAGAACCGTATAAACACAACTAAACTAAATATAACCTTAGACTTCTCTCTCACAGTATACCCAGCACCGATGGCATCGGATCAGGAGTCATGTTCTGACGAGGAGCCTGACAGTGAGATGTTGAGTGATGACCTGTGCCTGCCCGACAGTGATGATGAGAGACACATCCCAAGAAGTGTACAGGTGACGGGTTATACTCTTTAAGTATATAGCTGACTAGCTGTTTTAGCTGACTTCACCTTAAGCGTTATTTTTCCTCAACTTATCAATTAACAGGATCATACAAATTGCAGCAAATTTTGTATAACCTCTAGTTTATTCCCTAACTTAAATCATAAACTTGAATTAAATTGCCAATGATAGAACAGAAAAAGTTAAATTGAGACGTGTTTGTTTAGTTAGTGATAGAACATAAAACGTGTTTGTTTTGGTTGTTAAAGTTAGCCTTCATTTTATAATAAGACTGAATTTAAATTCACAATTTATTACGTAGAGCCTGTCGGACGAAGTGCCGTCACTCAACTCGTGCGTTCTGCGTCCACCTCGCAAGCTGTTCACGAACTGTAGGGAGCGCTGGAGACAGCAGAACGTGAGCGGAGCGTTCGCTGAACTGAGACGGCTGGTGCCCACACATCCACCTGATAAGAAACTTTCTAAGAACGAAATACTCAGGATGGCAATAAGGTAACATGCTCATTCTCATTGTTTTACATAGTTTGGATAGACTTTTACAACTTTTATTTATAATGATTTGATTTCAATACAACTTTTGTAATCAAATCAGTATTAGTATAATGGGGTTAAGGTTACATGACATAAAATCAATTCTTTTTAGGTATGATTGACTTTTTTGATGGGGAGATCCCCAGCTTACAATATTCTTCATGAAAAATGCTTAAAATCCACTTTATCCTTGGCACTCTGCAATTCGGGCAACTGCTCTGGCTTTAGCTAATCACCTTGGTATCTGAGCAATGTATGTGATGTTGTCAATTTTTTTTTATCTCATCATACTATTTCAAGCTATTTTAGTTCCTTAATTCAAGAGATGGATAACTAATGAGTAATATGAACATTGTTTTTATGAAGCACACTTTACCTACCAAACTAATAATATCATCTTTACTAAATAAATCTCCACAAAACTAAGTGTCCATACATACTCGTATTTATCTAAATATTGTATCTAAATCGCTACAAATAATACATTTTTTTTTATAGAACTTCGTTTAGTGAGTTCGTTTAATCATCTTGTTATTTCATAGGTGTATTCTTTACAGGTACATAGGTCTTCTGTGTGAAGTGCTAGAATGGCAAAAAAATCACGGGCTATCGATGAATAAAGAGAATACAGCAGACCTGACTATAAAATGCGAATCACCTCTTAGTCCGCAGTCCAGAAGACTCAGACTCAAGAGACCGTATTACAATGAAGACGATTGTCCCAAAACAAAGATGTGCAACGATACTGATTACCAGAAGTACGGCAACGAGGAAAATGAAAATTCTGGTATATTCCAGAGACACATCGGATATCGATCAGAAATTTACTTCAGCAATGACCATTTGAGAGTGCTGAGGAACCAGTATTACTTCTCGTCAAGATGGAGGCAGAATTTGCCGTTTAGGAATTTGGCTGATAGAAATGGGAATAATCTGTTGATTATCGCTCCGTCACAGAATGGCAAGGAGGATGGAAAGAATGGACAAAGCAGCTACAAGGAGAAGAATGACGAAAGAAATAATAAATAAGGTTCATTTTTCGTATACAGCGTCTACTGAGTTAGCCCTCGAATCGTGTTTTTGAAGTGTATTTTTTTTTTATATAAAACTATGAGAAATTATAAAAATATTTTATGTTAGTTACATTAAAATACATCGGTATTTCTAGTCAACTTATATAAACAAATATAAATATAAGAAAGTCGGAGATTTTTATATTTAATTGAAAATGCAAGTTTTTAAATAAGTAACTTAAAAATAACGTTCGTAAAAATAGTAAGTAATTACTTTTTATTAAGAAACATTTAGGCTATATAAACAAGTTTATACCTGCGACTTCGTCTACGTGTATTCAAAGTAAATTATGGACAATAGTTAACCTTTTCCTTTCCAAATTTTATTACGTCACTATTCCAACGCAGGGATACGAACATTTATGTTTGTCAAAACTAATATTTACGAATCTCTCTCAAATTAATATAATGACAAAACGAAGTATAAAAATCCAGCTGTAATATCAATAGAAGATAGTGATTATATGACAACAAGAATAATAATATATATTTTTTTGAAATAATATATTACAAACCCTTCTTAATCCTCCAATTGTTGTTTGCTACAAATTATTCCTTTTTTTATTACAAAATATAATAGTAAATGAAATATTACAAATATAGCACAGGAATTAATCTTTATGGCAGCAATTTTTTTGCAAGCGACCAACATATTGTATGTTGAATAAATTAATCTTATTTTTTACTTTCCCTAATCAGATATATTAGAATTATCAGTATTTACCTTGCAGACAGAAGTCACTTTTTTGTCAATAATTGCTTTACTTTTGTTTTTTTATTTATTTAGTTTTAGTAATAAGATCTTCTTTAAGACCATCTTTATATATAAATCATAAGCGCCGTTCATTAAGGTTTAATGACAATTTTGAACTCTAATGCATGTTCTTTAAAGATTGTCAGTAATGACCCCTTAAAGTAATGAAAACTTTAATGAACGTTTAGGCAACGCACAGTAAATTTGTAAATTTATTGAAGTTACCATTGATATTTATTTTAAATATTCTTTGATATTAAGATTTATGATTTTGTTTACCCGCACAACAAACATGTTTTATTGTTATTTTTATTTTAATTATTTTTCTTACCGTGAAATTAAAATATAAATTCGTTAGTTGAATTTAAAATCTGAAATTTTATGAAATTCTTATTTTCCACTTTTAGTGGATTAAAGGTTATGTTTGTTTTTACATTCTTTATTTTAATAAAACCTTTGTTGTTTAGTAAGAAATTTGTTTTAATGATAATATACGAACGTCACATGTCACTAATAACCTGTTTTATTTAGACAAAGGATGTTATTGTTAATTTAGACAGAATACTTATTCGCCTCGGTGGCGCAGTAGGCAGCGCGTAAGTCTCATAATCTTAAGGTCGTGAGTTCGATCCTCACCCGGGGCATACTTTTGTACAGATTATTTCTTGTTTTTGTATTTACATATACCAGTATACATAGTATTTGAATAACTATTGTTTTTGGTAAATAAAACATATTCGAAATAGAATTCGTGTGCTTTATGTTCATCAAAGACGGATAAAGACCAAGGGTAAGGACAAAATCAAAACAAATGATTAAAAATATAATTGAAGATAGTTTTTCGTTTGGCTGTGCAATAATCATAATGATTTTATTATAAAGGAGCCATGGCTTCTTCCGGTCCATCGTCAGGCCAGCAGAGCGACCGCATTGCTCTCTAGCCGTAGATACGACACCTTGTCGATGTCGTATCGATATTTCGGTTCATTTTACTACTTTGACCATGTACTTTCGTAACGAGGAGCGAACTAAAGAATGATGATTGTGGATTTGATAGCAGTGTTACCAACTTAGATATTTATCCCAAATTTATCCACCAGAAGATATATCAAAGTAGTAACGTGAAACGAAAAAACGTCATAAAATGGCTAAGATGTCGTATTCTATGACTAGAATCAAAGCTAGAGAGTTAGATGATCGCTCCCCAGCTCCATTCCATGATATTGCAATTTCATTAATACATAATTTCAACTCAATCAAAAGGGGACGTGGGTAAAATTTCTCTATCTATAGGATTTATAACAGTCAAATCGGGAATTTATTACAAAAATGCTATCCCTTTTCATTCAGCTCAGTATATTCTTACAAACCATTTTTAAATAATCCTGACGCCGCGCAGATTAGTTTTTTGGAACGAAACCTACTTAGATATATCGTGATCGTGACACAAAACTCTGCAATACCATGAAAACGACGAATAATGCCATCTCCTTTCCTCCTTCATCCTGCTTTAACAGAAGTGGGTGTGGTTAAGGACCGCCTCTTGTTTCTGCGATTTCATCAAAAGTGTTTACGAGTCTCCCTCAAGCTGACAGAGATAAATGTGAATTGTAATGAATTTATATTCCACTCGGTAGTGCTACTACGCAACTATTTTAAGGTCTAATCCTGCATATGCAGTGTTTATTTTATATAACATACCTACCTGAGATGGACGACTACATTAATTACTCATTTCTTTTGCTATCTCTTCGAGTGCAATACGCACTGATAAAGCTCAAACAGGAAAGAGCAAAAGTCAACAAAAATATTTGCCTTTGAAATCGATACTTCCCCGGTCGGTACTCGAATGTGAGATAAGCGGTAATCCGGTATATTAATGCGACATTAGCCCCGGCCACGTGCCGAGCCTACTATCAATTAGACATCAGGAGAGACTGTGAGAACTTCACACCCCATAACCTGAGGGCTAACATTGCGTTTGGGGTTGAATAACAATTACTTAGATCCAAATAACTGAACCGTTGCTGTTTTTTTTATTTGGATTGGCATTTAAATATAATATTTTTAGTAATTTTTTTTTTAATTAGTAAAAAAAGAACCAAATTCAAACTATAAAAAATGATAGTGAAAAGTTTGAAGTTTTAGGCAAGTAGATTTTATTTATTTGCTAGACTTATTTTTTCCAATAATCTATACTTATCAGGGGAGAGTGTATGAACTTTACACCAGAAATATTTCATAGTTTGCAGTGGATAGGCTCCGACTGAAACTATTGGACCGATCATAAAAGTCTTTCATCTACGGGATGGTACAGGCGAACTCGGCCGGAAACAGCTAGTTTTTTAAAATTTGGTTCACAATTCAAGAAGAAATTGATGAACATAATTACCTACTTACATGAAAAATATACACACACGTTGAACATATAATAGAAGATCCTTTCCGATTTTGACTGAATGCAAAAGACGCTATCTTTTTTTTGCTGATATAAAAATATCATCTAAATATTTAGGTGTAGGTGATGCGCTCTGTATTTTGTTTTCTTATAAAAGGAAAACTACTGATTTGATTCTGAGAAAATTTAAATTTAAACCATCTCGGTCCATAAAGATTCTTTAAAATCGGTCAACAATTCGCGGAAAGAGATTTTGGGGTCGGTCAAAAAGAATATGAATTACTTTCCGGAAGTTGTTTAAAGTAATAAATCTTAATGCAAAAAAAGAAACATTTTCGTGATTAAAGGTGAAAATAGACACTCACTGTTAACATTTGAGCTTTATACTATGTTTGAGCATTCGCCTTTTTTTATTTTGTCGAACTGAACAAATTATACAGCGCTATGAACACTTCCAAGCTATTCTAGCAGACTTTGGTAAATATAAGTCAAAAAATGTTTTCTTCATGAGGATGTCAGAAAACAACGGCAAAAAGCTCGTTGCAAAATTATTTGTTTCACTAGAATGATTGCTATAGGTTATTATACCTACGCTTCCGTTTGTATTGTGAGCTTAACTACATTCTGCAAAAATTACCAGAATAATCTTTATTATTTTATTGATAAATAGTCAATTTAATTCTCTTTAATATTTGTATCAGCGGTTAATAGTTTCGAAGATACAGTGCTGGGGGCCAATTCTACTAAATAAATTTTGTTTAAATCGAATCGAAAACGGATCGAAACCCAACGAAACTACAATTTTTAATGGTTTTTCTATTCTACTAAGAGTGACATACGATACAATTCCAGCTAAAATAGAACTGGAATTGTATCGTATTCTTATTTAGTAGGATTGGCCCCCTGTTTGTGGAACTAGTGCTAGTCTGCGCGAAAACGCTCTCTACAAATTTAACAGTGCAACGGTAGCGGTAAACGTATGGGCGTCTGGGCAATCTTTGTTATATCGTTGTTATTTGTGCATTTATGTTTATAGTTGTTATAATGAACATTGTTACATTTTATGTAACAAATTTAATGCCATATGTATTTTAGCAAATGTTTGTAGTATATTTTCCCTACTTTTTCAAGTTTTCAAAGCGTAATATCGGGTTAATAACATTAATAATCGGGAATAATAATGAGCGACACGCGTAACTTAAAATTTTATTTATGAAATAATAGCTAATCATTCGCAATGTAATCACCGTGGTAATACACCACTGTACGCCAGCGATTAGGCAAAGATTGGATTGTGTCTATGTAAAACTTTGCCGGTTTGGATTTGAAAAAGTCTATGTACTGTTGTAACTGGGGTTCCTCATGAAAGCTTTTTTCCGTAAATGATTACCAACTGACAAATATTTTGTCATGTTATGGATGTGGACATATGAAGTATTACTGGCGTGCATGATCACCACCCGCTCTTTATACCCCCCGCCATAGAACGTTCTCGACCCGCTCATACTCGTACTTATTAGTACGATATTTTCCAAATAAGTGTCATAAAATATGTTTTGTAAAATCTTTCTAAGTTGAAATGGTCCACATTTTCTGGATATATAACAGGCACCTATGTTTTCACTTGTAAGACACAAGCCTAGCATTTTTAAAAACTAAAGCTATTTTAATATTAAAATAAAGCAAGCCCAGTGTTGGCCATAACGCTCCTGTCTTTATAATTAAGTGTGTAAAGCATGGAGAGATTAAAACAAACTAGGTACTTTATAATAAAAAAATTTACTCAACATTTGGTTTGGGCTAGTAGTACTTTGATTTTTAATTACAATATTATTTTCATTTCATATTTCATTCTAGGAACAATTGATACTGCATTTTGTTTTCCTAATTGACTTAATACAATCGTTATCACATTCAAAGTTTTTTGGAATCATTTAACGTTTGAAGTCGCAACCCCTTATGAAACAAATTTAACTTGAAGTGATATTTAAGGCTTGTCTTAGAAAATTGGCGACGTTCTCTTTCTTTCTTTCGTTCTTTCAAAAAACATCACGATCGCCATAGTTACCACATGTCAAATAGTTGAAGCGTCAAATTCATGAATATCTTTCAAATGTCAAGTTAAAAGCATTTGCGATCGATTTTAAAATTGAACAATTATTCCTAGTCCATAGCTTCTGGAAAACCCGAAAATTAACATATGTATTTTTCAACAGCCTTTGTTTTGTTCGATTAATATTAAAAAACAGTCTTTTCGTAATCACAGCTCTGTCTTCTTATTTCGCACGTGGAATTCTTTAAAGGCTTTTACTGCTTTGAAGATATCCGCTGAAAGTTCTTCCGGCATTTCGAAAGCTAGGAAATGTCCGCCGTCGTCTGTTACCGTAACATTAATAAGGTTTGCAAATTTGTGTTTAAGGATACTCGGTGGCTGGTAGAATAGTTCGTATCTCGCTTGATATGCCCATGTAGGGACATTAGTTTTTACCCTGGAAGAAAAATCAATTACATATATAACTTAGGTGTCTTACAAGGCCGCAAAGATACTTCTAACAATCGTGTCCATAACTATAACGTATTTCTTAAGCACTTGTTACTTTCGTTAACAGTAAACATATACTCATTAAGGTTTAGTGAAAACAAATATTTAAAAAATATAAAGCTCCCGAGTAAAATGTATATGTTTTCTGATTATTTGCTTCGTTAATATCTACGTATACAGCATACAACATTGTCAATGCATCTTATAATTTTGTTCTGAGATTACAAATGCAATAAAACTTGTTTAAGTAGGTTTTATTTTATTGGTTCTGTGATGTTTTAAAGGCGCTGTGTTTGAAACTGCGTTTCACAGAATTTACTGCAATACTTACGTTGCCAGGTTCTGGGCTCTGATCTTGCTGCTCATATTCTCTGCATAGAACCTCATAGACGTGGTGATCGAGTTAGAAGACCAGTACATCATAAGGTTGTCAATGAGCTGGTCTTTCGTGAAACGTATTTCGATACCACCGTCTGCTTTGAATTTGTTGTTGTGATTCACCCAAGTGGAAAACTTCTCCAGTATATAGGCTAGTAAGCCTGCTGGGGAATCGCTGAGAGCGACACCTAGAAAATAAGATTATTTTATCAATAATGCTTTCTTTTCCAGAATTATTTTATCTATAAAGGTTTAGATTTATGGTCTATATGAAATCAATTTTCACATGTCATAAAGTAATTTTCTATGAACTGTAATTTGATGGATTTTATTACATTGTCGTATTACATTATTTTTGTATTTATAAGTTGTATTTATCTTTATTTAATAGAGTGAGGTCGAGCTTATCTAATTTAATATATGCATTACTTTTGCTTGCTACGCCGTGTCCATTCAGATATACATATGGCAAACAAGAAAAGGTTACATTTAAATATACCAATAAATTAATATATTCATACTTTTTATTAAATGAGGGTCCATAGGGGGCTTTCTTAGCCCTGAAAGATACCAGAAAACGATTTAAATTTCAAGTTGATTGCATTCAAGAAATTTTTATATTTCAATGTTTCAGAACATGATCTAAAGTGTATCTAAAGTTTTCGTTTATATTTTTCATCCTATTACTAATAATCGTTTATTTTTTAGATGCCCAAAGTCTAGAATTATTGCATATTTTTTGTCAAAATCCACCCCTTTTCGAAGATTTAATCTATTATGAGGCAAGATTTCTTACCAATGGTATCTGGTTTAGTTGCCTGCAAGTGAAAGTAACCGAACTCTTCCAGTACGTAGGAGATAAACCATGATAATGGATACATTCTCTCAGCAAGATGAGGTTCCACCACTAGAGATGGGACGACTGATCCAACCAAAGTTTTCATTGTTGCCATTGGATGCTGGAAAGTTTGAAATGATTCATTTAATTTCTTCATAACAAATTAAACTAATAATGAGCCTAAATTATTATTTTATTATAAGAGTAGCTATTCAAAGATAAATTAAAAAAGAATGTATTAACAAATTTATAGCATTTTACTATAATATCTAATAATATCGAGAGTAGCTCGGTGGCGTAGTGGATAAGCGCCGCGGACTGCGATCGTTATTGTTAAGCAATTTTTGCAAGGGTCGATCACGGAATGGATGACCCAAAAAATATTATCTCGAGCTACTCCATGCTTCGGAAGGCACGTTGATCCCGGCTGCATTTGTAGTCGTTAATACCCTCCAGTTCACATTGGGCCAGTGTGGAGGGTCGTGGCCCATCCTCCTTAACCATCCACAAGGAAGGCCTCAGCCCCAGCAGTGGGGACGTAAAAGGGCTGATGATAATGATGATGATAATAATATCTGCCAGGTTATGCTCCTAGCACTGTTTTCATCATAATATTAAGGGGTTTGGATATGGTACCTGTACAAAAGCCATGTTGGTATGATGACCGAGAATGTCATCTTGGTAAATAGTGGACAAGGCAGATACTACTCCAGCTCCCCAATCTCCACCTTGAACGTAGAATTTCTTGTGGCCAAGCCTCGACATGAGATTTTTGAAAATTACAGCTGTTTGGGGTACTGCAAGGCCTGGACGTATAGCTGCCTGGGGATTGAGGTAAAATTGAAGAGCAGTTAACTTATTTTTTATAACTTAATACGGAATTATGGTGATGATAACATATTTTTATATATATTGATATTTCGATTCAATAACTATTTGATACTAAAACTACGCTACTAATTAAAAATTATTTAAAACTGCCCAAATTTTATTAAACATGATAGAATAGTATATTGTTCGTAAAAATACTGGAACCATTATTGAATTTGATATTGATTCAACTTAAAATTATTGTATCTGATTGATATATATTAATATCCTATACAGATAGTACTTTGAAAGTTGTATTTACATCTGAGAATCCATATCCTGGCAAGCTGGGCACGACAACCTCAAAAACGAAGTCGTACCCTTGCCTTGGTGTGGTGAGCAGCGGAATCGCCTCATAGAACTCTCGTACTGATCCTGGCCAACCATGGACAAGCAATAAGGGCAGCACTTGAACTCCTTGGGTAACCTAAAAAATAAAATACTCATTAGATATTTTATGTATTTATTTTAGTTAGGAAAATTTACAGCTGTAAAACACACAATAGAAATTAAAATAACAAAAGGAAAATAATATGTCATTGGCGGCGTTAAGGGCGTGAAAAGCCTAAATGTAAAGTTTTAATTTAAATGGTTTCTTTACGAGTATTTATGTAATCATAAAAGGGGGTCATAATAGGTATAGCAGATTGGGAATAGTAACGAATGTACATATATAAAACCGACATCAATAGCTTATCCGTAACTTGTGCCGACTAATTTATATTATCCTTTAAAATCGTAGATGCAGAAGCTACACGGTCATCTAGTTTGAATATTATTATGGTAATAACAAACATATACGTATAAATCGAACCAAATTAATTTCTAACCAAACTTAAATCACATACCTGAGGTTTCACTCTAATGAAATGTATATCCAGTCCTTGGATGTTAGTCTTGAACTGTGGAAATTTATTCAGAAAGGCTTCTCTTTGCGCGAAATTATATTTATCAGCCCAGTAGTTCACCCAGCTGTCGAGATTCTTGGTGTTGAAGCCGTATTCAAAAGCTACACCTTCTAGAGGAGGTGGTGGTTTACGGTAGTTCTTCAAGCGATTTTTCAGATCTTTAATCATCTGAAATTCAAGTGCATTCTTAGATTCCTGATCACCCTTGCAATCTATGGGGATTAATTAGTAGCATAAACTAAATCTTAAACGAAACTTATTTAAACATAGATTTGATTTACAACATTGTCTTATTACCTCTCTATTTACCTATGTCTGGATATAATCTTTAACTCAACTTCTAATTGACTCTAAAGTGGACGTTAGAATTAGAAAAGGAAAGGTTCCCGCCATAGACGGATAAACTGATGAAGCTAATTTTGATGTAGAAGTCAATGAATATTACGGTAGAGCAGTCCCTCTAGCACCCCGCCATTATTTTGCTTCACATATTTTTAATTAGGTAAGAAGTGTCATACCGATTCCTCAAACTGCACTTTAAATGGTTTTATCATCTTGTCCACTCTTCCTTTCAGTGCACTGGGTCCCCACCATTCTTCTGGATCATAATGTGGAATGGGTGCTTCCGGTGTCTGTACCATGAACCACACTCCAGCTCCGACAGCCAGAATGGCTAGCAGAAAGATGAATTTCGCCATTTTCTGTAAAATGTAAGTATATAAAGTTCTAATAGATATATTTTAATTGTTTATATTTCATTTAATGACTATAGTTTACTCGGCAGAAAAAAGTTATTCATTAAGTACCATGTAGATAAATAATATGGTAGCGGATTGCTAACTGAATTGTTATAAAATTAGGAATACTACTATAAAATATAAAATAATGACCTTTTTTCGGTACCCCACTTATTCAAAGTCAGAGTTATTATGTCTTTTGTTTTCAAAAGTGGTGGAGATACTACGTAACGTGTGTCATGGTTGGTTTGACAGATCAATCAGTACTGCATTTTGATGTTTAAAAGCCGATACACGATGCAGGTACAGATAGTAACGCGAGAGAGCCGCTGAGATAACCAAGTAACTCTACAGGAAAACTAAGACGGCAAGCTATAATAAGCGTGGTCGTTAAGCTAAGGTAGGTACAAAAATAATATTCTTGTAATAAGATCATACTGAAATTTGCGTTTCATTTAATATCAGCTGGACAAGTATATATATAATATACATGGTACAATTATATACTACTAGAGGTACATCTATAGTCTTATTTTTAAACTTTATAAGGCTTAATAATAAAATCCTCAAATCAAAACAAAACTACCAAGGAATCGCCATGTCTGATTTCCCGAGTTTGATTTTCAATCGGGTCAAATTATAAATGAATTTTCTATGTATATTGTCTCGGGTTTAGGTGTTGTGTTATCTTTGTTGTTTCAAATACCATGACAGAAATCCTTTAGCTATTTATTTTGGGATCTTTAGTAACACATAAACAAATTGAATATTTTCGAATACCACTGAGATCTCATTTATTTCACAGTTCATTGGCATAAATGAGACACTGTAAACTTCCACTTCATTTCTAAGATAATGCATTCACGCTCAAAATAAATTATAAACAAGTTCAAGGCAACTTACCGGTAAAACAAAAAAACTCCTAGTTACATGCGCGTGCGCCCTCCTCAGTGTACAAGAACGCACTGCCTTGCTTGACTACCGGTAATTGACCGGCAGCGGACCCGGTGCCATCATTTGTTAGTAACTATGCTCCACGACAGTTACGTAACCGTAGGGCTGCCAGAGGTTCTACTGGGTAAATAATTGAACTTCTCATAACTGACATTAAATCCATGGCATAAGATCGTGTATCTGTATCGAAATGTTCTCGTAATCATTTAATCATAATTTATTTATTTCTTCTTTTATGTGATTGTATCGTTAAGATTCATGATGGTATAAAATAAGTCCATTTCACTGGCAGCCCTGTTGATAACTGTGTTTAAAAAGATAAACATCGGTTATCTTGAAGCACCAAACAAACGTACACCTTATAAACGAATCGAATCGTCATAATACGTATCTGTCGTGTATGGACACGGATTTGAGTATCATTTTATTTATTGGACTCTGTGTTATAGGTTACGGAAAGTTTTTCATATGTGATTTTGATAAAAAGTGTTAATGATAGATAATTATTATATCAATGACATAAACATATTATTGCACTCTCTGGATATTGTTATAATTATACAGATTTATGAAGACTACAAGTTCCGAATAGAAAATGTGTACGGTAAAATTAACAGCCAGGTTAAGATAACTACCTAGTCAAATTCTTAATAAATTTTATAAACTACTTCCCTAGTCTATATAATAATTGTAAATAAGTTGTTCCAAATAATATATTAAGAATTGTTCATTTATCTATCTAATCAAATCCAAAGTTCAAAACACAAAACAAGCCAATGATAAATGTAATTTTTGGCAAGTCATCATTAAGTATCATTTTCTTAAATACATCTTGCGGCAAGAGTTATTTAATCGCGTCTGGGTCTTTTTTTATATTTATTCAGATTTGCGTCTTGGTTCGTTGGTTGAATAGTGCCTTCGTTATATTTCTACAATATAAAGGTTATGTGTAACGTGTGCTTCAGAGCAATGTACATGTGTAAAAAAATTTTGCTATCAATGAAACTGGAAACCAATTTTTTTAAGTGACCTTACACCATGGTACTTATAATCTTATAGTAAGAGACAATAAACTAGGGAATTTGAGACTTTTCTGTAAACCAAGTTTCCTGTTTTCTTGCATGGTTAGCATCTGGTTAACGCAACGTAACTAAGCTAAATTGGTTATTTGTGAAACTATTTTAGAAATAAATAGTAAAATAAGGCACAACATACTTACAGAATTTGTATGTTTATATCTTTATTAGTAACGATTAAGAGACAAAATTCTATCGACTCTATATTAGGGCAAAAAACGCAAAAATAATATTCATATAATACAGTAATTAATTATTTACTCACAATTTAATTAAATTATTTAATCAAAAACAACATTTGTTATATATCTCATAAATCAGTCTTCACGTTACTCTTCTTATGCCACTGTCTGAAAGCTTGGACCGCATTCAAGACATCTTCAGAGAACACCTGTGGTCGTTCGAACGCCAGGAAATGTCCACCATCATCGATGGGATTGTCTTTGATTAGGTTGGGGTACTTTAACTTGATGAGCCAGGGTGGTAAATAACCTAATTCATTTTTAGCTTGAATGGTCCACGTCGGCACTGTTGTTGGGATTCTATAGAAGAGTCAAACGATGTTTTTTTAATAAATCGAATTCTTGAAAATGTGTATGATAATACCATATTCGTCAATGTCTCTGCCAGTTACTAATCAATATGTTTCGATTTGCAATATTTAGCAGATCAAATAGACATGTCGTTAAAATATTTTTACGACACGTCACGTATTTTTACGATATTTTTAAGTCACGTTTGGAGCACTAATATCAATATGATATTAGTGCTCCAAACCAAGCTCACTTAGTATGAGGACAATAGTAAATATTAGTCTTAAAGCAATTTTAAATTATTACTTAAGAAATAAATATACGTTACAATTCTGTCGATTTGTTCAAATATTTTAAAGATAAGTAACATTGTGCAAACCATTTCGGTAGCTTCAAGCTATTACAGAGATAAAATCAAGACTTGATTCCAAATAATTTATATAAAGACACATGTAAAGACCACTTACTCATCCATTTTAAAAGCCATATTTCTTTTATTGAAGCATTCTGAATATAGTCTCATAGACGTGGTTATAGATCTGGTTGACCAGTACATCATCAGGTTGTCGATCAGCTGATCCTTAGTAAACCTGAATTCGAGACCACCATCGACCTTTGACCGGAATTCCCTACGAGTCCAAGTTGAGAACTTCTCCAAAATGTATGCCATGAGCCCAGACGGTGAGTCCGTTAATGCTACTCCTAAAATTATAAATGATATATGTTAATCCAAATGATGTATCATGACAATTGAGACTCGAGACCGTATTACAATTATAATTATTCAGTGCAGGCGGCTTACAAGTATTTACAAAGTTGAAGAAGTATCATCGGAAATCCTCGTTCTTAACAGAAAAAGCTACGTTGTCAAATCTGTAGTGAAAATACAAGGAAAATAAACGTAGTTTATTTAAAAGTGTTAGCATTATTATATTTGATGAATTTTGGATTTCTAATGCTATATTAATAAATATCTTAAAGAAAAATACTTAAAAAATGTATTAGTCTCAAGTACCCTTTTTCTTTCTTAAAATCTTACACCTCTATCTATAGTCGAGTGAAAGTAATTACTTAAGCAACTATTATTAACAAATAAACAAGAATTTGAATGAAGTAAGAACTGTTCATAGTATTTACATTTTCTCAAGTAATTACTTCTCTCTACTATGAATATGAATGATAGTATTAAACATCCACGATTTTACCAACTGTATCTGGTTTAGTGGCTTGTATATGAAAGTAGCCAGATTCTTCAATCAAAAAGCTATACAAGTCTGACTGAGGATATATACGATCAGCCAGCTTACTATCCACTACTTAAGGTGGATATATTGAGCCTAAGAGTTCGAAGAAGGTAACAGTTGGCGTCATTAAGAAGATCACGTTTGCGTGATAGCCAAGCACTTCCTGAAACAAAATTAGTTATAGTATTCCTCTCAGAAGGAAGTGACATAGATTTTCTTTAAAAATATTTAATTATTGTATAGAGACACAAAATACATACTAACAAAAACCTGTATAAAATCCTCCATAATTTTTGAGTATTGGAATGGCCTTTCGGAATTCGAAAACAACAGCAAATGACGAAATTTTGTCAGAATTAGATAAGAAATGTTTGGAATTGAGAATTAAGGTGGATAATTATAATTATACAAGCAAAGCAAATAAATATTCAATTGGTACCTATATAAATATTGCAATCTAAATATTCAGCTGTTCGCCAATTAGAAATATCAATAATGTCTTCAATAAGATGTTTGGTGTAATAAAAATATCATCAAATGTAAAATAACCTACGTTCGGGAATAAAGTTGCAATATTGGCTGCAATCAGGGAACCCCAGTCTCCACCTTGGACGTAGTATTTTTGGAAGCGGAGCCTCTGCATCAGGTTCCTAAAGATTACTGCGATCTCCAATGGACCCATACCAGGTTTCACTGCTCCCTGAATTTAGTGACGTAGTTAAAAATCGTTTACATATAAAGATATTTCATTACCAAGAGCAAAGTTTGTGTCTCAAAAATTTTGTATTCTTTTATGTTTGTTGGAACAAACACGGTAGTGTTTGGACAGTAGTGTAGGTATTTCTATAAGTGAATTATAATTGTTATCGTTATTTTTATTTTACATTTGGATCATTATATCTTTCATATTGAAAGTTTCTTGTAATGGAATTATCAGTGATTGAAAATACTCGTATTTATCAGATAATATAGGACTAATATAGGAGTGTAATATTTTCATTCACCTAGTTAAAAATGAATCAAAACTGAAACATCTCAGCACCTTAGAGGCGAGGTCATTAGATAAGTATCAAAATGGTATTTGGGATGAAAAATTAATAAGTATTATAATTTTATAACCTAGAGCTTGATAAATGGAGAAACAGCACTATCGACATTTTATACTAGATTTAAATTTATTACTCAGTTTAAAATAATTAAATAGATTAATTACAGAGAATCTGAAATATTTAGAGTTCAAATTAAGACACTTGAAAGTTTAATTTTATAGAATGTCTAGGTGTAAAAGTTAAACAATAATTCACAAGAATGCTGCGTAAATTCTACTCGTACTAATTTATACTTTAGAAATAATAAAAAATATACTCGTATCTTTTGGACTATAATATTACTTAGATCTTTTTAATTCAGTAATGCTTTGGAAAAAAATAAAGATGTATCATTCACGTAATACGACACGAAAAGTAAATATTTACCTCAGAATGTCCATAGCCTGGAAGACTTGGTATAATCAGTTCCAGTACGAAATCTCTATCTTTACTGGCGGCAGTCAAGTAAGGGATGGCTTCGTAAAACTCTCTAACAGAGCCTGGCCAACCATGCAGAAGAAGTATGGGCACTAAGTGTTTGCCTGGCGGCACCTTGGAATAACGACAATTACTAATCAATATCAAAATCATCCAGATTTTTTTACATTCAGTTACTTGAGTTATTTCAATTGAAATTTAAGAAGTTTATAACAAGCCTAGAACTTTTGAATGATAGCTGGTTTTACAAAAACAACAACCGTCTGTCACCTCTTGGTGCACCAGGGTATACCACTGGGTTGACTATTAAAGATAATATTAATCAGCTTTCGTAAAATGCTACTTACTTCTGGAGTAACTCTGATGAAGTGAATGTTCAGTCCTTGTATTTTGGTCCTAAAGTGGGGGTACTGGTTGAAGAAATTCTCTCTCTCTGTGAAGTTGTACTTTTCCATCCAATATGTGGCCCAGGAGTCGAGGGTTTTTGTATTGAAGCCATATTCGAAGCCGATTCCTTCGAGGGGTGGGGTGAAAGGTTTGCGAGCTTTAAGACGATCTTTGAGATCTTTTATTACCTAGAATAACATTTAAAAAAATCTATTTATTTCACATCGTCACCATGACTGTGCAAAACTTTTAATGATTTATCAAACATCAACTGACCTCGCGAGCCTCATACCACCTTATAATTAAAATATATGCCGATGTACACACCATCTATTTCTATTTTAGTAAAAGAATATTTAGAATAGGACCAGTCATTTTCGAGTTTATTCATTACAAATATACAAAACACAAAACGTAGAATTTCAAGAATAACTTCGCATATTAATACTAATAAGGAGTTTGAAGTCTTCGGTTTGTGATTAATAATGTAATTGATTTTTGTTGATATTTATTAAAAGATTTTTATTATTTTGAGCCATATTACCAAATGATAGGGGATCCTAGGAACTGTTCTTAAATTCAACACGACAAAGCTGTAATAAATTAATTTGCCTGGATTATTTTAAGGTATTTTATTAGTCAACCTCTGTATTTTATTTTATTAGGTGATTTCATTCTTGTCTCTTACCGGTTGGGTAAATTTGATCTTGTATGGTGTTATAGCGGTATCTTCTTTAGGTTCCCCTGATCCCTACCACGCGTTTAGATCTACCTCAGGCAGTGGAGGAGGACTCTTCAAATATAAAAGGTAGACCGGCAGGAGAGCTACCGCCGCTAACAGAAGTAAAACCAGGACTTTGAGCATCTGGTGAAATAAAAAAATAAAGTTCCATTTTATCGGAAGCTGAGTCCCGAATACTACGGAAAATGCCATGATTGAGCAAAAACATAATAGCTCCTGCTGAGTCTTTAAAGGTTATTTTCAGTACAAGGTCCCCGCCGTAGATGGTTTTATTTTATGACTAAAGTAGACAAAAAAAAAACACTTTTCGCTTAAAAATATATTAATATTACAATTAAAAAAATCAATAAGCATCATGTTGAAGCTTATACTGGCCTGATTGATATCAAGAAACATTCATTATTACCCATTATCGGAAGAGAAAAAATGTCAACAACAGCTTACAACGTAGTAATCTAGTAACCCCATTCAAACACTTTCGTAATGATATTTCCTACCGAATTATGGAAACCATATATAAAGCTGTTGATGATCTATCAAGAGTTAAAAACTTATAATACGTTGAGTAAGTGGGAATGAGCAGAAGCAGATAGCTATGTACTTAAATTAATACCATTTCACTTTACACTGCAATGAAAATTTGTTATTTTTAAAACGTCTAGTCGTGTTCATATTATACATTTGATAAATAGATTTGCAAAAATATATATTTCAAAGTAACAGTGATTGTTATGTTCGCAAGTCATTGTCAAGGTTAAGATAATCAACACTAAATTGGGCATACCTTGCTGGGTGCGGCTGTAGACAACGGCACGTGTAGCCCCGTCCGCTGTCTCTATGTTACTGATAAAAAATATCATAATATTCACGGACTAGATTAAATATAGGTTTTTTATGTCTGAGCATTACCACTGAGCTCCCCAGGACCTAACAGGACTGATGAATTTATCAAGTAATTTTACTTTTGGTCTACTACAAAGCGTATTTTCATCAATGTCCAGGTAATCCACCAAAACACCCTTAAGAAATATTTTTACAAATATTTAAGCTTCCGATAAAGACGAAAATTATTATAATTGTTTTAATGATTATAATTGATCAAATATACTAATTAAAACAAATCTTCGTCTTTATCGGAAGAAGGTATTTATCGAGGGTACTCCAAAATGATTATTACTCCACTCCAAACTGATATTGTTACTAAATAAAATGCTCATGATGTGTCATTGGCTCTTCCAGCAACGATGGATTTCCACTTTTGGCCATCCTATGCATTTTGGTGCTAATCTATGGATTTACTTTCTTGTTCAATTGAAAGCTTGGTGTAAACTAAAAAATAAATAATCAATGAAATAAAATAAACTGCATGACGCTAGCTCACAGTTGGCAGCTTTGGTTTGAATGCACCTATGTCTAAAAAGACAGTCCAAGGTATCTTGCGCTCTTAAAAGTATGTGTGTGTTTGTTTTTTGCTGCGTTTTTTAAATGTTCTGTGACTACGTTTTTATGTTACCCTCATGGCATTTGTATATTCTATATATGGCATATTATGCTCATTTTTTTAACGAGTTACGGTAGTATTATTTCGTAATTGTGTACATTTATTTAAATTATGTTACTATAACTTGTTTTGTGAGCTAAATAAATTAACATATAAATGATTTTAGTGACTCTTCCATGAGAGACAACTATATGAATACTTATCACCATCCCTCTTTAACCACTGCAATTGCATTACAATAAAAATTAGACCATTTATAATATAGTCCTACCAGCACTTCAGAAATGTATGTGATGCAACTTCTGAAATAATAATGTTTTTAGTATTTAGTAGCAAGCCCGTTAAATATTTCGTCATGTCTGTCCGTACGTCCATACGCGGGTTAGCTCAAAAAGTATTGGTGCTTGAAAATGGAATTTGATATGAGTATACACGTTGATAATGCCGACGAAAAAATTTTTTGTAATACTTCCCTCATGTAAAGTTTTTTCGTCTTCCTCATAGCGTGGGTTTTAGATAGGTCTTTCAAAAACATTGCAGGATTGGGAAAGCCGTTTTTCGATTCAGTAAACCGTTTGTGACTTATTAAGTATGAAAGAGCTAATCTTCGTTAGAATCTCTATCAACAAGACGGTCGTTGGTGAAAATTCAAACACCACGGCAGAAATAACTATATATAACGAAGTTAAATGAAAAACTATAACACTTAAGATGGCTTTTTAAGTTTACGAGTAATAGTCGACCAATATTATGCAATTCGAAAATTTCGAACGACTCCATAGAAAACAACAAACGTGTTTTTTTTTTACTTTTTTAACGAATAACCAACGAAGGGACTACAGTACCCAGATCCGAGACAATATAGAAAAGTCTATTTTCTACTTATATATTATCGGGAATCGAACCCGGGTAATCAGAGAATTCGGCGCTACTACTACGTCGGAGACATTTTAAGGTTTGATAACCGTATTCAGAATCTGTAACTAGTACGAAATACTCGTAAGAGTTAACATGACATTTCAAGGCCTTTCTATTTATCCTCGAAAGACATTTCGGAAAATTACGAATCGTTCTTTGTTGATTATCTGTGCATCGGACACAGCGTCAGGTCCTACCTCCGTTGCACCATAAATTACCGAAAAATTAGTTTATTTGGACTCGTAGCATTTCATAGATGAGAGAAGAGAGGGTGTCATGTTAATCCGTACGAGTAGTAGCGAAAAACATTTCCATAGTACATGACCGTCCCATTTTTTGTCCCGTTTATTGTCTGTCCCGGTGTCATTAATAAATACCTATGCAGTACGGAAACGTTGTATCATGAAACACATTGATTTCAAAAATATTTATTTAAAAAGCACAATTGAAAAAGCTATTCATCATGATCTCATAAATCAGTCTTCACGTTACTATTCTTATGCCACTGTTTGAAAGCTTGGACTGCGTTCAAGACATCTTCGGAGAACATCTGTGGTCGTTCTAACGCCAGGAAATGACCACCATAATCGATGGGATTGTCTTTGATAAGGTTAGGATACTTTAATTTGATTAGCCATGGCGGTAAGTATGTTATTTCGTGTTTTGCTTGCAAGGCCCACATTGGTACAGGCGTTGGGATTCTGGAAAACCGGTGAAAAGTTAGTTGCTTATAAAATCTTACCAGATTACATTCTAAGCAAATTACAGGCAAAGACCACTTACTCATCCATTTTCAAAGACATGTATCTCTTGTTGAAGCCTTCTGAATAGAGTCTCATAGCCGTAGTCATAGACCTGGTAGTCCAGTACATCATCAGATTGTCAATCAATTGGTCCTTAGTGAATCGTATTTCGAGACCTCCGTCAATTTTCGAGCGGAAATCTCTACAGGTTCCAGTTGAGAATTTTTCTAAAATGTAGGCCATGAGACCTGCTGGTGAGTCCAATAAGGATATTCCTGGAAAAAATAAGAGAGTTACATTTTTATTCGAGTCGTACTTGAAATACGAATATATTTTTACAGATCCAAGAAAGATCTCAAGAAAGATCTGGATCAGAAGAAAAGCTTTTCATACACTATTAAAAATTTACTCATCCAGTAGTCTGGAAACAACTTTACCACAACAATGTCACTACATCTGTCATCTACTTTGGGACACAATCTGTGTGTATGTAAGATATGTAAGTAAATAATTTAAATATATATTTTATTTACCAATAGTATCAGGCTTTGTGGCTTGTATATGAAGATAGCCAGACTCTTCCATCAAAAAGCTGTACATGTCTGATTGAGGATATAAACGATCAGCCAGTTTACTGTCCACTACTAGAGGAGGGTAGATTGAGCCTAAGAGTTCGAAGAAAGTAATTGTTGGCGACAATATGGCTACCATGTTTGAGTGGTACCCAAGTACTTCCTGAAAAAGAGAAGATAAGCTTACTTTTGTTATTCAGTCAACTTTTATTGATGGGTGACAACTTAATCCACATATTTTGAAATTTTTATTGAATTAATCTGTATCATTCGCCTCCACAGATGAGGTTCAGAGAGCCAACCATATTTGAGGATTTTCCCTATAACAAAACTACCGATAATCACGAAATCTTAATAATATCATTGTGTAGATTGCTACGAATCATAGGAAGAGGCAATCAAACCTATGCTTGTTATTGGAGAAACACAATAAGTTTATTGCAAAGAAAATTTAAACAGTACAATTACTTATTTAGTTTTGTAAACTTTGGCTATTATAAGTAATTGAACGTCATTTCATCAATTGTAAATTCTACTCTAAGGGGCATAATAGCAGAGGAATATGTTTAATAATGTAAATTCTACAATAAGAGAAACTATGGAGAATTAATTATATTTTAAATAATCTGAGAAGTATAAATTTGAAAATTTACCTTAGGAAATAGCGTTGCCATGTTGGCTGAGATGATGGAACCCCAGTCGCCACCCTGTATGTAATATTTTTGAAAGCCGAGCCTCTGCATCAGATTCCTTAAGATCACTGCGATCTCCAGGGGACCCATACCAGGCCTCACTGCTGCCTGTTGATAAATTTGCAATTAATTGATATATATCGTACCTATAATTTTACGATATTATAAAATATGTTGTATTAATCGGCTAACACTATAATATTAACAAAATATATGCACGCTAACTTAAGTTTTAAAAAATGACATTGATAATTTTTTTTAAAATTGTATATGAAAAAAAATGGGTTAAGTCGTATTGGTATATGAAATAGTTTAATATATTCAGTTTTTATTACTATGAGCATATTAAACCAATGTAAGCTTACCTCCGAATGTCCATAGCCTGGAAGACTTGGTATAATCAGTTCCAGCACGAAGTCTCTATCTTTACTGACGGCAGTCAAGTAAGGGACGGCTTCATAGAACTCTCTAATAGAGCCTGGCCAACCATGTACCATAAGCAAAGGTACTAATTGTTTGCCTGGTGGAACCTTTAAATAAAGATGAAAATTATTACTCATCATCCAATATTGTTATACAATTCTTATTTACAATTAGAAAAAGAATCTACGTTAAAAAGATACAAATCTATGGAGTACTAGTGCTGTCAACAAAGAACTATGTGAATCAACTTTATAAATAAAACTATATAATAGACTGGCAATATATATAATATAATAGAATGCTCATTAAATGCAGCATAGGAGCGCAGGGTCTAGTACATTTCTTAATATACATGATCTCCTTGGCTTTACTTAATTCGCTATTATATATTTCCAATACTTTATATTGAAAACAAAACTTAAAAAAACGATGATTACTTTTGGTGTAACTCTGATGAAGTGAATGTTCAGTCCTTGTATCTTGGTCCTGTAGTGGGGGTACTGATTGAAGAAATTCTCTCTCTCTGTGAAGTTGTACTTTTCCATCCAATATGTGGCCCAGGAGTCCAGGGTTTTTGTATTAAAGCCATATTCGAAGGCGACTCCTTCAAGAGGGGGAGTGAATTGTTGGCGATTTTTCAAACGGTCTTTGAGATCCTTTATTACCTAATATATAAAAAAAACAGTAATAGATGTTATTTACTCCATTATTTGAATAAATTCATAAAAACGAAAACTATCCTGTAATATTATTAAAAATAAAAGATTCCTGATTTTTTTAAGAACAATATCTCTCATTGGTCAGTGATTCTTGAACCCATAACGAAGCGTTTGTTTATTTATTTTTCCAATTCATTCAAAGTAGACTCCGTTTTTCCTTAGTCAAACCAAGTAAATCAGAAAAGAAATGGTCTAAAACATTCAAGGATCGGAGATTTGTTAGTAAAATACATATATTTTAAACGATACTGATCATAAATTGAAATTATAATATTATTAGTAATCTTATAAAACTTACCGGTTGGGTAAATTTGATGTTGTATGGTGTTATAGCGGTATCTTCTTTAGGTTCTCCTAATCCCCACCACGCGTTTAGATCTACCTCAGGCAGTGGAGGAGGACTCTTCAGATATAAAAGGTAGACCGGCAGGAGAGCTACCGCCGCTAACAGAAGTAAAATCAGGACTTTGAGCATCTGGTGAAACAAAATTTGCTTTTAGATATTATGTAATTTAAGAGGTACATACGAGATCAACTATGGTGTTGTGAGAGGCGATATCACAAATTTTTTGGTGAAAGACATTGGAAATTTAAATTACAACGTAGTGTGACGGTAGAAAAAGGAAAAAAAAAATTTTTTAACTGCCAGTAGTGTGTTTCTTCTATCGTAAAAATTGGCACATATTTGAAATGGGGGTTTTATTTTTCATAATAACAGCAGTTGTTTATGTGGTTTACAGTTAAATATAGTTTTTCTACGTGAAATATAATTACCTATACTTATTGATTGTATGGCTCGACTGTACCAGATTGGTAACGTGAAGTTTTAATTAGTTGTTGTCAGAGAATTCTATCAAATAATTTATATATTCTGCCTTTTTATTGAATTAGATTATTACTTGTGATGTGGCATGTTACAATATTTCAAATAAATTTAGGTGAACTCTTCACTAAGGTGTTGTTATTTTGTATTATCATCACGTTTGTGCCTATATAACAATCACTCGGCTAATAAGATATCATTACTATGGCATGTGATTTTTTCTTGATTACTATTTAAGTTCTAGTTGAGAGTGTGTGATTATCTTCTCAAAATAGACTTAGTTATGTACAGTTTCTTTAAAAAAATCGACTAATTATGGTCTTTTTAAATAAGATTATACAAAATATTTGTTAATTGAAATTTATACCTACCCATTGACCTAGCCAAAAATAAATTTAAAATTCATGTAAAGAACATACTTATAAGTAAAGGTTATTATAGAGTTGCTGATTATTTTATGGTCCGCAATGCATGGAATTAATAGCCTTCGCTTTGTTCTATAACGACTAATTATATGTACCAACTTATGTTCTACAGACTTTGAAAGTTGTATTTATTATTGTTATAACACATATTATTTTGCTAATGACATGAGTTATGTAAATGTCATTACTTATGATAAATAGCTGGTAAGTTTATTTCGCTTGTTCTTCTTGACAGCTAAAAGACGTCCTGAACAAGTGGTAGGGTAAAACTTTTTTGGACGATTCAAAAGTGCTTGAAACAAACTTACTTGAATAAAGACATTTTCATTACATTGAATTTCTTAAAAAATCTACAAGCCCCAGGTCTCGAGGAAGTTTTAAGTATTTGTCAATAAAGATATTGTGAATGTTAAATTTATCAAATAAAACATAAAAATATTTCTTTTGCTAAAAAACCAATGTTATAGCTGTTGATGTGCGATTTTATTTTCTTTTTGCTGGAGTTTTTTTTATTTTTATTTTTTGTTAAGGTGGGAAAAACGCTACTCTTATTTTGGTTGTTCTCTTTTGTCCATTAATCTGTGTTAGTAAATTTACTGCAATACAACTAGATCAACTGAGCAATATTGTTGCCATTTTAATGTAAAAAACAGGCAAAACGCCAGTCGGCCTCATTATTGGTTCCAAACTTTTATATAAAAAACCAGCTAATCCATTAGAAAAGGTAAAAAAAATCACCCCTTCAATTCAGCCAAAATCATCTGTAACGTCCGAGCACATTACTCTTCGGACGGTTTATGGTCAATGCTGGCTGTTAATATTTTAAATTATTATTTTGTTCGTATTCGAATTCGCGTGTTCGCAAATAAATCATGACTGAAGGATTCTACCAGCTTTTCATTGCGCCACCCATCTTTTCGGTCATTTCGGATTACGATATTGTGCCATGTATAGGTATTTTACATCTGGGACGACATATAATCAGCCCAGAAGATATAAAATCTCTAAAAGCCAGGAATATTATAGTCTTTTGAAGTCTACCGGGCTAAAGGAGTCACTGTGTCTCTGGCGGCCAGTCACAATAGATCTTCAAGGTCGCAGTGACTACAGTTCCTCAGGGAACTGCATAGCCCCTTACAGCAATAAATAATAATAATAATGTGATATGTCACTTCGGGCAGTAAACAATGTGAATCTTGAAGTAATCGGTAAAGTCAATTTGAAGATTATTATTTTATGTTGTTAAAAATATTGATCGAGACATGATTATAGGACAAGATTTTCTATTCTCTCATAATGTTGTCATAGATTTTAGTAGGCATCAATTATTTGTCAAACCCATTGTATTTAAATTTTTGAGAACGTCCGAATTGACAAAAGATAATAATTTTGTCGATGTCTCTAATAATTATTTATATTCTTATAAAGAAAATGCTAAGTATTTGCATAAATCACGTGTAGTGAATGCAAATAATGATAGTCCTAATAATAATATTACTCTTAAGTCGGCAAGGCAGAATAATAATAATATTAAGAATTTAGTTATGGAATATATGTCTTCTTTAAAGAGAGAAAATACAAATAATAAGAATTTTGTTCATAGAATAATTCATGAACAACGTTAGATGTTTAGAAAAACATAAACTTTCTATAATAGTAATTTAGATCGAAATATGAAGTCATCACATAATTCTAGAGATACAAATGTAAATTTTTATGTGAGGAGTAATAGACAAAATGTTTTTATGACGTATTCTTTTCAGAAAAGTTTTCATAATAAAAAAGATAGGATACATTTCTCAAATTGCCCGAAGAAAATGACGGACCTCAATAAGGTTAGGTTATATAGGTTGAATGAGGACAAATATAAGGAGGGGTGCGATGTCTGACTACCTCCACGTGGTGTACCCTGGGCAACGTGGCCGCTCGAAGCATCTTCGAGCCGCCGCGGCTAAAGTCAGAATAGCGAAGGTGACGGAGTACAATACTCCGTCAACGCGCGAATACGCGCGAATGAGGGCTCCGGGTCGGCGCCTCGACGGTAAGTCGTGATGCGGCGGCCCGGTTCGGGCTGGACGGGCGCCCTGCGCATCGCGGGAAGTGGCCGTGCCAGCGAGGAGGACAGTGGGCTCGTTGACTTATGGTTAACGTGAGCAATGAATGTTGTTGTTGTGGGCCCTTTTCAGGGCCGTCGTCATAAGCATAGGGGGGTGGTAAGACCCACTTTCGGGTCACGTACCGGGATGTTTCCCTGCTAAGGGAGTCTTGAGAGAATTGGCTCCGGGCCGGCGCCTCGACAGTAAGTCGTGAAGCGGCGGTGCGGTTCGGGCTCGACCGGCGCCCCAGAACTGATCTGGGTAGCGGCGGTGCGAGTGGAGGCGACGGGTTCCTGGTCCGCTAACACCGGTCAGGGACAGGCTTCGGCCACCGTCGGCGAACCCGTAATCCCACCTGTGGGACCGGGGGGACTGCCCTTAATCGGGTGGTCCTGTGTGGAAGAAAACCACTATAAAAAATTACCTCAAAGCCCTGACATTGGGCACCGCGGTGTCAGGGCGCCTTTAATAGGTGGCTGGTGGAGTACATCAGCCGGCTAGCGCCAACCTCCAGATACCGCCCGACCTCTGGAGGTAATAGGGTTACCCGGGTGCAGGGGGCACCGCCCGGGTGGACATTTTATATCCCCCATATTCGTGGGAACAGTATGGAGAAAAATAATTTAAAAACAAAAAACCATTCCGACGTTAGGTCCGAGAAGGACGGTGTGACGAATGTGTCCGAGAAGGACGGTGTGTTGAATGAGTCCGAGAAGGACGGAGTGATGAATGTGTCTGAGAAAGACGGAGAGATGATAATGTCCTCAATGGATGTAGTTATGATGCGGTCCGAAGAGGACAGGACTGAAGAGCAGCCTGGTGATGATGTAGAGGCTGGACCTAGTGGAGTTCTAACCCGAAGCCGATCACTGTCCTTTAAGAGCTTAAATAAGGACGTACTCACTGAATCAGATTCGGCGCAGACAATGCTCACAGTAAGCTCTGACAAAACCTCCCCTCGATTCTGGAGGCGAAAAAGACCACGAAGTGATGTGGAGAGTAGCTCAGACAGCGGTTCTGACATAAACCAGCCTCGTCCCAAGGAAGTTAATACTCCGAAGCGTGGCAGAGGGAGGCCCCCAACTACTGGGGAGTATATTGGATATGGTAAGATGAGGGCTGAGTATAAGAAAGCTCAGGCAGAGCAACTCAGCAAAGAAACTGAGAAAGCAGCGCTTGAAGCAGCTGCCAAAACTCGATTAAAGAAGGTTCCTGTGGTGGTTATCGAAACCCTCAACCCTGAGCAGGAGACAGCTCTACATCTGCGCAAACTTGTCGCGGATAATGTAGCTGTAGTGGAAAAAGTAGCCAAAGTGTCGAAAGGTCTGAAAGGCACTCTGCAGCGTGCTCTAAAGGAGTCAGCGGTAGCGATACGCGAAGCTGTGGATGCTCTGAGCAAGCGAACGGCGACTGATGAGTGCAAAAGGCTTCAGATTGCCAACGAATCTCAGCAACAAGAGATTCGGGAACTGCGTAAAGAACTCGCAGAACTGCGAGCTGAAATTAGAAAAAGTGTTGGCGTACCACAACAGGAGACTGTTAGTACTCCGCCACCTGTATTTGACAGAAATGAGGTGTCTCGGGACATCATGTCCATGGTTGATGCCCGGCTGAAAGCTCTTGAAGGGAGGATGTTACGTCCAGCGTTGGCCTCTGACAAGACTCGCTCAGCCAAAGATAGTTATGCTGCAATCACAGCAAAACAAGGGAAAAAGACAGGTACAGACAATGTACCTACTCAAGATACAGAACAAGATATTGGACATGTCTTGTCTGGTCCTACAGCCCCAATATGGGGCGGGAAAACGAAGAGCAGGAGAAAAGGGAGAAAAAATACTGCGAATACTCCCTTCCAAGCCCCACCAGCAGTCCCTGCTCCTCATGTGACCACAACAACAATGACGACAGATTCGACTGCCACAGAGTGGACAGAGGTGACGCGTCGTAATAACAATATTCGACGAAACCAGTCGCATTCTCAAGTGCCCAAAAAGGTTTCGGTTCAGCATGTGCCGAAACAGAAGCCAAAGTCGAAACTCCGCACTCCTCGTACAGCGGCGGTAGTATTGACGATACAGCCAGACGCAAAGGAGAAAGGTGTCACCTATGAGGCGATTATTGCCGAGGCCAAATCCAAAATTGACCTCGGGGCACTTGGTATACCGCCAGTTAAAATCAGAGCTGCGGCTACTGGTGCAAGAATTTTACAAATATCGGGGGAGGACAAGTCAGACAAAGCTGACATTCTTGCGGCTAAGCTCAAAGAGCTCTTTGCTAATGAGCCTGTTCAGATATCGAGACCTACAACTAATGCAGACATCAGAGTGTCTGGAATTGATGATTCAGTCTCATCTGTGCATCTGGCAGCGGCTGTCTCGAAGGCTGGAGGTTGTCCTACAGAGTCAATCAAAGTGGGAAACATTAGACCTGGACCATCAGGTATGGGCACTGCAGTTATAAAATGCCCTTTGGCATCAGCCAAAAAGATCATGGCAGAAGGTCGCCTTCTTGTAGGCTGGGTGGCGACTCAGGTGAAGCTCCTTGAGGCTAGACCTCGAAGGTGCTACAAATGCCTTGAACAAGGGCATGTTAAGGCTCAATGCAAATCTGAAATTGATCGCAGTAATGACTGCTATAGATGTGGTAAAATTGGCCATCTGGCTAAAGACTGCTCTGCAGCTCCACATTGTACCATCTGTGAAGCCGCTAGTAAACCAGCAAATCACCTCTGCGGGGGCAAGGCCTGTGCCAAGCCACCGCCCAAGAGAGGAGCGCGAAGTAAACCTTTGACTGAGGCCACGGCCAAGTCACAGGAGACTGGCACCGTAGAGGAGCGAACCGCGGAACCAGATATGGAAACCAACTAATGGCACCCATACGATTCTTACAGGCTAACATCAACCACTGCGCTTCGTCTCAAGACTTGTTCCTGCAGACTATAGCAGAGGGGTTGTTTAATGTAGCGGTGGTATCTGAACCTTATAGAGTTCCGGCCAGGTCAGACTGGGTCGGGGACAAGGATAATCTTGTTGCTGTCACTACGCAATCGCCCGCTCTCTCCCCTCCCCTTGATAAAGTTATCAGAGGTCGTGGATGTGTAGCGGTTTCAATAGGCGATATAGTAGTAGTTGGAATGTATTTCTCCCCAACTCGACCATTGGCGGAATTTGAAGTATATCTTACCGAAGCTAGTGCACTCATAAGGCGCTATCTCTCCTCATCAATGATAATAATGGGTGATCTTAATGCCAAATCCTTGGTATGGGGATCTACTACAACTGATGCTCAGGGTGAGACCTTGGAAGAATGGGTTGCAGAACATGGTCTATCCATAATCAACCGTGGAACGGTCCCTACGTGTGTCCGGCGAAACGGGAGCTCGAGGGTTGATGTTACTTTTGCATCACCAGTGCTAGCACACCGTATTCAGGACTGGGAAGTCGTGGTGGAGGAGGAATCACTCTCTGACCACCGATACATAACTTTCACCCTATCTTCGATGTCTAATACATATGATGACCCCGTGCGATCACAGATCGGCCCCAAATGGGCGCTAAAGAAAATGGACAGGGATTTACTCCGTGAGGCTGCCATAGTAGAGACTTGGAACCCTAGGTCAGAGGAGCCAGCAGATGCGGAAAGAGAGGCTGACATTATATGCAAAGCTATGGCTAATATCTGCGATGCATCCATGCCACGTATTAATGCCACTGGTCCAGTACGGCGACAAGTATATTGGTGGTCGGAAGATATAGCACGTTTACGTCGCCAATGCGTTATAGAGCGTCGCCTATATCAAAGGTGTCGAAGGAGAAGCCATCAAGAGTCTGGCGAAGAAGACAGACTATACGCTGTCTATAGAGAAGCTGTCAAAAATCTAAAGATAGCCATCAGTGACGCTAAGTCTGCGGCTTGGAACGAGTTGCTTGATTCTATAGAGAGGGACCCATGGGGGCGCCCTTACAAGATGGCTAAACACAAACTCCATTCCTGGTCTCCCCCAGCCACCAGCACCCTACCACCGCTCACTCTGAGTCGTGTTGTAGAGGGTCTATTTCCAGATCATACGGAGTCCACATTCAACCCACCTCGAATGGCAGCGTCTGTCGCCCAAGGCTCTGTGGTTTCTGATGATGAAATCCCTGAAGTAACAGAAAGTGAACTTGGCGCAGCGGTGCTAAAAATGGCTGTGAAAAACACGGCGCCGGGACCTGATGGTATTCATGGCAAAGCATGGGTGCTAGCTCTTAAAGTCATAGAGTCTGACCTCATAGATGTCTTTAACAAGTGCCTGAGAGAGGGGAAATTTCCCAGAAGATGGAAAGTAGGCCGATTAGTTCTCATCAGGAAAGCAGGACGCCCTGCTGACGAACCGTCTGGCTACAGACCAATTGTCCTCCTCGATGAAGCAGGAAAACTCCTCGAGCGTGTTGTGGCGAATCGCCTATTAGATCATATGGAGGAGGTCGGCCCAGATCTAGCCGATAACCAATTCGGCTTTAGGAGACAGCGTTCGACAATCGATGCTATAGCAAAAGTTCGCGATTTGTCAGACGAAGCTTGCTCTAATGGCGGGGTGCTATTGGCGGTGTCATTAGACATCGCTAACGCCTTTAATTCTTTGCCGTGGCGAACAATATTGGAAGCTCTGAAGTACCATAATGTGCCCAATTACATCCAGCGCCTTATCGAGAACTACCTTTCCAACAGAGGCGTAGTTTATGAAGGACGAGACGGAATAGGACAAAGACACATGTCCTGCGGTGTCCCACAGGGGTCTGTCCTTGGACCGCTCCTGTGGGATATCGGTTATGACTGGGTCCTGCGTGGAGCAAATTTACATGGTGTTAACTTAGTCTGCTATGCAGATGATACCCTAGTAACAGCTAAAGGGAAGGACTTTCGATCGGCGTCCATACTCGCAACGGCTGCAGTAGCGGCAGTAGTTGCAAGAATTCGCAGACTAGGTCTCGAGGTGGCACTTCATAAGTCGGAGGCAATATGTTTCCATAACCCGCGAAAAGGACCTCCAGCCAATTCGCAAATAACTGTTGCAGGTGTTGGAATCTCAATTAAGCCGGCGCTAAAATATCTAGGCATTATACTCCAAAGTAGATGGCAGTACCAGGAACACTTCAGCCGCTTAGTTCCTAAACTGATAAGTATGGCAGGGGCCCTCAGCTGTCTCTTACCTAATATTGGCGGTGGTGGCGTGATTGCGCGTCGCCTTTACTTAAATGTTATACGCTCTATGGCACTCTACGGAGCACCAATTTGGGCGTGGTGCCTTTCCAATGAGGAGATAGCATCGCTTCATAGGGCACAACGAGTGATGGCCATTAGAGTCTGCAGAGGGTACCGCACTATTTCGCACTCAGTAGCATGTGCGCTTGCGGGATCCCCTCCATGGGATTTGGAGGCAAAAGTTCTTGCTGACATATACTGGCGGAGGGCACACGCTCGAAGTCAGGGAGAGCGACCGACACCCGACGAAGTAGTTCGATGGCGTAGAGAGGCAAAAGAGCAAGCTCTTGACACATGGAGCGAAGAATTACAGCAGGAGTTAGACGATGCCTGCCCGGGATCTCGGCGCCGGGCATTGGAAGCGATAGTCCCCATTCTAAAAAAGTGGGTTTTGAGAAGGCATGGTACTCTCACATTCCGGCTCACACAGGTTCTCTCGGGGCATGGCTGCTTCGGGAGGTACCTTCATAAAGTCGCCAGAAGAGAGCCGACCATGGAGTGCCACCAATGTGGCTTTACAGAGGACACGGCACAACACGCGCTGGAGCACTGCCCGAGGTGGGCAACACTGCGGTCTACTATGACTGCGATAGTGGGGAATAACCTTTCTTTACCTGCCATCATGAACAAGATGGCAGACGATGAGAGATCGTGGAATGCAGTAGAAACATTTTGTGAGGAAATGATGGTGCAGAAAGAGGAGGAGGAGCGCTCCAGGGAGGCGGATCCCCTCTCTCAGCCGATCAGACGCCGGCGAACAAGGCGGCGAAGAATGTTACAGACATAAGGTCTGAAAAGAGAATGAGTCTGCCATAGGTGGACGACCGCGACTGGCTAAGCTGTGGTAGTGCAAACGGTCCCATAGTGATGCCTCCAAGCGGTGATGGTGGTCCGCAGGGTTTTAGTGGGTATGCCATCTGCCCTTTGACTAGCTCCTTCGGGGGCGGGTCCGTGCGGCTGGAGAGTCCCACACTCAGTGCGTAAAGCATTTCCCTGCGATAAAAAAAAAAAAAAAAAAAAAAAAAAAGGACAAATATAAGGACAGATTTCCATATCAAATAATACAACCGATTAGTAATAATAATAATGTTATAATAAGGTTAGGAAATTATAGGATAAAGGTAGTTCATTAAACCCTTTAAAATTCGAGGAAATAGGTATTAGGTTAATGTATTATCATTCTTATTATAATAATTCTTATTTATTATTATAAGTTAGTTGAACAGATTATTTTTTAGAATCATATGAATTTCTAAATTTTCTAAGTCATATAATGATAATGTTATTTTCATTATTGTTTACTAGTGGCCGCCAGCGACTTCGCCCGCTTTTTCCATTATTTATTTGCCCCTAATAGTTGCAGCGTGATGTTATATAGCCTAAAGTCTTCCTCGATAAATGGTCTATTCAACACAAAAAATAATTTTTCAATTCAAACCAGTAGTTCTAGAGATTAGCGCGTTCAAACAAAAAAACTCTTCAGCTGTATAATATTAGTTTAGATTTATTGTTAAAGAAGAATGGGCAATTTACTATGAGAGATCGGCTATTTTTGCGTAACCGTGCACATTGTTGAAACCAACGGTAAACGATAGAAAATTATTTTTAGAATTAGTAGGAAAAAAACTATTTTAAAATTATGCCGGAGTTTGAGAAAATCTGAATATTTAACAGAGATTTTGAGGTTATGTCGTTATAATATCTACGTGTATAAGAGCAACAAAATGAATAATGTATTTCAAACAATCGATGACTAACGGATATAAATATTAATAATTGCGATAAAGGACATATTTATACCGATATTATAAAAAGGAAATATTGGATATTTTATTGTAAAGGATAAACTCGAAAACAAGTGGGCCGATCAAAAACTAGTCATTGACTAATATAATACCTAACATTATCAGAGTTCTAATACTTTATTTTGTAAAAGTAGTGGTAGGAAGTTCGCATGTCAAGTCGATTAATAACTTGAAACTCAGTAGGTAGTCGTAGTTATATTGTAGTAGGTAGGTATATACTCGTCGTTAAAGAAAATATTATAACGAATGGCACTACGTGAAGGAAGTCTTATCTTAGATAGTTATTTAACAATCGATTTTTTTTCGATACGTAGTAATCTACGTATCGAAAAAAACCCTTTGTTTTTTATAATCGATAAAGTGATCAGCCTCATAGTCTATTTTTGCATGGTTGACATTTATCCAAAGCAAGACTCATGATATGTCAGTTTAGCAACTGTTTCAATACGGTTAATTTTAAACGCCGCATTATTTTAAAATAGTATTTATATAGAATAAATTATAATTAAAGAGAAGATTTTTGATAAATAAATGCATAGTGCGCAATTTGCGTAATTTTAGCCGACTTCTGCCCATTCTCCTTTCCAAGGATGTTTGTTAATACTGTTTAATTGTTTCATGTTCCTACTTCATCTGCCGGATTCCCGTAAAAGCATGATGTAGCTGGCGTGTATCCTGACTACAGTAATACGGAGGGCCTACTATGAAGCATCTCTGTTGATAAGTCGACAGACACCCACTTCATATGCGCGTCGTCATTTGTATCGCGCCTAGTGTTTATACATGGGCATTACGAGGGTCGGGGAACCCATCTGGTTCCATAGGAATTGGGTTTCGTCCTGTTTGATGCTGGACGTCTTTAGGCTCCATATGTCAATTTGTTGTCTTATGGGTGTCAATGATTTATCATGGAAGCTTATAAGATATAAACATTGTCTTTGGCTATATCCGTTTATGATTTTGGGTTGGATATTTGATTCGATTTTGATTGATTTTAACTACGGAAATTGGGAATATCATATGATAGCTGTGTTTAAAATAAAGTTTGTCGTGTTTGGGTTTTGACGTCATCCAATATCAAACTTAGGGTTTTGATGATTGTAGACATTTGGGAGACGTACAGGTATTTTTATTGAGGTTTTGCACTTGTAGAGTTTCTGCAATGTGAAGAATTCCTTAAGAAGTCTTTGAACAATGGTGCAGTAAATTGGAATTTCATTGCAGGAGCTGGTTTATTAGTAAAAACCGCCTTTTCTAAGTTTCTCAAGCAGGTAGAACTTAGGGTTTTTAGGCTTCTGTAAAAATTATTCGAGCGTCTTCACATGCTCTAATAATTTTTTTAAGTGAGCCCGGACATGTAACGTCCGAGCACATTACTATAGGTAAACTCTTCGGTTTATATTTTAAATTATTATTTTTTTCGTATTTAAATTCGCGTGTTCGTATTTTGCTGGTTGTCAATCTTTCTTTCTGATCGAGACCAGCATAGAGTGAGTATCATAGTATTTTGTTGTAAATGATTCTATATATGTTTTTTCGCAAATAAATCAAGACTGAGAGATTCTACAAGTTTTTCATTGCGTCACCCATCTCCGCCATTAGAATTAAGTTATCAAAGTACCCGAAAAATTCCTTCTTATTTTTCTTTACCACTATGTTGGTATAATTTACATGTATATAGTCATGCCAAATAACAACTTTCTAGTTTCAATAGTTTATGACCTAAACCGCGTACGTCCATACGGACGGACATGACGAAAACTATAAGGGTTCCTTGTCTACTACGGAACCGTAATAAGGCAAAAAACAACATTTATTTTATGGGACTACTTAAGGTAGTATAAACTAGCCTATTTTTTAAAGCGTCAACAGAAATAAACCGGTTGTGAAAACGTCTACATCTAAAACTAGAACGGTTAATGAAATGATACTTGGTGACAAAACGAATTTAAAACAATCACTCTTAAAGGAAACACAATATGACACTAATTGAATCAGGGCATAGATACATATAAAACAATAATTATCCATTTTTATCAACAAAATCAAAGGCTACAATGATAACAATTTAGACAGTTAATAATGCTAAGCCACGTTATCAACTGGACTGAGCCGTTTTTTAATTAGTTTTAGTTGAATTACAAATATATCTATCCTAATCGCGATTTTTTTTATAACAAATTTTCAGTATATCAAATAAGTTTATAATGAGTTTAACGCAACAACATCTATACCAACCAAGTTAAAAGTTTTAAAACTACTTACTATGGAACCCTACAATTACTGGCCCTCTATTCTTAAAATCGAAATTCGGCATATTGTGACATATTTTGTCGTTTGTCCCGCTTTAAATTATGGAGTAGAACAGAGCACCATGAAGTTGACGTTTCGAAACCCTTGGTTTTTAGAGGATGGCCCGTTCGTCGCCGTCTTGCCGGTTTTGTTTTCTTCTGCCTAGATTCTACTTAACATTTGAAGGTCATTGATACGTGAAGGTAAACTTGTTCAAAGTCTACCAAAAGTTTTTTTTATGACGTAATCACTAATGTTATAGAGATAATATGGCTGTTTATGTTACAACGAGTTTATTTTTTTAATAGATGTCTTATTGGCTCTAGCATCATAAAAATACACAAAGGAAACCAAAGGGTCAGTTAGCCTGTCTATTTGGGCTTATTGTGTGAATCTTAAACATACTTTTTTATGAATACGAAATATATATTTTTTTAAATGGCAACGGAAATAGAAGAAAATCAACCTCGTCTCGTCCCGGTCTTCAGTTCATTACCTGTATATTTTAGGAAAACCTATAAGATGTCTGTTATTTTGTAAATTTCATTTTGTAAAGAACCTTCGGTGCGTGACTCTATGTCGGTTATTATATTATACCGCTATAGAAAGGACTTTAAAAAAAAACATAGCTAAATATTCCGACCAATAGTCCTCGGACCTTAATCCTCGTAATTCATGAAATTACAATTTTCACCCTAATTTAATCTTGGTTATGTTAAATGAATACAACTTGTTATTACTTAAAACTTATTCTTTAATTTATTAATATAACCTTTAAAATGTAAGTCTTACTGGTGTGTAACCATGGTTACCAACATAAAATGACAGGCAACACTTGTATCGTTTGGGAAATTAGGCCCAGACTTAACATATCTATTTCAAATTGGCATTCCTAAACTTCCATTTATAAACTCCAATAACTTTCTGATTTATACTCATAAGAAAATTTCAATATGTCATAAAAAGGTTATTAATTTCGTTGTTATGATCATACTATCAAAACTATATTTTAGCATTATATAGTTTATCTGCATTAATAAATAAACATAAAATACGGAGCTGCGATAAACAAAACAATAATAATATGCGAAACAACAGCCAATATTATCATCACACACAGACGAACTAATTAAGGACGACGGCAGCGTAGGATGCAAAAAAAAAATGATTTTCCCCAAAGAAATTTATTAAAGATAAGAAAAATTACAATTAATTTTATTATAATTAAAAACTATTGACAATGTTCGATGTAAGAATCAAAGTGAACAGAAATTCTTGCGTTAGCCGCAGGTTGCGACCCGATGCCTCACGTGTTGTCGAGTCAGCGCCTCGTGACGGCGCTGTCGCAATTTATTATTTATTTCAGGTAATCGAGGTATCTGCTGCATCGGCGTTTCCGTTATAACGCGAGGGCATAACACCTCCCCCCGAAGATCAGCAACTATTGAGAATTTTCTTCGAGAATGTTGCTGCAATGTGGGTTGGTGCATCTCGTTTATCTTCTGGTATTTCTGTATAAATTTCCTGAGATGCGTCTTTAGATTTGTTCCCTTTTTCTCGTTGTTTTACACAGAATCTTCGTATAATGATGTAGATAAGGAGTACAGCTGCACTTAACATGATTATATAGAACGGTATCGTAGTGTGGTAGATACTGGGCTCTTCAATTGTTCTTATGTCGATTGGATGCTGCATAGATATTTTACTGTTGCTGGCGTGAAGGTTTTCTAAGTTAATGGAATTCAATTTGATCGTTGGTTTCAGTGATGCTGACGGATTATCCAATAACTGTGGCAAATTGGTAATTTTTATTGCTGTTCCTTTTATACGATCGTTGCTATTCGAGATTGTGAACTCCGTCGTATACATGTAACATCCAGATGGAATCGTTGCTAAGTAACTTCCCTGAAGCGTAGTATATGTAGTCTTCCCACAGGACGTCTGGATTTTCGTTGGCTTAGGAAAGGCGACTACGTAGTGTTTGTCGTCCAGTTGTTCTAGTGCTTCCTTGTCTAATAGAACTGAAGTTGGCAGGCATGTCTTGTCCAGTTTTTGGGTGGTGATGAGGCTGTGGATGCAATCTGTTTGATCTCGAGTCCGATAGTTGATCTTCATCTCGCAGAGGTACCAAGTGTTCGACTTCGGACATTCTGTCTCTATGTACACGAAATCATTTCTATGTATCGCAATGAAAGGTAAGGATGGGATAAAAATCGTGTGGTTTCTATTAGGAACTATAGATAATTTATAAAGTATATAAGTATTTGGAGAGGCAATCGGCATCTTATAAACTATAACTATCCCATTATTAGTATAATAAGAACCTAACTTAATGACGTCATAGTAATCTCTAAGATTCATATCTATGATCTCGTCTTTATTATATATAGTTTTCATCTTAATTAACATAGATTTTATTGTATTTAAACTTAACATTGAATGGTGAGTACTAGATGTATGTATAAAAGCTACGAAATTTTCTATCTTAACTAACTCTTCTGTCAAATCTTCTATGTTATCACTTAATATTAATAGTAATTGTGCCAGATGGGCATACTTTATTAATTCGGTTTCTCTGTTAGCTTCACTTTCCATTATTAAATTTAGTATTTGTTGAATTTTATTCTGATTATTAGTTATATTACTTAATATTATGGAATGTTCAGAAATCCATTCTTTAGTCAAACTTATGTGATTGTTATATTCAGAGACTAATTTTTCCTCATTATTCTGAATAGTTTTTATGGCGTTATCGTAATAAATAGCGTCTTTATAATCGAGATTTCCCGATATACTTTTTATTACAGATCCTAGTCCATCAATTAATCCTCTCTTGACTCTACCAGTTTCAAAAGTGTGTAACTGTTCAGAAACTTTTCCTAGCTTGTTACTAAGATAATCTATATGTGGTTCATATAAAGACATAGTTTTGTTATTTAACTGAGGCCGAACTTCATTTAACTGTAATTTCACGAGATTAACTTTAGACCTAATGTAAGCTATATCTATAAATTGTAAAAATGCGTGATAATTAGAAATTATTTTTGAAGGGCCTAATTTAAAAGGAAGGATACCCGGACCGTCTTCCAGGCTGTCAAGTGTTATCTCTTGCGCCATTCCCATTGCTTGTAGCAGGACCACCGTTATTATCCTGTAACAAGCGAGCGCTGTTAGGGACTCTCTTAAGCCTAGATTTTGCTACGGGACCGCGCTTTTTCTTAGAGTAAATATGAATCGGGAGATCAGCTAATATAGTATCGTGAGTATAGCGAGGTGCAAGCTTTTGGCGGCTAGCCATAGGGTTTTTAATGAAAATGTTTTGTTCTGGGTTATAAGTTTCCTCAGGCTCTCTATTCTTATTACGATTTTCTATAATATCGGTACGACGTTGTAAGGATGATTCTTGTATCATTTCATATAATTTACTCATTTTGTTTCGGTGATCTATTATGTATTGCTGTAGAAGATGTCCAGACAGTTCGATATCTAAAGGATCACGAGGGTCGAAATGACCAGTTATAACATCTAACGGCCTGCACTTAGTAAAGCTATGTATCGAGCTATTGTATGCGAGAATAGCATATGACATTAAATTAACTACAGATTCGGCGCGATGGTTCAGTTTAAGTAAACGTAAATGCTCTAAAAGTGTAGAGTGGAAACGTTCTACTATTCCATTTTCATTTGGAGCGTGTGCTAAGATTTTATGATGCTGTATTTTATGAACACGGGTAAACTCTAAAAATAATTGGTTCGTGAATTCTGTCCCACGATCTGATACTACTATAGTTGGAATGCCGTGATGTGTACAAAACTTCAATAAAGCCTGGACTACACTTATAGCTGTGCCATCTCTGAGATGATACGCCTGACTGTATTTAGAAAACGCGTCTACTAAAGTAAGATATTTTTCGGTTTCTACTGTAAATAGATCTAAATGTATAATTTCAAATGGTTTTGTTGGTGGAGGTACGATATGAAACTGTTGTTTAATCGGATTTCGGTCGTATTTCGCTTGACCACATATGTTACATTCATTAATATATTTCGCGATATTTTCCTTCATTTTTGGCCAAAAATATTTTTTAGATAAAGCTAGATAACACTCAGTAATACCGCGATGATTAGTCTTACCTTCGTGGTATTTTTGAATGATCTCTTGCTGACGTAAATACTCTTTAACATTCTCAAGTTCAATTTTCGTTAGTACTAAACTCATAGCGGAACATTTAAAGTTATTTTGGATAATTGGTATAATGGAATACATTTCTAACGGAGGATGTATAATAATACCGGTTTTAACTTTGGGATTTACGTATTCTTTGATTGCACTGACTACATCTTGTTCGAGATTAGATTTAGATAACTGAATAGCTGTACGCGTATGACTCTCGAAAGGTTTCGATACCGTCGTTTTTCCTTTAATATCGCCGACTACCGTAAAACAAATCTGTCTGTGAAATTTATTCAATGGGTCATCTGTAATAGGCACTTCGAGTATGGGGTTTTCCGCGTCGGTATGAACTGTTACTGTATCTGAGTTAGGTAATGAAGGGGCTTTCTCAGTAGGGTTGACTACCATTGAGCTTATTTCCTCGTTATATATTTCTATACGAGACAGAGCATCGGCATTTGTGTTACATTTTCCTTGCTTATATATGACGGTAAAATCAAATTCGCTTAATTTAAGTCTCCAACGTGTGAGACGTGAGTTTGGTTCTTTAAGATTCATAACCCATTGCAAAGGCTTATGATCTGTGATAATCTTAAATTTACGGCCAAAAAGATACGGACGAAAGTATTTTGTTGCCCATACAATGGCTAACAATTCTTTTTCAATGGTGCTGTAATTTATTTCACTGGTATTCAAAGTCCGAGATGCGTACGCAATAGGTTTGTCACTATTGATAGGGCCTTGCGATAACACGGCGCCTATTGCTAAGTTAGAGGCGTCTGTTGTTAAGATAAAATCTTTAGAGAAGTCCGGATACTGTAAGATGGGATCATTAGTAAGCAATAATTTACATTTTTCGAAACAATTTATATAATTTTGATCTAGCGTTATTTTAGAGCCTTTTTTCAAACACGTCGTTAGAGGTTTAGTTATCTTCGCGAAATCCGGTATAAATTTACGATAGTAACCCAATAAGCCTAAAAATCTCTTAATCTCGGTTGGAGTTTTTGGTAATGGATATTTCTTTATAGCTTCAATTTTGTCAGGATTGGGCTTAATGCCATCCTTGCTAATAACATGACCTAAATATGAAGTCTCGAGTTTGAGGAACTCGGACTTGTCCATCTGTATCTTAAAGTTAGAATCGCGTAGTCTTTTAAAAACTTTTTCTAAATTGACAATGTGCTCCTGTAATGACGTACTAAATATAATAACGTCATCAAGGTAAACTAGACAAATAACGTTTTGGAGCCCTCTAAGGACATTGTCCATTACCCGTTGGAAAGTACTCGGAGAATTCTTTAAGCCCATAGGCATTCTTAAAAATTCAAAATGGCCGTGTTCGACGTTAAATGCAGTTTTCGGTATATCTGAAGGTTCCATTTCGACCTGATAGAATCCACTAGCAAGATCTAACGTAGTAAAATATTGGCAGTTGCCCAATTTATCTAATATGTCGGTGATGTTAGGGATCGGATATTTATCGTCGATTGTTTTTTCATTTAATTTACGAAAATCTACAACAAGGCGCCATTTAGTTTTGCCGGATGCGTCAGCTTTCTTGGGAACCACCCAGATTGGTGAACTCCAAGCCGATTGAGATGGTCTAATGATTCCCTGTTCTAACATTTTGCTAATCTGATCTCTAACTTCCTGCCTATGCACGTATGGATAGCGATAAGACTTAGTGTAGACCGGTACCTCGTCAGTAGTTTTAATAGAATGTTTTATCTGATTAGTAAATGTTAATTTTTCTCCTTCAATATAAAATACGTCCGCGTAATGAGCGCATAAATTTTCTAAGTTCGCGCGTTCTTCCGCATTTAAATGATTTGTTCGTAGTCGCGAGAGCACTTCTGTAGCACGCGTAGTCAAATCCGTAGCGCGCGAATGACGTAATGTCTCGATATTATATGAGCACCAATGAGAAGGCTCGATATTCGTAGCACTATCCGACGTCGTAGCAGGTGGCTTGGTACATGTGTACTCGATATTGTATAGTTCAGCGTTAAGGTGACGATCTACCGAAAAAATAATGTCGTGTTGAGTGGGATTGGTAACTTCGATAATTCCGCGACTATTTCTAACATTTGTAAGACACTCACCTATGATACAATTAGATAAAATCTGTTCTGGGATAAATACTTCACCGTCACAAGAATTTATTGGTAACCTTATTAATTTAGATGAATGGGCCGGAATAATATCTTCGTACAAATTTACGTTTCGCGAGTCGTAAACGTGAATAGGATTATTAGCGTAACGAGTAATAAGAGTCTTATTTTTAAAGTCGATAGACGATTCCCATTTATTTAACAAATCGGACCCGATGAGTCCATCAAAATAATCGTGAAATTTATAAACGTAAAATGTGACGCTGTCTGTGTCCTGGAATTCCGGGAAACACGGCAATGTTATAGAATAGTCACACTTACTCACTGCGTGAACATTGACAACCTCAAATGGTTCGTACTTTAATGGAACACACGAAAAATATTTTTCAACTGCCGCCGGGCTGATGAAAGACTGGTTAGCTCCGGTATCTATAAGTAGTTTTAATGGTGGATCAGATATTTTTATATATGGTAACTGTCTTTGTGTCTGTAAGTTAAGTTCTATTTTGGTTTGTCGGATCGGCATGTTTTCTGAAAAACCTCAACGTTACACGATGGGGTAGTTTCCTCTGATTGTTCGTCACTGTTCTCTAAACTATTTATTTCTGGATAGTAATAAGGATCATAATTATAATTACATGGATATTCACTGTTATCGTAATAACACTCCGGTTCACCGTAACTGTAATCCGAGTTGTTATCATAGTAAGACCCGTATTCATAGTCGTTACACTGATTATAATTAATTTCTTTGGTTTTAAAATAGTTGCTAGGTGGGGGATTGCCAAATTTTCGCCAATCATGTCCACTGGGTGGTAAAGGTTTCGTAACAAAATTACTTACACCGCTCATAGGTTTCGGTGCCTGTGAAGTGGAGGGGAATGCATAATTTCTATTAGGGACTCTAAATATGTTGCTTTGCGGGTTATAGTTCGGTGGTAAAGCTCTGAACATCTGCTGTGTTCTAGTTGGTCCACGGTTCATTTGCGGTTGAATGGGGTTCGATCTCCATTGTTGAGAGGGTGGCATCATTTGAATGGGATGAGGTCGGGAAGGACCTGGCATGTTAAAATTGAAAGGTTTGTTAGGTGGCATATAAACTGGTGGGTTATAATAAGACTTAGCAGGAAGTTGATTCAATATATTTGGGGTTGCTTTCTTATCTGGTAAATTATCGTTTCGTTGTTGCATATACAAAATATTAATTTCCTCTTGAACGAATTCTAACGCCTGTTCTATAGATTGAGGACGCATACATCTAATACGCGAACCTAATGGTTCTTTTAATCCGCGTAAGTAAGACTGTAATGTTAATTTTTTATACAGTTGACGTTTGGCCTCAATTGTACTATCTACAAAATCATGCAATGTAACATATGTCATTATTGTGCTGAAAAGAGTCTGACAGCGTTCATAAAATTCTTGTGGGGTGTGATTGCCCTGAGATTGTAATGCTAAGTCGTTATATAGCGCCGTTTCGTCGCGTTGATCGGCAAAGTTATTTATTAGGGCATTTTTAATTCCTTGCCAGTCACTAGGGATCCCGTTTGAATTAATAAGACGGGCGGCGGGCCCCGTGATTTTATTTAATATTCCGTTTAGCAAGGCCTGGTTCTCAAAATCGTGTCCAGGGTCGATCTTTACATGCCTTAGAACTAGTTGATCGCATAGGCGAATAAACCGTGTTAAAACATTAGGGTTCCCGTCGAATTCTGGGAGTAGCCTTAATGATTTAAAAATTTCGTCTATGGAGTCTGCCATTTTATTACTATATGAGATAAATTGCGCCGATTCGCACGTTTCCTCTGAACTTATATCTAAATTTCTAAACTCGTCTAACCTATTTTGTCTATCTAATCTAGGGGAAACGGCCCCCGATTGCCTGGGATGGAAAATTTTGGAAGGAAATTTACACACTAGGAAAATAAAAGGATTATACTAGGAAAAGCAACACATGAAAGATTCAAGTGTACTTACAATTTCATGCTTCTTCTAGGTACCTTTGCCGTATCGATTTCTGGATACTCCTGCGCCGCTATTCGCCTTAGGTTCAGGATATTCGAACGCGACTTGATAGCCACTCGGGCGGCTCGTGCGTACGGAAATCTTCTTATGTAGCCCGAAACCGACCGCGAATATCCTACCGACTGCGCCAATTAAGGACGACGGCAGCGTAGGATGCAAAAAAAAAATGATTTTCCCCAAAGAAATTTATTAAAGATAAGAAAAATTACAATTAATTTTATTATAATTAAAAACTATTGACAATGTTCGATGTAAGAATCAAAGTGAACAGAAATTCTTGCGTTAGCCGCAGGTTGCGACCCGATGCCTCACGTGTTGTCGAGTCAGCGCCTCGTGACGGCGCTGTCGCAATTTATTATTTATTTCAGGTAATCGAGGTATCTGCTGCATCGGCGTTTCCGTTATAACGCGAGGGCATAACAAACTCCACAACTTATTACTATACTTATAATACGTCAATAGCAACAGCAGTGGAATAGCAATGAGTAATGTTACAGAAACGGGATACCACGCAGGCGAAGCCGCTGGCGGAAAGCTAGTCTAAAAATAATAGTATATGACCTCCTATCAAGGGTGTTTTTGCCAGGAATCGAGCCATGTAGGTCGTAGGAATTTGCGTCCAATTTCGCGCGCCTTATGTTAATGTGACACGAGAATAAGAAACCTCATCACTTCAGCCGAGAGACGCCCACTGCCGGGCATAGGCCTCCCCCAAAGATCTCCAAAGCGGTCGGTCCTGCGCCTCCCGCATCCAGCGGCTTCCCGCGACCTTCACCAGATCGTCGGTCCACCTTGTGGGGAGCCTACCAACACTGCGTCTCCCGGTACGCGGTCGCCACTCCAGGACCTTATCGCCCCAACGGCCGTCAGTCCTGCGAGCGATGTGCCCTGCCCACTGCCACTTGAGGTTCGCAATTCTTTGGGCTATGTCGGTGACTTTCGTTCTTCTGCGGATCTCATCATTTCTGATTCGATCTCGCAAAGAAACCCCGAGCATAGCCCTTTCCATTGCCCTCTGAGCGACCTTGAGCTTCCTTATGAGGCCCATCGTAAGCGGCCACGTCTCAGTACCGTATGTCATCACTGGTAACACGCACGAATTAAAGACTTTCGTCTTGAGACAGACAGACAGCCTTTTAAGAAACCTAAAAATATTTAATTAAATTTATACCAACCAATTTTAAATAAATACGACAAACGATTTGACGATTCTGCCTATTCAAATAAAAAGCTAACATAACCTGTTTATGAATACTTTGCTGGTGGACATTCAGGATATCTAGTTGATTACACAAAAAAAAATGTCCTAGAATGATAAAGAGCCGTTTTATTTTCTGTAATTAATAACACTAATCAATAAAAGCAAAAAATAAATATTATTGATAGTTTGGTGCGTATTTTAAAGTTATTATAAACAATAATAACTTTTTGTGGATAAAAAATGTAAGCACCTAATTTATTTATATTCTTATATATAATTTATATAATTTATTATATATATTTATATTTGTTATTATTAATTGATTTTTTTTTATCACCGAGAGTTGTCGTAAAATTATAAATTACCGTGCAAATTTAGATTTTGTATTATATTGTTTGTATTTATTTATTATTTTAATACGCAAATTATTTCAGATTATAGAACAAATCTAAGTCATGACTATCTACACTACAAACACGAGACTACTGAAGGATTTTTTTATGAAGTTTTCACCAGTGGACAGAGTATTTAAAGACGGATTATTTTTATAGGAATAAACTATTATAATAATTATTATCTTAATGTATAGTCGACACGACAATCAAACGTCAGGAAAAACCCTCAATTTTACTCCAATCTATTTTAGGCCTAAATTTGTTAAAATTAACTCAAAATTAACTTTAAAATTGACTTGAACACATAAATTTGGGTATGCAGCCACCTGATGTACATGCCGTGTGTTTTTATGTGTGTGTTTATAGTCACTTTAAGTTATCGTACAATAACTTATCACGACTAAAATAAAAATAATAAGTAGGTATAAAAATAAATAGTTTTACCTTAAATGAATATTTCAAATGCCAATGATACGCGTGCTCTCGCCGGCTACACTCTACGACTGATAAAAACCTTAATTTTATCAATAAGCGAGTCAGCGTTAGCTGCGTTGCTATCGATACTTTGTATGCCGATTACATTTCACGTTTTCGCCTAATCGTTTATTTGGAGTAAATTATAAAATAAGCAATGTAAGAGTTTCAATATTTTCCGCCGTATTCAGATGTTAGTGTAACATGCTCCGTTGAGCGGAACAAGAATTAAGTAGTTGATGATATAATGTAGTTATATTGTCTGTAATAATAAGAAGAAATATTTTTTTGTTTTTTTTTTTTTTGTTTTTCTATTAAAATTATATTACATCCTATAAGTGTTATAGGTCTTATTTTTATTACGAACCCTTTATATATATTCTAAGTTGGAATCGAATTTCTATTTCTACTACTTCTACTAATGAACACATCATTTAAAAAAATGTACTTTTTCAGTTCGAGTTGCTCTTTTACAACTTAATTTCTTCTGTTATTTGTTGAACAACTCTGTTGCAGTTAGATTAGTTCATTTAGACCCTAGAGGTATTATTATGTAGAAAAGAGAAGCCAGGCCTACAGATGACTGTGTTAGAAATAGAGTGCTCTTCATACATACGCATCGAAAATGGTTTGTATGTGAGCGCGCCCGTACGTATGCGTCGTCGCACGCACACATTTACAAAACTATCGAAGTTATAGGAGTTCGAAGCACGAGTGGCAACTCGCCAGTTGTGTCTGGTACGACGTGCGTATATTCCGCGTCGCTGTATTGTCGCTTGTTATAAAATTTCTGGACGTAAACAAGATGGCTTTAAAAACTAAACCAATATATTATATATGAATTTATAAATCGAGGTATTTCATATTTATATAAATCAAGTATTTGGTATTTCGTTCTTTAGGTATTCGGGTAATTTATTATAATATCATAATAAGTAATTATAATTTTGTGTAGCTATTTGCCCATCGAAAGTGTTTATGAATTATTGTTGCAAGATTTCGTTTACCAGATATCAATTTGTAGTTTCAATTATTAAATATCTATGCCCGAATACCGCCAAATTGATATTGTATTGTATATTTGCGTATTAGACCATATAATATAAAATAATATGGGCCATTGATAGAAACTCTACGTACAAAGCACATGATTAGCTTAATTTTGATCGTAGCCTAATTATTTGGAAAAAAAAAAATACATAATTCATTAAAACCACGTTTTAATTTTACAAAACACTTAATTGACGACACGACGTAGGTATGAAAAAAAAATGTAGTCAGTTTCTGGTCTATAAAATAAAATAAAAAATTAAGAAGTTATATTATAGTTGCCGGATGCTTACCATACCGGGGGCAACTATATTTTAGAGATTGATTGACCGCATGGTCATTTCTGACGATTGAATAACCTATAAAAGACAACCCTACATGTTTAGGCTAATATCTCTCGCTAGGGTCTCGATTGCATCTACTTATATATTTGTACTGTGGTTAGACGGTTATAGCTGTTTTAAGTGAGCATGTTGCCAGTAGAAATAGAGAGAGTGAAATATTATATGTGAGTATTGTACTTATGTTTTTTTTTTCAGGTATCTATGCCGATATTGTAAAGAGATAAACTTAATATGTTTGTAGTAAGTAATCCTCAAAATATTGATCCGATTATTAAAATTTTTCACGTACAGTAAATTTCATCACACGCAGGTGAAATAGGCAATAATTTAAGCGAGGGAAGTCAAAGGAAACAGAGTAATATAATGCGTGCATCTTCGAGTTTCAAGTATTTTATTACATCAAAAACAAATATTTTGTATTGCAGATTCCGCTTCCAGCCCTTCCTGGTGGAGGGAGTCAAGTGTCAATAAAAGGATATTTTGGATCAATGAGCCGTCACGTGCCGAGCGGGTGCCGTATGCCGATTAGCCAACCATATTTTATTATTATAGCCTCCTAATACGATTAATGTTTTATAAGTTTATTCATAGAGGAAATAAATTTATAATTGTGTTATTTTGTGGCCTTTAAGATTTTATTTTTGACTATTTTGTTTTTGAAGCAAATTAAAAAATACATTCTATCTGCCTCTTTCGAATCGTTTTAACTTGGTTTCAGTTTTTAGAACACCAAAAGTGTATAACTATCTAAAAAAAATCATACCACGTAGATTGTATTTATGGAAACGTTTAATTTTAAACCTTACAAAATGAATCTCAAAGTCCTAAAAGGCACTGTACTTGTTTCTCGGCAATTATTTAATGAATTCTCTTCTTTTAATTAAAGGCACGGTGTTATTTCACGGCCTATAGAGGGATTGTTATCTCTTTGAAAAGTTTTGACAAGTGATTAATCTCTTAATGGTTTTCTTAATATTTCTTTTTATGGTGATTTGGAAGACATTTTTCAAATTAGTTAACTAGAAAAACCGGTCAAGTGGGAGTCATACTAGCGCAAAAAAAGTCAAAGGAAAAAGCGCAAAAAAATCACGGTTATTGTACGAATCTTCCTTTATTAATTGTTTTTATAATTAAATATTTGTATTTAGCTATCTATATAATACATGACATACAGCCTGGGGTAGCGGAGTGTTAGTAATTGGGTAATTTCTAACCAGAAATCTTTCACCCGTTTTATACAAAAGTGATGAGGGTAGAATGTAATAATAGTCGGCGGCTGCTCCCCCTCGTAGGCTTAGCGGGTATGTGCCGAGCTGATAAGAGTAACCGTGGGTTATGTAGGTGCTGTCCACACTGACAATGTCCTGAAATAACTTGAGAAAATTAAAAATAAATATGCTAGAATTAGAAAGGCTGCTAATAATCAACATACTTTCTTTTTGTAGTCAATTAATATTTTGAAAATGAGGTTTCACACTTCCCTAATTGAGTAAGTATGTATAAGCTATTTTCCTGCTTCTTCGTCCGCGTCTCGGATAAACATATATTAATTACAAGAAAATACTTTAAACACTTTCCAAATTTCTGAACTTGTTAATTAATCTTTCTTGAATTTCTTGGGTACAAAGAAAAGGCTATTAAAGTTTGACTGTGATTTTTTGTTTAAATGGTAAATTTTGGCGTTCTTGATTGCGGAATCAAAAAATATCACTAATGTTGACTTATTGAATGTACAGAATGATTATTGGGCCACTTCGCTTTTTCTAAATTGTGCTTTAATTTTTATTCAAACCCAAAGTTGTAGAGAAATATTTTCATATTATAAGGGATGGTACTTTCTGGGGCTTCTGGGTAGAGCTGCTGGTTCTAAAACGGAATAAAATAAAATTTTATCTCATAGTCGTATAGTTAGTAGTGGACAATAATATTATTTATCAAAATTTCATAAATTTTAATCACAAATTAATCATCATATTTCATTAAAAACTATAAATATAACTGTAAAATTAGTACAAAATGTGAAGCACCGGCCATCCAAGCTAAATTTGTCTGGCAGTGTCCGCTAGCTAGTCTGTTTGTATTTGTATTTAGGGCTCTTAAGATTTTATTAAGAAATACTAGGTATAAGTATTACACATATTTTACGGTTGTTTATTGTGTGTGTTGCAAAAATTCATGGGAGAGTGAGCCAAATTTTTTTGTATTAGTATTATTATACAAAAAATATTATTTTTCTGCTTCTTTTGCCCAAGACCCGTTCTGTCTAATGTATTGCTTCTAAAAAAAATGTTTTTTGAAAAAATTTGCGCGTATTGAATTTCTCATCAAAAAGCATTATGCCTAAATCAAATGAATAATATAAGCGGTCTCCCTGCGAACCATAATCTGTAATTAATTTGTAAGGAAAGCCGTGGCACGTGACTAGTGCGCGTCGCCACATTCATATTAGAGATAAAATTGATTCATATTAAATCAATTCAAATAAAAGTCACTTATGTTGGTAGTTATTAAATGTTACCCCATTTTCTGTTTCCAAGGCGAAAGTTTATAGGTTTGCATGTTTGTTACATCTTCACGTTACTGAACAGATTTTTATGATCAAGTTTTTACCTCATTAAACGGTTTCCTAGGGATACCACCAAGAGCATTAGTTTGTGTGAACGCTGCCCGAAAGGTAAAGGATTCATGAATATTTTAAAAAGAAATGTTTAATGACGCCCTTAAGCTGTAATGCATGTAAAATTTGTATGGGTAGTGTCGCTTCAAACTAATGACAATGTTAATGGACGTTTGTACAACTGGCTGTTGGACACCTAGGTATAAAAATGCCCGCGATAGCATATAATACTCGTATAAGGTAAAGTTGTCGGGCTTTCAAATACACTAAATGAATTTGAGCCAGTTTATATTTTACGATGACGAAAAGTGGAAAAAGGAAATAATACACATTACCGATTTTCCATATAGTTAGGGGAAGTCCGGGCAACGCGAATAGGTCAGGCAAAGTGAATACCTCACATTATTTCAAAATGGCGTATACGTGCAAGTCCGTAGCTTGCCATAAGGTCCGCCCCCCTCTCCTCAGTCGTAAACAAGCAGAGCAAACGCAAGGTCGCGCGTCGTTTGTGAAAAAAAGGCGAAAAATAATAATATCACAATTTGTTACGATATTTTATGGTACTTCTTTTAATTATTACTATTGTGCCTATAGTGTTACTCTTTTGGAATCATTATTGACGTAAAGTGCATGTTTTCTTGTTGAATTACTGCGATATTCATTAAGTTATTGTGTCTGGATTTGATTGTAGGTTAGTTTTCGTTCAAAAAGTACCTGTCGCACAAAGCAAACACGGGCAAAGTGGATATGGTATCCACTTTACCCAGTAATGATGTGGCTCGATTATATACTCCAGCATATTTAAAAAGTGCTACTGCCAATAATGCCATTAAAGGGTTTCAATCTCCAGGAATTTGGCCAATTAATATGGATATATGGGAAGATAAGGATTATGCACCATCCTCTACAACAATGATGAAACCTAATACCGCAAATACAAAAGCAGCATTTCATGAAACAACTAATCGTGATGTGTTAACTGCAACGGTATACCATGGCGCGGTGCCTACGACGTCAGGGTTTCAATGTTCATCTGGACCAAACAAAGCTTCGGAAATTTACGATCATGATTTTAGTAACGAAGAGGTCGAACCTCCTGGACCTATTTGTGTAACAGTTCAAGTTCATACCTCAACAATGAGAGAAACGAATGATTCGGTGTTGGAGTCTGTCTTTTGTCCCGGAATTAGCGAGCCTGGAGGAGTATCACCAACAAGAATTCCAGAAGTAAATCAAGAAGATCCATTTAAAATCTCAAAGCCCTGCTAGATATTTTACTTCTGACATTCAGCACACCTCTGGATCAAAAGATAACTTATTGATCTCCGAAGAAATCTATGATCAAACTAGGTCAAGATCATGCACACCTAATGTTACTGATGACCACGTCATTCCAGCAGCTAATAAAGCAGAGATCGGTGCTACAGATTTAATGAGTACTTCGACTTTACTTTCAAATAAAAAACCTGCAATATATCAGACTTCACCTGCCGCTTATTTGAGTCCAAGAGAAATAAGACCACTTCCAAGTCCTTACGTTCCCATGGGAACACGAAAAAGATATATTCAAAGGTCTGAGGTGCTTACTTAGCACCTCAGACCTAGTACTTAGCACACCGGTTAAGGGAGAGCAGAAAGTTAAATTTGTTAAAGCAAATACCAAAGCATTAAAAAATATTAACAAAAATTTAAAAACAAAGACTAGACCGAAGAAAAAGACCAACATAACCAAAAATATTGAAGCGAGAAACACTAAACTTAAGAAATTTTAAACTAAAGAAAATGACGAAAACTGCACGTGCTATTTTTGTGGGGAAAATTATGTTGAAGTTAATGGGCAGCCAGTTGATGATTGGGTCCACTGCAGTTCCTGCAAGAAATAGAGCCACGAGAAATGCACGGCATATGAGGGAAAGGGCATTTTTCTTTGGGATAACTGTACTGATAAGTGATTAGTTACTTTTTGTTTTTTTTTTTGTCATCTTTACTATATATTTTATTCGTAATTGTTCCTAGTCTGATTGTGTTCACTTTGCCCTTTGGTACTATCCACTTTACCCGATGGGTTGGGCAAAACGGATAGAAGCGAAGGATGCAATTTAATCAAATTTTTTAAGAAAAGTTATTAAGTTACGTTTTTGTTTGTTGATTTCTTTTAAACTTTAATAAAGACTGATTCATATTCCGTCACTATTTTATTTCTATGTCTAGTAGATCGCATTCCATAGTCTTTCAAAGCTTAAGATGTCTGCTTTGCCCGGACTTCCCCTATACATAGTATTGTGTGTTACTATTACAATTTGATACATCAAACTTTTTACCAAGTATTCAACAAATTTTACAATTTTTAGTAATAAAAATATCGAAATCGTCCATCTATGGTTTCAGGAGGACTTTGGGTTTGAATAAAAATTAAAGTACAATTTAGAAAAAGCAAAGTGGCCCAATAATTATTCTGTACATTCAATAAGTCAGAAATAGTGATATTTTCTGATTTTGCAATCAAGAACGCCAAAATTTACCATTTAAATAAAAAATCACAGTCAAACTTAAATAGCCTTTTCTTTGTACCCAAGAAATTCAAGAAAGATTAATTAACAAGTTAAGAAATTTGGAAAGTATTTTCAGGAGCGCATGAGGAATTATCCGCATGAAGTTTATTGAAATCGAAACCTGCACGTGAACTTTCCTCATTTAATTAGTATTTTTTTTTGTATTTTGTTGTTGATTTCGTGACAACGAAATCGTGAAGTACAAAATTACTGAGTCAATATTGATAAAATACCTATATTTTTTTCAAACTTAAAAAGAATTGTCAAAATCAATTCACTGCTAACGAATATAATTGTGAAACATAATACAAATATTCAGTAAACTTAAAAACTAAAAAAGAAATAAAATTGACTACTAGAAACATTAATATTATGCAAACGAAGCGAAGGGATAAGCTGTATAAAAATAATTAGAATTTTATTTTCAGGTTTTGAATATTTGCGACATCTAGTGGTGGTTACTAATCATATTTGTTTGTGCTGTAGCGACATCTTGTGATAAATGTTTAAAAAACTGTACTGAGTAATGAGATGCTTTTGCAAAATCAAGTAAGCTTTTGTTTTATCAAGGTTGCATTGGTTTTGCTTTTCGCCAGATGGCAGTACTCTAAAGATTTCATGTAATATTTATTATAAACATTTTTGTATTTAACCAAATATTTATTTAAATTACCCTTTTTTAATATATGTATTTTTACAAAATTGTATATTGTAGCTTATTAGAATTGTATTTTTAGGTTTTGCGTATTCGCGACATCTAGCGGTGGTTTCTCATTATATTTGTTTGCGCTATAGCAACATTCGTGGTATATTAATGATGAAACATACTTTTGCTCTCGATTTCGTGACTGCAGAAGACCCGCATGTTTTCTAACATCTGTTTCTGTTTCTGATATTTAAACTTAACATTAACCCGCGCGGTTTGATTGGAAGCTTTTTTATTGGATGCGCGCGGGAGGAATGTTAGACAGGCGCATTCAACTCTTGTTGTGATTTGTCAAAATTTGACAAAAAATAATACTAATTATAATATTGTAATGCTTATCATTTCATAAAGAATAATGCATACTTATAATATTTTAATACGTACATTCTTTTCATACTATCCGTTTCCGCATCCGCTTTTGTTTCCGTTTCTGCTTAAATTCTATTTTGACTTCTGATTCTGTATTTTCTTCCGTTAAGTAGCTTCTGTTGTACTGTGTTTGTAACACAATAACAATGATCTTAAGTAGTTTATTCGGTTCTACTTATCGTTCACAATGAATTATTTAAAAAAAAATTTTGTTCCCGCAATCAACCTAGATGTCGCTACGGTACTTTCTTGATTTCTCCATGACAACCATAGATTATACATAAATGACAACCCTTCCAGGGGTGCGACCGCGTAACTCATGGACGTAGCCGTTTATAGGCTTTACACATGAATCTGTTGATATTATTTTAAAATAATAATTTTTTATTATTTACATATTTAATCAATGTTTTTAGTTGTTTTTGTTTGCTGAATTATTAAACTTAAACGAAATTTACAAAATGTCGAATTGATACAAACACGGCTATTTCGAAAAGAAAAACAAACCAAAATGTTTGATAAAATATATAAATAATAAAAAAAAACAATCAATTTTAAAAAAAAATAAACAGATTCATAAGAAATATCGATAAAGCGTACGTTATAGCTACGACTACGGCTACGTCCATGAGTTAGGCGGTCGCGCCCCAGGTTTTTTTATATATAAAAGTAAATTAATTTTCAAAACTCAATATACAACTGATATTCTATTTGTACATTTTCGTATTTTGCTTTATAAATCTAAGTTTCGAACTTTGGAAATTTCAGTTTTTTAGTATGTAATATGATAGTAATTTTCCTTCCTTTTTAGGTAAATTTTCGTTTTTTTGGCCCATTCGTTTATTGCAAAAATCAACTTTTGCAAGAGTGAGGTGCTTTTTCAGTGCTTTCTTTTTGAATACTCTCTCAATCATTTCGATTTGTGAGTGAAATAGCAATATTAAAATATTATGAGTTTGATTCCCATCTCAGGGTGCCAGGGACCAAGTGGATTTTTTAAGCATTTTGTATTAATAATAATTTAAATATCCAATTCAAAAAACAGAGTGTTAGTCATGATAAATAAAAAAACACAAATTCGATGAAGTTTCTTCATTTCATTAGCTCCATTCCGTGTTAATGTCGCATTGTCATAAGCTTTAGGTATGTTCACCTTAGTACATACCAGATTACATACAGATAGATTGTTTTTAAAACTACTGCGACTTTTATCGTTTACTATATTTTATATTACTATACTATATATACATATTATTTATTATATCTTTTTTATTCATCCTGAAAATGCTTTGCTTTGCAAAAGGATTGCCCTAATCCTTGATTCTAACGTACAACAAGGGGATGTGGGACTTTCTTCCCTCACAAGGCGCCTAACCAACAAACAACTACAGTGCGCTTTGGATGAGACCAGGGAAACCGTAATTATGTCGCGAGGCGTATGATACATTCGAGAACGCTTCAAATACACCCTTTTCAAATGAAAAAAAAAATGACACTTTTCTAGAGTGCGCCCATACAAAATCTTACTCTCAATCCGACAAATCGTTTCTCGAGTTTGTCATGTTACGCGTGCAGGTTTATTTAAAAATAAAACAAAAGTTTAACAAATCAATCTAGTTTTAACTTTATTTAGGCATTTCCTCAGCATAAATCAATACATAATATATTCTAGAAGTAAAATTTGATTGTAAGTATATGTTTTCAATCATTTAATTATCTATAACTATAGACGAAGTATAAAATAAATTTAAACTATTATTATTGTCGATATTAATAATCTTATTGTCACTTTTTTATTTTTAACTCACACGATTCGCTAGAGAAAAATTTACGTAAATAATATTCGTTGCAAGATAGTTTATTTTTTAATAAATCCAAAGAAGACTAGAATAGATTATAGTTTTTAAATTATTTTTAATACTAAATTTTATAATTTGTTTGTACAATCTAGTCTTTCAAGGAAATTCTAAGCTAATTAAAGCCATTCTATCTTAACGTCTACAATAATCTGATTGTAGTTAATAAACAGTTAGTGAATTCATTTATTGTCACTTTTTCAATTTAAGTTTTCATTATACTTCCTTTATTTTTTATCGATAGATGTCGCTAGTGGTCTTTACCTTCATTTGCCTAAATTAAAAAGTGGTTTGACTTTATCAAACCATCGCTAATTTGTACAAATAATGATAGATATCTATTGAAAATCTTAAGTAAACCATTTATATGAAGATTAAATAAATGAATTGAAAAAAATATATTAAATCACAAAATATCAATCAATATATTATTCATATTAATAATCACTTTCATTTATAAAATCACCTGGCAATTTGTTAAGTAAAAATATAATATAATTTAAAAAAAAAATAAGTCAGTGTGAAGAAACATATCAATTTAATACGGAACCGTAAAATATACATAACTCATAAAATAACACTATCTCTTGCCAGTCAAAAGAAATGAAACAAAAGGTACGCTCCACTATAAACATTATAATTGTCAATGAAATCAAATTAAGGTGTCGATAATATTCTTATAGGTAGCGTGTTTTTACGATCATCTCATTCATAACCTTACAATCTAAACCTAAATTTGTAATATACTCTAACACAGGCACACTTCGCTACCACATCACGTAAGCTAGAAGGCTAAGCCTTATTCTAGTACATTAATAAATAAAATTAACAGTTATAAAACAATTTAACTTTTTTTTGTCAAATTTATTTAGATATATTATTACACAATATGCAAAAAATAATTGTGTATAAATGCAAATCAAATTATAATCGTCTCCATTTAATTTATAATAGTTTCTTTCAAGCTACTTATGTAAATTGCAAGCAAGCTGACTTTAAAAGAGTATATTAATTAAAAAAATGAAGTTTTATATTACTATATTATTTTTGTAATTTAATAAATATTTTAACTGCATTATTATAAAAATCTAGAAAATGTATAAATTTCACAACCTATCATTTGTCTATTAATTTAATTTTTATGGTTTGATTAAATATAGAATAAATTTTTCGATGAAAACCTTTACTTTTTTGGGTTATTCACATATAAGTATACTTCTTAAACGATCCCCTGTGTACTAGATGAGAATAACTCAAAATTTCCACTATTGAGCAAGAAGTCTAATGGCAAATTATCGTATTACACAGTGATTAAGGTACCATTATGCGGGGGTTTCGGCCTTCTAAATTTAATATTTTCTATCATCTAGATATCTATATATATTATTCACTTTTAAATTATCGCGCTCCATTATTAAGGGAATAGGACACCGTTCGGACACCGTGTTGTATGTGATGGTAACAGGATGAAAAATCTGAGGGTAGAATAAGATTCATCCTCGGATGCAGAGGCGTAGACTTGCTGCTCCAGTCTCATCATGATCACGGCCGGTGCGACCCGGCCAAAACGTCGGCTCAGGTCAGTGTAAAATCGCGTCTAATACCCGGTATTATAAGGATATTTATTATTTCGTATAAATAAATTTATTATGTCGATCTTTAATTCTCTATAGGTAGTCATCATGAAGGAAATTCACATTATAAATTAATCATAATTTACTTATAAATCTTACGGATTTCGTTATATTTATTTTCTCTTTAAAAAAAAAATATGTAACTGGCTCTTGTCTTTTTAAGACCATGATACATAATCAAAATGTGTTACTTCATTTTTTGCACCCCTGTCGACACCTATTTGAAAATTATTGATTTTGGAAGAATCGTTATACTGATTTTTTCTATTTTGATTTATAACCGCGCGGAAGATTAAATAATCTGATTTTTATCACATTTATATAAAAATAAAAATACTCAAGATATGTATCTTCGAGTCACATCTCGGTGTACCTTAGGCTGGTGGATTTTCAAGCATTTTAATTAAAATATTAATCTGCTTTCATTACGTTGTCTAGGTATATTATTTTTTAACAAGTATTATTCAACATAACAATAAAAAATAATAGTAGCAATTCTGTTGTACGAACTAAATAATAATGTCCAATTTTAAATTAATATTTACTAGCGCGACCAGTGACGTCACATATCTCAAAATGAATTTTTTACTTAATTCATATGAGGAAATTAAATCTTAAAATAAAGTCAGGATAAAAATTGCTAGGCTGATAATTATTTATAAATAGTAATATGAGATTCGGACTCTAAAGTTACGGTTGGCTATACTACTCTAATGCGATTCGGACCCAATGACGGTTTGCTACGTTTCGTTTCATCTACTACGAAAAAATATTCTTTCGTCATAAAAGAATAAACTACACTTTAACGATTATATTTAGATTTATTTCTGTATTTACGAGTCAAACTTTACACAGCTTTAGTTTTAATGCATTAATTTTTATAGTAGTTTAACCATTATCTCGTGTTTTAACAGCTGTTATAAGGTATTGAAATTATCTTCAAAACATTATTACGAATCTCTTTGGCCTCCAAATGAAAAAAATGCTTAAGATATTATTCTATTAAAAAAAAAAAAAACTAATTTAAATTATCATTTATGCTGGGTAGACGCGACCTTTAAAAAAAACTTGTGTTAAGTTAACCAATATATGGAAAGTGGACATGACATTTTATACTTTAGTCCGATGAAACTGCATTTTTAATTATGATAACCGAAGGACACTTATTATGTGGTAGGATTATAATTATATATCTTTTTGTAAAATTTTGACTGTAATCAGACTACAACTTACATTATGACAAACCCCAAAATAAAGTAGGTAAGTATTTCTTCTAGATTTTAGTAACAACTTTATTTTATTAATATTTATTTGGCAGGCAACGACAAGCTATAAATTTAGCTTTGATGTGCGATTTTTAGTTATATTCGTGGGACCGATAGTTCGTGTTCGCTAGGTATGTTATTTTTGAAACTGTAGTATAATTCTCATATATGTTAGTTACAATAACAATATTACTTTATACCAAAAAATTGAGCAGCAAAACCTTGGTGTGGCTCAATGGTTATAGCACTTTTGAGCATTGCAAAGGGTTTAAGAATAATTCATATTTCGATAGTGTAATTTCAAACAACTCTACATATTTTCCTGGGACTAATACATATTATAACTATTATTAACAAAAAAAAAAAAAATTGTGTTACTAAAGTTCCCAATGGAACTAAACAGATTCAGATACTACTAAGTGTGGCAGTCAAGACTACGTAAAAATAACATTTTTAACATTATGAAATATTATTTTTCTATGCAATTTATTTATCTACTTATAACTATAAATATAATAGAAAGAATATCCGTCAACGAACTAAATTAATTTATATTACAATAAATATACTAATTATATAATCGATATTTATTTCATAAGTGTTTTTAGACGCTATGACAAATCGATTGTTCCCCTAGGATTGTTTTTATTTTTAAATACAAATTCAGCACTAAAAATACGATAAAATATTGAAAAATCTCTTCGGTCAGAATACAAACTTATATCATCTCCCATGGAGGTAAATCTTGTGATCGCTAGACCATAAGATCTGCTCCATGGTTTTCTCAATCGTCATTGTAAATGAACTCTTTTTAGCATCCGATTTAAGGCATAGGACAGGGATGCGTATCCAACCTGGGTGGTAAGTGTAAGTTTTACGCTAACGCGTTCACTAGTGAGCGCGTTAGCGTAATTCTGTACGGAGCTTTAAGTAGTTCTTGATAGTTACCGCTAGAGGCGCTTTGTACCGGATTCCATACTAAAATCCTAACGCGCTTACGATCGACAGTGAACGTTAACGTCAAAAAAACTTACACTAGGCGCTCTTCAACACTAAAAATTGATAAATTCGTTCAAATCACAATGATAAGTAAATAAAAGTTAGGAGTAAATATAACAAATTAAACTATAAATAATGCAGATACTTCCTTTCTTTACTTACACCTAAAATCTATAAATAAATGGAAAGTCTATATTTCCATACTTCTAAAAATAAACAATGTACTCGTACCTCAGTTAAGTTATGGTAAGTTTATCTATAGTAGATGGTGAAAAATATTGACAGAAAAAAATATAATGACAGAAGCATGTAACACAAAATGTGTAGATATTATATAAATTTTTACTTTCTTTTAATATCTCCAATTTTAGCGTAAATTGAGTTACAACATTTTTCATTGCCATTGCCGTTTTATAAATCACTTATTGTTATTTACAAATGTTTTTTCGTTATTTCATAAGCATTTATAATATTCATTAATAATAACATTTTTTTGGGTTATTTTTCATAAAAAAACTACGATTCACACGACTGCAAACCAAAGTCTATTACTTTGCCAGCCAGTTGTACAAACATCCATTAAAATTTTCATTACTTTAAAGCGACATTACCCATTAAACTTTAATGTACGTTTCTGCAACTGACATTGAGACCACAAAGACTAAATCTAACTCATACAAATCTTTACAGTATAATTTTAATATAATATTTATTATTGTCTTAACAGTATTGTCATAGAATTAGAGATAGGAAAGCTCGTTAATATTATCCAATATAATTTGAATCATAGTAAGAATTTGTGAAAGATATTCTTTGCTAAGTATCTAAGGATTTAATACGGAGAGGTAAAGAGTGGACCACGGTGAATCGATATGATATTTTTATCAAACGGCAAGAGTTTAGGAGTCGTTTTTTAAATCAATATAATATAATACATTCGTTGTCAGAAAAATAATATACTCGTATGTCCAATGAAATAAGTTTTCTATGTAGCAAGAGGTTTGCTAATGAGTATTACATATACCATACCGTACATATTTTATGTATTTTTTTTTCTACTTCCTAAAAACTTGCAGATCAATAAAATGTCAACTTAAAATAATATGTAACAATATCGTATTTCATTTTTAATGAAAAATTAATTACGATATTTTACGGAAGTCGTTAAATACGAAAAAAAGATATGGCTTCATCGATATGCGTATATACATTTTAAATGTTCCTACTTTAAGTATTCAAAGGAACCACCATTAAATTAAGTGGCTTTGTTTTTGTTTTTATTAAAAAATTTAATAAGCACAGCCAAAATGTTGCGGTGGATTCGACGTACTTTGTTCCTACGTTTTTTGGATATAATTTAAAGTCGCATTTACTTGGGAAGATTTGCATTAAGCCACACGAATGCTAATTTCGTCTTTCAACCCTAACACAATATTAACATCTATTCAACAATATATATATATAATAATATGCTGTAAAATATATTCAAATATTATCTTTGTAACGGTATAAAGGCCTTCACCGTGTTGGACGATATAGAAAACTTGCCAGTACCAATTTCATATAGAATCGCCTCAAGCAGAGCATCGAAAACAGTATCAAGGGTCATAAGTTCATAAACGCACAGAGAATCAACGGGAGAAGATGATGAATAAAAAAAATGTGACTTGACTACGGAACTGTAAGTAACTATTAAACAATAACACGACATATTTATTTCTATATCACTATCCATTCTACTCCTAAAAGTTTCCAAGTAAATTTCGACTCGTTTCTACTCAAATTTACCTCTTCGGAGACAGACTCTGAACATAGTTCGGATCCATTTCGTCCAAATCTTTTCCTTTAGTCTCTGGTACACAACATACTACGAAACATAGACCACCGACACTTATAGAAGCATACAACCAGAAAGCTCCGTGTAGACCCAACGCTTGTTGAAAATCTACAAACGTTTTAACCCCAACGAACGCACAGAGATAACTGAAAGCCGTTGCCATAGCGCTCCCGAATGCTCTATATTCTAAAGGAAACAGTTCCCCGATAAGCAACCACGATATCGGACTCATTCCTAAAGAGAAAGCTATCGTAAACACCAATACACATAATAAAGGAATCCAATCGTTCTGCCCTAAGCTGGTTTGATGAAACATCACATTTTGGATCCTCTGGTTCCTGTGCACTTCTTCATAATAAGCGTAACTGCCGAAACCAGCTAAGGCCATCGACATTAATACAGAACTGACGATTAATAGAGGCAGTCTTCCAACTGTGTCGATTAGTAGGCCAGACAGACATGACGCTAGAAGCTGCACGAAAGAGACAGCTATAGCCGCTCCGTGTGGGTTCATACCTCCAAAAGTTTTCCTAAAAATCGGTACGGCGTAAAAGGAAAAGGCATGAGCACCGGAGAACCTTTGAAACATCATCAGGCCGCACGTCACTAGAATAGGTCCTAAGAGTCTATTCATTGTTCTCACATCCAAAGAGTTTAATAATTGACTCCCAGACATCTGGCTTTGTCGTTGACTGAAGTTCTTGCTGGCTAATACGTTAGTTCTTATAGTGGCTAATTCCTGAGCAACGTCGGAGTTCGGTCCGCGTAACCAGAGTAAGCTCCTGTACGCTTCCTCATCCTTTCCGATGAGGACGAGGTAGCTCGGTGTTTCTGGTATATAAAGAACTGTGCAGAAAAGAAGTAAGGGTGCAGCGGATATGCACAGCGCGAGTTGTTGCCAGTCGAGGTAGGCGCCGATGGTGAAGCTGAATAGAACACCGAGATGGCCGACGATTTTGAGAACGGCACTGAGACAGCCGCGAATGTCTGGTACTGATATCTCGCTTATGTAGACCTGAAATAAAGAAAAATGTAATTTATATTACATTTACATAATAGAACAAACAGCTGCCACTTACCCAGTCTTTTTAAATTATTTTGTTATATTTTATTTTATAGATGCACTGATAGATTACAATCAAAACAATATTATATTATTAACTTTTTATAAGTCTAGGCGGCAATCATTAATAAGCGTACATAACATGATTACTTCTACAGTGTCGATTTCAGTGGCGTAACTACAGGGTGGCAAGTCGGCAAAATACCACGGGCCCTCAGCTGGAAGGGGCCCCCGGTCAGAAGAGACTCCTTACTTCTAACGAGCGAAGTTCAAATCAGAGGATACAGGATTATTAAAAATAAAGGATAGTTGAATTACTTTGTGGAGTGCCAAAAGCTCCTACCCCTCGCGACGCGATAGCAAAGAGAACAAATTAAACCTAGTCAACCTGTCGCTGTATTTATCAATTGTTCGACCGGCCCCCTTACTCTCGAACGCAATCGCGACCAATCGACATTGCAATTGTGCCGTTTAATACTCTTGATTGAGTACACTAGCACCAGAGTATGCTAGTGTAACCAATCAAGCGCCCGGAGCGGCACAATTGCATTGTAGATCGGTCGCGTATGCGTTCGAGAGTAAGGGGGCCGGTCTGCCATTCTGTAATAATTCGAGCACGATTTCGAACTGACTTATGTGTCCGAATCACGTCATTTAGTGAAGAAATTTTATTGATTCAAATTTTTCTATAAGAATACAAAACCAAATTGATTGATTACACGTGTCTCAGATATTTTATTCCTGTGTCATTTCGAAACTTACTTCACGAAACATTATTAGCAGTTCTAGATTAAGCGGATGCCGCTTTTTGAAGTGAATTCGAATTCGGTTTTGGATTTTTACAGAATCATAGGGAAGGATTCAGTTTACGGGTGAGAAATTATTTCTTCTAATTTTTCATTTCTTTCTTGAGAAGAAATGCGAAAATTTCAAAAGCATATCCTTTTTAAGCGATTGTCGCCAATTGAGGTATTGTGTAATTTGGCTAAATTGTTATTATTATGTTTAATGTAATGGTAATGGTAAAAAGAGTGCTAATTCAGGATTATTTTGCTTAGTTTATGTGTATCTGTCAAACTTAACTAGTAAATTTTATTGCGATCAATCAAAAATAGGTATTAAATATATACTTTTAATTGCCAGTTTTAGAATACCAAAAAATATATAACGTTATAAGTTTTTTATAAAAGTAATAACTTCACAACACCCAGGAGCTTACATGATGTAACTTTCATCTAACATTCCTAACTTCGAGCTTAGCTCATTACGTTTTCATGTTATGAAACTAATAAATATTAATTTTAACGCTAAACCGAAACTTTGCCTTTAACGGGCAGTAGAAGCGTGCAACGGTAGGAAAGGGAGGTTTAGAAAAGCTTAACTCGACGAAAGTTTTGGACTTTATCAATTAAGCGAAGGGTGACCAAACATACATTAGCATTTTGAGGAAAATTTTCGGCGTTCTTTTTTTCTGTTCATCTGTGACGTTGCTTACTTGAAGGCCGGAGTTAAACAGATGGATCAATAATATTTATTAACTGTAATAAAGTGACACAAGAAGAACTTGTCATAGTTCTTATAACATACAAAAATATAAAAATATTCAAATATATATGAAAATATTCAAATTAGTATAATGTTAGAATATAATTTTAATAGTTAGTTGTAAACTTATTAAATTCTTAAACTATTTTATATCAATGTTACTCACATGTCATGAAGTTGACATTTTATTACTACTATTTAGATTGTCATTGAATGAATGATTATAAAATAACTAATTTAAAAAACAATTTATTTTTTTATTTGAACGGAGGCGTAGAAGACGTATAAATGATGTATATTAATGAAATACATATAATTTTACAATAAAATTTAAATCAAACTGGGACAGCACGTCAATCAATCGCTTAGGTAGATAAATAAGTAAAAAAAAAAATCTAAATCATGGCTACCCCAATAATTGCTTCTGAAATATGCGGGCGGTACGAAAATTAGTTTCTTTGACGAGCATATTGCGTCATATTATCTTCTTCCCTAAATTCATAGAGTAAAGTTCATTTTCCAGTGGTTTATATGTAGATCCATGTATACCAAGATATACAGCGGATCAGAAGCGTTGTTATACAGAGTTTTAATGGTTGATCATAGCCGGTGCCGATAATTATCCTATTGTCGATTCAAACTTTGAGCAAATTGTATCAGATTAATAAGTTAAGTCAAATAATTGTGTTATTAAATTATAGCGGTATTAAGAAGAAAATTATGAGTGTTAATAAGTTAGTGAATTAATTATAATTCCGATACTTATGTTGAATAAGTTCAATGCCACAAACAACACATAATTTGAGTGTCACATTCGATAGTCCAAAAACTTTACTATGATTGTTTTTTTATGATTTCTGAGTCTAGAAATGGCTGATTTGTTTACGAATAACCAATTGCAATTTCAAAATTAAAAGTAAAAAAACATAAATGATAAAAGCCTTAACTAACCTGCGACAGCATCGTCAAGATGGAACAGCAGAATCCGCCCAAGAAGGCGGTGATGCACATCATCCTGACCGAAGTGGCTAGTACTGTTAGCAACCAGGACAGGCTGCAGGGCGCTGCGGCTAGGGACAGCACGCGGCGGCGACCGTGCCTCATCGCCGCTCCACCTGCCATTCCACCGAACAGAGCACCTGGAATCAACAACAAATTGATTAAGCTCGGCGTAAAAGTATAAGAGAAAACAGACGAAAACAAAAGTGTGTGACCTTAAAAAAACAATTTTTAATTAACTACTCAAATAAATAACTACAAACGCATATCTTATCGATAATTTTCCGTTTAAAAATACTCGTAGTATTATTATAAGGATAGCGAATTTTTAGAGGCAATTTCGTGATTTTTCTAATGGAAAACAATTATAATATTAATTAAATTTTAGCTGTAACAAAACTTAGAAATATGATATACAAGTAATTTTATTTTTACTTACAGACATTGTTTGGGCGTTATTTCATTGTTCTCTTAAAATTACAAAATGGTCAAATATCTGTATATTGTAATTAAACATTAAATAAATTTTTGAATTATTGAAAAATGTATTAAAAAAAATACACCGATTTTAAAGAAAATTGCCTTTATCCGTACCATATTGCGTCACAGGTATATTAGCAAAAAATAATCTTTTGTTTATATGTATTTACCACTAGTTTTAAGTCTTATTTTTGACCGAATGATCATCACTACAAAGTATAAAACAAAGTATGCTTAAATCTTTAAAACTACGCAACGGATTTTGAAGCGGTTGTTCTTCGTAGATAGAGTGATTCAAAAGGAAGTTTTTTATGTATTTTAATAGAAGACTACGCGGGTGAAGCCGCTGGGGGAAAACTAGTAAAGTGATTATTAATAATTAACAATAGTGAATAGTTATATAAAAACTTGACTCGTTGAGAATAAAGGCATCAACCCAGCTTTTAACTTAAAATATGTTTCAAATTAATAAAGTTATATAACAGTAAGAATGCATATGCTATGCCACAGCTGCAAAGTTAGATACGTGTTTAATATTTTTACTACAACATGAGGATATTAGAGTAGAGTATGTTGTAGAGTTTGCGGCGGGAAAGGAATTAAATTGGGCCGGCGCGTGCTGATTGATCAATAAAAGCAAAATTTTACAAATAAAATCTTACGCGTATGTTACTTGACTCACAAAAACAAAGGGTTAGATAAGTAGTATATTATAAACATTGAAATGTTTTAATTGGGGACGCTGCTAGATATATTTCAAATGTTACATCTACTAATAAAAATGGACGGTAATAAAAATGCGGCAACCCTAATCTTGACGTGGACGTTTCGTGAGTTAACCAGGTTAGACGGTTTTATAAATTGACGATAATGGATTTACTTTAAACTTGCCATAGTTAATAAAATGACTCTATACCTACTGCCATAAGAATTACGTAGTATTAATAAAAACTTAAAAAATTTTTTTAAAAAAATCCGCTCCGAGAAAGCAATTTTAAAATAATAAAAGTGAGGAAATACTCAAACAAAATAAATATATTAAAAACATTCAGTCGAATTGAGGATAAGAAGTTACTTTTATTGAGTTAAAAAGGAAGGTACTTTTTAAAGTTTTGTTTATAAGTAAGTTTGTCTTTAAAAGCATTTTTTTTTTTCAAAAACCACTATGATTTAGAATACAATATAAACCATAAATATAAAATCGTTATCTAGTAAATTATATTTTAAAATATCTTGTTGTAGCTTTTTTCATCCTCACCCAAGCAATTCCTAGGAATTCATTAAAAAATAAATTGAAGCAAAACAGGATAATAATTAGAACAAAAAGTGCGTCGGCCGGGAATCGAACCCAGATCAACTGCTTGGAAGGCAACTATGCTGACCATTACACCACCGACGCTATTGAATAAATACTTGAAATTGCCTTTCAAAATTATACCGTCTAATAATTACTGTAGACAATTTGTTTACACAAATGTCTTTTGTGTATCTGAAATGGTTGAAAACAATTAAGATGTTTATACACTGCCCTGACCCGACCCTTTTTGTTGGACGCCAATAAATTTGTTTACAGTTGTTAAACAAGGGAGATTTCAATGAAGCGATGCGTAAGATCCGCTGTACATAGGAATTTCCAACAACGCGGACTGAATAATTCCAGATGTACAAATAATAAATTCATTATTCTATTTGAGTTGCTGACTTTCAGAACTTTTGCCGACTTCTATACTTATATTATAAAGACGAGAGATTTGGTTGTTTTTTGCATCGAATAGACTTCAAAAGTACTGGACTGATGTTAAAAAGTCTTACAAACTAAGGAACTTACCAGCTTTGGTAAAGTTACAAGATTTAGAAAAACCATATCATTATCAAAAACGTATATTAAAAATAAACTTATTAACCATGGAGTTTTCTTTTGTGAAAGGGCTTTTAAAAGAGGTCGAATAAAATTGCAATTAAAACAAACAAAAATTATATATTTCCTCTAAATTTTAGTATCTAAAATAAATGTAATCAAGATGCTATTATAGATATTTCTTCTATACGCTTCATAACAGTAAAAGTAATAATCTGAAATTCATGAGCCCCGCTAAGGTTCGGGTAGATTTGATTTGAGTTGCCATTTTTAAAATGCTATGAATTAAATTGCAATAATAGTTCTAACGATTTCAACTAGACAAATAGGTAGCTAAACAATCTCGTAAAACTACGATTTAAAAGAGAAGAAAACTCATATCTATACAGGATTGATTATATATATTTTACAAGTCGTCTAATCTTTGAGACAGATTTATATCCTAATTATAAATTTCAATTATTATAGATGTTGAAAATGTATCGACACAGTTTTCATTAAATATGTCATTATAAAAAAATATATATTATAAAACTTTATTCCTCTCTTAAATCTTTTAGCTTTGAAGAGTTCTGAATACTCATTCAGATCAGAAAAAAGATAGCAGTCTATGTCTATTCATCTATATTAATTATTTATATCTTACCTAGAAACGATAGTGAGGCAAGCCAAGAAGCCTGTTGGTCTGTGAGTTGGAAGTCGCGGCGCGTTGCGTTGGCCCCAGGTCCCTGCAAGGAGGCGATGGCAGGGGAGCTGTACCCCTTCCCAAGGCCAGCGGAAAACGGTGCTAACGACACTGCTAGGGCAGCTAACACCTGTAAAACAAGTTTTGATAAGGATGCATCAGAATATTAAAACACACCTACAGATACTTGAGAGAGAAAATATAGTGTCGGTAAAGTTGACAGGGGTATGTTATGTTAGTTCGAACACGTATAGAAGAGCGGATTACAGTGTCGAAATTTATATTCTGGAATCCGATTTCTATTCATCCGATCAGTCAAATCCGGATCAAATAAGCGTATGATCTGATCGAAAATCCGAATAATCGATTTATATCATGGTTATTATATTTAATCAATGTTGCATTCACAGATTCATAATGAAAAATGGATTTTTTATGCATATTTCATTAAAAACATTATATTTTGATACAGGTTTTTCATTCGTCGTCGCTTAGATGATTCGAAAAAAACAGCTGTATCAATGATAAATTAAATAAATACCTATAAAATTGATAAAATATAATTGAACATGATGATCTGTGCTTTGATGAAATGAATCACATCTTTTCACTGCAGTAGTCTCTGATACACTTACAGTTATGGGATAAGATCCAAACACGACTTTCAAAGTAATATCTAAAGGGTCAAAGCTTTAAAAGACAACCTATCACTTGAATTATATCGAAATAATTTAACAATACAAATACTCACAGAAATACTACATCAAATTTAAATGAGAGCTAGAGTACACCTCGTCGAGGAGAAACGTCGATAAACATTTCATGACATGTCACGTTGCGACGTCAAAACATTTTTAAGTTGACAAATAAAGCAGAGATGATGAGTCCGGATAATCGAGGTTCGGATAATTCTTCTTCTTCTTCTTCTTTTATTAATGGCTTATCTACGCGTTTCACACAATTCTGCCAATGTCAAGTGAATAAATTTATTTCTACATGTAAAATGAAAATGAAACGAATGAAAGATGGCGATGATCAATAATCCGGATAATTCTACTGTATCTTATTTCCTTAACATAGAAAGTCAATAGTACGTTGAGGCTGGAAACATAGTACATAACTTTATCTTCATAGTTTCCAGAAAAATAAAAACCAAACTGGTAAAGACTCTTGTCTCGCTGGAACTTGGATACTGAAAGCTATAGTTCGCAAACACATCGACTCCTTTGAGATTGATCTAGAGGAAGATGTTTCGTATACCCTGGACAGCATCAATAGCATGCGAGTGTTTTCCAAGAGTTCAATATAAATTAAGTCACATTGCAAGAAATCACGGTGGTAACCATGAGGAGCTCATCGTGACCGTCAAGTAGATGGGAAGAAGCCTTGTGGTTCCAGCCTAACACTTTGATCTGGCCAGCAGTAATACTAGTATTCGAGCAAAACGCTTTCACAGCATAGAGGTTTTATAAAATAAGATCTACTTCAAAAGATAATCAAGGATTTATTTAATTTTAAGCAGTTTTTATTACAGAATGGCAAAGCATATCCACACCGCTCTACGGTCATGGTTAACTCTCCTGTTCTCTGCTTTCTGCACTTGCAGAAGCAAAACGTATTGGAGAAAGAATTCCATAAAGATCATCAAAATGAGTTAGAGCATTTCATATATCGATATGCATTAAGGTTCATACTGATGGCAAGCAATACTATCTACGTTTCAGACGTATAATAATTGTAAAAATGCGAGCAATATATGTGTGTACGACGCCGATCCGCCAAAAAATAGAGTGTGGAAGTTACTGAATATTGTAATATTCTGAAGTTGCTCATCATAAGATGAGAGAGATAATGTCTAATAAAATTCCAAGTACCTCAACATCCGTTTCAAAATAGGTTGTCTTCAAGGATGCCACAGTAAATTGGTGTTTTGTGAGGCGATAAATTCATGTACACGCGCGCGCTTGGGGCGTGCTCAGAAATGTTAAAAGACTTTAACTGAAAGTTTACGAAGAAAAAATTTGCTATAAACCATATTCTGTTTATTTATTGTAAAACAGGAATCAGTGATGGGTATTTCAATAAGTATTATTAGTCTTATTACTAAGACATATACTTAGATAATTTTTATATTTGATCAATTTCGCATTCAAAATGCTATACTGAAAAATATTTTTAATGAAAAATACCTGGATGAGAATGGTCATGGGTTCGAATCCCATCTCAGAGTACCAGGGACTGTTTTCGTGAGACAATGGGATGGAGACAATGGGATTTTTTAAACATTTTTCATTAAGAATACATATAGATAGATTAAATATAATATTTTTGGCACTAAAAATTTAGTGAAATTAATTAAAGTCAGAAAATAATAAAAACAACACTTAAAAATAATTAGAGATTAGATGAAGGGTTGAAGTGTTGCAAGACGATATCAAGAGGGTTGCAGGTACCAAATGGTTGGAATGAGCTCAATGCCGAGATCTATGGAAAATGCTTAAGGGGGCCTACATTGATACAGTAGAAACAGGCTGTAGAAGAAGAAGAAGAAGAGAGAGATTACATACTAGCCCGTTTTCTTACAATTTCACCTCCCTAAACTATAGCCTATGTCACCCGAGTAAGACGAAGCTTCCCGTAGATGAAATAACTTTTAAAATCGATCTACTAGTTTTGGAGTCTATTCAATACAAACAAACAAACCAACGAACAATTAATTTTTTCCTCTTTATAATAGATATGCAATTAAAAATTTATTTTTATTTAGTGCGAGTATAATAATAAATGATGTTTAAGTTCAATAGATTCCGTAATAGCATTTTAAACATTTTATTATAAAATTTCAAGAGCTCACCTAATGCCTACTAAAACCTTACCTAACCACTTCATGGTTATTCATGAGGCGTATTTAAATATTAATGACCCGTTTAAGAAACCTTTAAAATGTCTTGAGCTTGTTTGCTTCCGAAATTCTTATATAAAAATTGAAATTAGGTAACTTTTTATACTTCTATATATAAAGGACATGAAACTGATTCTTATAAAAGGATTAAAGTGAGTTTAAGGACATAAAATTTGCATGTTATATGTAAAAATCAACCAAGTGTGAGTAGAACTCGCGCATGAAGAGTTCCGTTCCATTATCCATTAAAAAAGTAAAAAAAAATGAGATGTTTAAAATTTTTGAGTCAAATACAATTGCTGGAGTATCAATTACTCATAAACTTGTAAAACCTGTGTGATAGTTTACCTTTTAACTTCGTTATATAAATAGTAGCGGATATGTTAACAAAGTCTATACAAGCCCTGAGATTCTGTAAAAATGCAAACCCGAATTCGATCCCTGGTGATCTATTGATCGAATCGATATATCACCAAGGATCAATATTCAAGATCTGCCCTGCGACTCTATAATAATCAAAAAGCGGCATTCGCTTAACCTTTAATTGGTAATAATATTTCGTGGCATAAGTGAAGTGAGTTTCGAAATGACATAGCAATAGAATATGTAAGACACGTATAATCAATCAATTTTGTTTTGTACTGTTATACAAAAAATGGAATCATTAAATTTCTATTCTAAATAGTCGAGATTACCCATTAAGAGGGCGATTGTGGGTGAATGATAAAATCGAAGTTCTAAAGGGGTACTTTAAATTAAATTAGTTCTTAATTTAAGTTTTGAGAAGGCACTTTAAGTAGTGGTTAATCTTTATTTGTTAATTTTTGTTTGTTTCGTTGCTCTATTCCTTGATCGAGTAGACTTTGTTTTGGTAAATTCGAACATCAGTATTATTTACATGTAGTGGAGGCACACCAATTTTTTTTTTTGTAATTTTACTTTACCACTTTGTCGACGTATTTAATGTATATACTCATGCTAAATTACAACTTTCTACTACCAATAGTTTTTAAGCGAAACCGCGGACGGACGGAGAGACGGACATAGCGAAACTTCCATGGTTACTACGGAACCCTAAAAAGTAACCTAATATTCGAGTATATATTTAACTATTTTTTCTCCCCATTCAAACTGATTCCTTTTTTCATCAATACTAATTTATAAAGAGTAAACATTTGATTGTTCGCATTGATGAATAAGCTCTACATATACTGGACCTATTTTAAAAATTATTTCGCCTATATGTAGCATCATCATACGCAGTTAACATAGGGTTTATGTATATCTGTAACAGTCAGATTTATGCGGGCAAAATATTCGAAAGACAGTTAGGAATCAAGAAAAGGCGCGTGTAAAACATTTTTAAATAAAATACTGTTATACTTTCTATCTCTACTTTTATTTCAGTCAAAACCAAATACGAGAGTCCTTTTAAATCCTTTAAAAGAATTATGTATATATCAGATGGTTCTGTTTTCACGAAATGTTTGAATATATTATTCAACTAGCTTTTGCCCGCGACTTCGTCCGCGTGGTAAAGTTACTTTGAGTAGCATTTCTAACGAATATTTATTCATTATATCGTGTAAAATACCTGAGGTAAAGTTTCATCCCCTAATTAATCCCCTTGGAGGGAGGATTGATAAAAATCCTTTCTTAGTGGATTCCTATGTCATTGTAGCTTTACGCATTGTAGCTCTCAGCCCGATCAGTTTAAATTTGACAAAGTTTCATACAAACTTTCATCCCCTATTTTATCCCCTTGGGGGTAGGATTGATCAAAATCCTTTCTTTGCGGATGCCTACGTCATAAAATCTACCTGCATGCCAAATTTCAGCCCGATCCGTCCAGTGGTTTGGGCTGGGCGTTGATAGATCACTATGTCAGTCAGTCACCTTTGAATTATATATACATATTTAGATTTAGATTGCCATCAGTTTCATCAATTATGGTGCATAAAAGGCTAATAAAATCTCCCCTTAATACATGTCTATTAAAACACTTGTAACAGTATACATACTTGCTTTTTTTATGGGAGCAAAATCCTTTTGTCGATAGCAAGTAGGTATCTATTTGCTATTAATTCTATCATACATAAGTAACTTAATAACATCAACTGAACAAATTCCTGACAATTTAAATTAAACAAAAGTATTTTCGGTTCAAAGTAATCTGGAGCAGCAAACCGCAACAGAAGGGAAGTTACACAGGCCTTAACTCAGCTATATTATACTCAACTAGCAGCGGCCCCGCTCTTGATGGCATAGAAAACCGACTTCAAAAAAGAAAATGCTCAATTCGACTGAATTTCTAATACTTTTTTATCCTAACGAAGGAATTGTAAAAAAAAAAATATTTTTACCAAAAACGGAAAAATCTACTACAAAATAGATTAATCTATTCAATAAACTTGATTTGAAGTCGGAGAGTCGAGTGTATGATCATTAATTCCTCATCCAAATTTCATTGAATTCTTCAGATTAAAAGAAAAACCTTCTGTAAGCACCGATTATTGCCTAAGGTTGTTTTATGTAATATACAACTACCTATAACAAAATAAAGTAATAAAATCAGGATGCCATCATTTTTAACTGGATCCTTGTAATCAGTGACGTAATCGTGGGTCTAATGCGCCGAGGGTGTAGTCATTATGAGACCCAAAGGTCGGCCTTGTTAGCCTTTAATGTATTCCCTCCAACTTTTCACCGTACCGAAGTACGAGTATATATAGATCGAACCTATAAATATATTTGAATATATTATATCATAGTTATCAAAATAATCAGTCTTCAACTATAATGGGTATTACCACAGAATATACAAAAGAGATATTACAAGTTTATATTTAAAATGCCTTGGTTAGAGAAATATTACCACTTTGAATTTTGATTGGATTAAAAGTAAAGTAAAGTAACTAAACAAGGCAAAGCCGTCGAGTTTGAGCCTGTTTCATTTATCTTGACAAGGACTTTGGTCCGAGATCATAAAAACTGATGATGGATCTGGAAGATGGTTTTGGGACCTTAGTTAAACAATGCAACCATAGCGAACTGGGGTTAATTTGCTCTAAATATATGATCTTTGGTGATCTGGTCCAAAATAATAACTAATAAAATCTTTTTTATTAAATTCATAATATTATACAATCTTTTTTCACTTCAGTCTTTTTCTACTTCATTTAAGTAACCTCAAAATCAAAAGATTTTTGGTTAGGATTAAAAATTCAGTGTACTGAAATGTCACTCATTAATTACTCTTTACATTACATTTTTCTATTTAATGAATAGAAAAACAAAATCTAAATATAGAACAATAAAAGCAATCGTTAGCAGACAATTGTGTACAAAACAAGACAATATAATGGACGTATAATAGCGCAGAACAATATCGACGGAGAACAAATACTTTATTAGTGTTGTGTGTTTAACAGATTATCGATGTTATATTATCGTAGCAGACCTCTTTAGTTAGTTTTATAATTTTTAAAATACTTTTCTACTCATATCTTTTGTATGTTGTTCGCGTCAGTTGTTGTATAATCTATTGTCAAATTATTTCATTTTTATTCCTTAAATTAGACCATCGTTATTATAATCAACGTCTAAGATAACTTGGTTTTTCTCGCCTCGAACAATTAATAGCGAAAAATGGATAATATTTGGTTACGATTCAAAATCTTATCTAACTGTTTCTTTATAAAGTGTTTAATGGCAGAACACAATGCGATCATCTACTCAAGCAAACTTCTTTCTGCGTGCCACACAAATACCCACGTCATCGTAGCACTAAACTTATTCATGTTCCTAGAAGTAGAACTAATTTGGGTTTGCATCGGCCACTTTCTAGATTATGCTCGTTATATAACAAGATATCAAATATTGTACCCGATATTGATATATTTAATGATAGCTTTACAGTTTTCAAGGATAAAGTGCCGGATCATATTGAGTATTTTGTATTGTCGCGTATATTAACTTAACTCTAAACAACGCTGTGTATAGCAGTTATTGGCTATCATGTAGGTCCTGTTAAATTACTCCCGTATTTAAAAATGTTTTTGCATGTACAGCTGTTCGTAAAAAAATAACATGACATGATAAAACGAACTAAATACGGACAGCAACAGAAAAAATATCACAAAATTTATTACAAAAAATTTGTATGAAATTATATAGAGTAAGATTTTCAGTTTGCCTTCCAACTACATCGCTCAGATCACATGTAGCTATCGTACTTTCAAGTACAACAGATTCTATTACCGTCAGTAATTATTGATACATTAAGTTTTGTGAGCTATATAAGCTGTGTCATTAATTTGGTTAACTTACTAAAGTCACTATATGAAAAAGTTCATTTATAGTTTTAGTGGTTAATAGTGAAGTTTAAAATTAATCGTACTATTATGGTATTTCAAAAAAACTGTTATGCTGTGTGTACCAACTTAGCGTAGTCTAGTAATCTATTAAAGTTTGGTCAATATTACTAATTAATCTTTTAAATATACGTTTAAGATTTTAAGCTGTCGTAAAAACATTGTCCAACAATATGTAAAAACGTATATTTGTCCATTATTTGTCCATAGATATCGATAGAAAAGAAACGTCACTATCAAACCATTACGGAGGCTTCGTTGTTTATTTTGCATTCAGCCGATCGTACAGATTTATAATCAATTCAGTGGCATTATGTTTTTGAAAGCAAAGAGAAAAAGAGCACGAAATGATATTGACATATTAGGATCAACATTTCAGTTCTGCCGTGCGATTCTGTAAAAAAAGCAAAAAGCGGCATCCTTAAAAATCAAATAGAAGTGAGTTTAGAAATGACACAGGACATGTATATTCAATCAATTTGGTTTTCTATTTTTATACAAAAAACGGAATCAACAGCGGATTTTACATAATCGCAGGGCAGTTCTGGAAGCGACTCATTTCTTTATTCCTTATGTTCGATTTCTTTTATTAAGCGTAGGCTATTAAGGCTAGTTTAGTAAGGGTTATTTTTCAGCTTCAGCTTCTCTTGTAATGTGAGCATTGTATTACATAGACACTTTTTTGTGTTTCTACTGTTCAGCAAATGAATAGTTCGTTCGTGATATCAAATTTTTGCTGTTTGTTTGTTAATAATTGTTATTATACTTGAAATAATAAAAATATGATATGCTCACTATTAACTCTATAATTTTATACTTAACGCAGTGGAGTTTCCGAAACTTTAAATTTGTTAATTAAAATACGCCATCACATTAAAATTTCCTTCATTTATGTTTTAATTTTCTTCATTAAACTGTTCTGTTATTTTAATTTACTGACTAATTTCAACTCAATCAACCCAGTAGTTTCCAAGTAAATCGTTATAAGTTACGGAAAGCTTAAATACTACTATTTTTTTTTAATTTTTAGAATCTATCAACGATACTTGCGCTTCACCATCGTCTTAACGAGATCGTAGTCGGTCGACCGCTTTGACACGGTGTAAGTATATTGTAAGTTAGCGGGTTTCTTTACAACCTACATTTTACTAAATGACACCGCCATCTTGGCGTCTTGGAAGATTTGCTATCGATTCCTATTTTAAATCACTGAAACTTTGTTTGTATCGTCACTGTGCAAAATCTATATATAAATAAAAATGAATTTCCGTTCGTTAATCTCGCTAAAACTCGAAAACGGCTGAACTGATTTGCCAAATTTTAGTCTTGAAATATTCGTGGAAGTCCAGGGAAGGTTTAAACGATGAGAAAATATGACAAAATTGCGAGTATAATACTAAAAACGACAATTTGATTTTGCCATACAAACTGTTCTTAGCTGTCAAACGTTCAGTTGCCGATCAATATTTATGGTCAGTTTACGCTTTAGGCAATATTTTTCAATCTATAGTTCGTCTTGATAGCACGTGAAAAAAAAGACATGCTGTCGCCATTAAAGTTATAAGTGCACGAAAACATTATTAATTTAAACCCTAATTATAATTATAACCCTATTATATTGTTTTTATTAAGAGGTAAGTGATACGAAGTTCACCGGGTCAGCTAGTTCGATATAAAAGAGAACCTAAATAGTTTTATTTCACCTACGAGAAGCAACGTCATACGCGTGTAACCCAGGATATAATTAAAGCAGGCAAAGTCATGGTAAAATAGCTAGATAAATAGTATCATAAATTTAAGTTTTAAAGTAGATTATGCATACATAATTATATGGGACATATCCCACATTAGATCGTCCAGTGATAATTCACTCGTGTGAATTTAAGGGTTTAAAATAAAATTTTACTGACAGAAATAATATCAACGTAGTATCCTGAATAATTTTAGTATCTCGGACTACTATTACTATTTTCTTTTTTATAAAAAATCTTTCCGCTCTTTGCAACGAACGTAAATTCCTGTTCATCCATATACATTCGAGAGAGAACATAGCTTACATTAACTCCAAGTATTCAACAACAGTATCTGGGCTCCATTGTGAATGTTAACTGATGCCCGAGTAATCAGGGTTGGACATTAACTGCCATAATCTAGATGTAACTTTGTACCCGCATCAGATTGACTCCTATAAAAGTTGATGATATGTTGGCTTTGTTTAGCAATTTCTCAGTGGTTTGACTTTGCTGAGGGTTCACGGTTTTGAATTTACATTAATGAATATAGCTATTTCGTAGGAGAAAACTTCCAGTGGTGTTTCATAAAATTTATTAGAATTTAATTATGCTTATTATAATAATAGAAGTCATATCAAAATCTTTTTCGTGCTCTGTTTCGTCCATAACCTTGAACAAGGCATAGCTTAACTAGGAAACGCCTAATATTTAGAATCGCCTAAAGAAGTTAGTTTAATTCCAAATAAATATTTTTTTTTCTTTTATCCCTTGGCATATTTATGACCTGTCATATACGCAAATGTCTAGCGCAAGGCGCCGCATAACGAATATCATAACTTTAGACATTGCTTAATTTCGTTTGGTGGTTCCTAGACAAAATAAATAAATAAATATTTAGGCGACAAATTTGGGCGACCCAAGTTTAGTGAAAACAGGAAAAAGTCTTACAACAATCATAAACTATTTATAAATGAATAAAATTTTTCCTAATAAAGTTTTCAAGCAAGGCTTCAGTGAAAAATCCAATGAAACTCGTCTTCTGACTTAAAAGTCAGTGGGTGGCAGACTGCGAAGCCTTGAATTCATCCAGGCAATCTCTTGTACTTACTAAACATTCGACATAAGCTAACTCATCATTATTGCCCTAGCATGGGCACATCTATGGTAAAGAAAACGATAAACGTAGGTATTTTGTAATTGTAGGTATAGGTGTAAGATTACGAGTAGTAGACGAGAGGAAATATTTGCCTGATTAGTATATTTATTTATTATGTTCGATTAATTTGGCATTCACAATGCTATACTGAATGAATATTCTAAAAAAAAATTATTTTAGCCGTTTGGGTGAATTACCTCAACATTGATGCAACGCTCTGTAGTGGCGAAAAAGTAAAAAGTGCTGGGTAGCTATGTGGTTAGAGCAGTCACCCGAATTAATCATTAAGGATATTTCATTAACAGCTTGTTGCACAAACGTCCATTAAGGTTTAAAGAAGCCTTTAAGTTCTAATATATATCAAATTTGTATTTGTAATGTCGCTTTAAACTAATGAAAATTTTAATGGACGTTTGTGCAACTAGCTGTATGAAGTATATTTAAGTTCCAAATTTGCTATTTTTGGATTCACTATAAAAGTACTACCATTTCCTTACGACTGTCACATTTATCTGCCATTCTATTTTTTTGTATAATTGTGATATTAAAAATGTCATATTAGTAGACTTGTTAAGTCGTAGTAGATAAGTTGTGATTGTAATGAAATTGTACGAGTATTGCTTAAAAAATAATGCTTTATTTACATAATTATAGTATCGCACTCCAAACAACTCGCCATCGGGATTTTTCCCAAAAAACCTTCGCTCGAGGTTTCCAAATGGCTCGATGAAACCGCACACATTTTTATGACGTAATTAAACTGAAAGGGTAGCTTTACGTCCCGATTTTGACAAGAAAGGCCTAGGGATCGATACGGTCCCTTAAGGGGAAAAGGCCATTAAGCACGCAGATGGGTTAATGTGGATATTGTTCATTTGTATGCATGCTATGTGACATTAAAAGGGGCTCACTCAGATTGATCAGTATCGTATACCCCTTCTATAGAACACAACCTAATTGTTGTTCCAGTATCTAAGTTTATTCAAGGGGCCATTTTCAACAGGCGTCAAAATTTATGTAATGGGTGATTCCTGAGAAAAGTATTCTTTAGTCAGATAAAGACCCTTTTGATTCTTATTATTAGTGTGAAATCATAAATACATAAAAAACAATAGATCAATTAATTTTTCAATATTAATTACGAACTTTATCTTGGATTTTGTGCTTGTGGTGTGAAAGAGGATATCGGCGATGGAAAGTCAGGAGAGTGTTCGTTGAAAATACCCTAAGACTACTCGAATTTTGAAATTCAAACAATCCAGTTTAATCGAATAGAATATTATATCGATGAATTGTAGAAGACTTATTTGCATGTTAGTTATTTTTTGTTGAAACCACTTCAATAGAACCAATCGGAATTAGTCAAGACTTTTTCGCAAATGAATGTTTATATAACTAATTCTTTTAGCAATTATAAATTAGTAAATAAAATATGAAATAGGAATTTTCATATTAATTGAAATAGGTCGTTAGAAAGAGTTTATTTTTGAAGAAATTATTTAAAGAAAAAGAGATGTGTGACTTGATAACTGGATAGATATACTCAAATATCTGGAAGACTTGAAATTAGGAATGAAAGTAGATAAAGTAGTCACCACAGAACTAGAAAGGCATTATCAAGTTTCCATTATCAGACATAGATACAATCTAAAGGTATAATACGTTGGCAATAAGTGTGTATTTAATATTTACAAGAAAACTCTCTATATTAATAATTATAAGATCTATTTTCATGCAGAATTATTAATTAATACTTCTAAGTTTTAATGCCACTAACAAAGTTATAGCAAGTTCATTTCATTTAGAAGATGGGGGTAATTAATAAACCATTGTTATAATTTGGAGTTGATGCAATTACACTCTGAAAAGTTTCTACAGGTATTGTTTTGTTTGTTTTGAAACAGTAGTGACTTGAGCCTTCTGGTTTATATTCTCATACACAACATTTCATAAAGTTTAAAACAATTAATTAAGTTAAAGAAAAAAATATATATGAAAATATGCCTTGAGAATTACTCCGTGAAATTCACATCAAAATATTTGAATCGATATAGACGGAGGTCAAATTTCTTTTATAATATATTTCTCATTCCCTATTTCATATATATTGTGAAATAATTACCATAATATCTTCCAAGTAAGCCTTAATAATGTAGACTTACCGTAGCTCAAATTTTACTGAAATCTTTAGGATATAACAGCGATAAATTTTTACGTACCTGGGGTAAATGTCTGGCTTTCCGCGGAGCTGGTTTCTGCGCTATATTCGCTGTTCCTGTGAGGCACTTTCCGTTTGCCACTACACCTACAGGTATATCTTCAGCTGCCATCGCCCTCTGCAAAGGCTTCGATATAGGAATGTTGTGTTTCTCGAAATATCCATTTTGGATCATTTGGTCCAATGAAACTTCCAACTCCCTGACTGGTACAACCTTACGACCACAAATTGGATCATCAACGATCATTTTTCGGTTGCATCCTGACACTTCGGAGAATTTAACGTTCTTTTTATGCTCGTCGGGCCGCTTCGGTCGTTGCCGGGCGCGTTCGGGCGCTTCTGATGTCCAATAACGAGCGTTTTTCTCTGACAACCGCAGAGGTTTGCATACGGCAACGTTTTTTGATTTTGAATTTCGAGTTTGATTTCCATTTTGAAAGTTATAGTTAGAGCTGATAGGTCTGCATTCACCAATTCTCATGTTTTGATCAATATTCGGTTTATGTTCATCTGCTTTTGTTCTTCTTTCGTAAGCCTGCACTTCTTTTCTTTTCATTTCAGCGGTTCGTCTTTTATAAGGTTCATAAAATTCCCTCGAACGTTGTTTATCATTTTCGAGTCGAAAGTCATAATAATCTTTTTTATATTTACGGGTATTTCGGTCATTCCTTTCTTCATAATTATAATAGTTTCTAGGCAGGGAGTTATATTTAACGTTGTAGCTGGTTTGTAAGTTAAGGTATTCTGGTCTGATCGGTCTGAATAATGATAGACGTCCTTGTGCTTCATCAAAGTCAGAATAAATGTCTTCATAGACATACCCATTCTTTCGTCTTGGTCTCTCGTAGGCTTCATCTCTTTCGTATCTACATCTATCTCGTTCTGTCTTGCTTCTATCGTACCTGGTGTCGTATCTTCGTCTTTGTTCATAATCACTATTGAAGATAGGACGATTGTCATGTAGTAATCGCTCCCGAGATCCTGCCATACTTCTCTTATGCTTCTATCATCTGAAAAAAAGTTCTCTTTTAATGTCACAATTTCATTCTTCTAAAACACAGCTTAAAATAGCATGTCACCTCACTTTAGAGTAATGCGAATTTATCTTCTCATTGTACTTTTATGTAGTAAACATGAAATTCAGCTTTAAGATTTATATATGTAATTTTATAAAGTTATCTATTGTTATTAATTTCTATGGCTTTTTAAGAAACTGTAACAAATCCCAATATTTTCACTAACTACAATATTAAATGAACTTTATATTTTCCATAAACAGAACATTAAGCTTATCTGTTGTCTTGTATCTATATAATAACTTTGTTATCTTATTTGAAAGTTTCATGACTGGTTAAGTAGCTGAGGAGGCGTCAAGAAAAGAGACAAAGAACTGCCAGTGAACAGTTATAATTATACAACAAAAGATAAATCAGTTAGACATCTGTGATTAATTAACTTTCACTTGCAAAACGGTTTCGAATTTCAATTTAATATTAAACGATCTTTAATGGAACTTTGTCTTGGTTTCATTGTAATTTTGAATAGGTGTGATCTATTTTGAGCCATTACTGGTGTGGTTTTATTCCAAGAAGCTTAAGAAGACTATCGACTATCTTAAATAGATTTAAAAAAATAACGCTTCGAGATAGTGAGCGTATTTCTATAAATTTTCCAATTTAAAATGTTTATTTCAGTTTATTTAACTTCAAATTCTGAATACAAAATTCCCTAAAAATATGATGAATATGATGTTAAATATGATGAAATGAATGATTAAACAATATTTATTTGTCTTCATTGAAAGTTGTGTCTGGTAGGATGGTAATCGACTGATGTAGACATAGGTAATTAATAAGTAAAAACAATTGATAGTGGCAATCTGTTGTACTAAACTTAAAATAGGGTCTGTTTTATCATTATCCCTTAGTCATAAGTCATCATCATCATCAGCCCTTTTACGTCCCCACTGCAGGGGCTCAGGCCTTCCTTATGGATGGTTAAGGAGGATGGGCCATGACCCACCACGCTGGCTCAATGCGGATTGGAGGGTATTAACGACTGCAAATGCAGCCGGGACCAACGGCTTAACGTGCCTTCCGAAGCACGGAGTAGCTCCAGACAATTTTTTTTGGTCACCCATCCCGTGACCAATCCTTGCGAAAGTTGCTTAACGACAACGATCGCGGGCTGCGGTGCTTATCCACTACGCCACCGAGCTACTCAAAGAAGTAATCAAAGAATTTTAATCATACTTCTTTAAACAAAGATATAATGAGTTAATTACGTTACTATTGATATCTTAAGTATGTTGAGAATTGAAAACACAGTTTGACAGGAATAACACTATCATTCTTCCAATTGTAAACATTCAACACAATTGTAACCGGGATAGAGTAAATCCGCTGAAAACAAAAAATCATCATAGAAATATTTTAGTACCATTTAACTAAAATGCATGACGTATCTTTATTTGCGCAGAGTAGACCTATTAAATCCGACGATGGCCGAACCTTTTAAACAAGACTGGTTATAAATTTTAATTTTACTTTCGGCCACTAATACCGTAGGTCTATTCAGCTCAATCATGCTCAGTTTTAGTATGAACTTAATGTATCATTTGCTGATCTTACGAAAAAAGGTGTCTCTTCAAGCTTAGAAGAATATGCAGAATATTTATTTGTCATTGATAAAATTATTAATTGAGAATGCGAATAGCTTTTAAACGATTTAATTTGCGTGTAAACAAATGGCTATTAATAAGCCCGTCCAATAAATTGAATCTCTGTATGCATTCCGTTGGCACAGATCCTGTAACTTCAGCGCATACATATGCATGCATCCGCGGATAATCCAATATAATATGCAAATCAACTGAAACAAGCAATTAGCTGATGGCAGCCGAGTCAGTAATGAAATTTTATTATTTCGTAAAGTTTATTTCGAAAGCTAAGATGACATCAATCATCTGAGTTCTGAAGTGATTTCTATTTAATATTTCTTTTTTGGTCTTTTATTTTTCTGTATATCATGTTGAGATTCCCTGGAAAAAATTTGGAAAAAAAATGAAAAAGAAAGAACGCTTTTTGGAAATAAAGCCACCATTTGTACTATCTGCTACATTATTATGTTTTGTTTATTTACTTATGGTGTGTACAATAAACAGTCTTTAATTAATTCATTCGTTCAACACTCTTAACGATATTACCGTAGATTTTAGAATACGATTGCCCATTATCACTTACTACAAAAAAGCAATGTGGGTTGTAAACACAGAACATAGAGAGAGATTAGAAGTATAATGATATTAATTTAGTATGGGAACCGAGTGTCGCCTCTCCGCACACAAATACAGATTAGATGAAATGATCATTTTGTTCACTACATGAAAAACCGCCACGCGATAGGTTCGCGATAACATAAATCAAATCCCAAAAAGATACTAAGCTAAGAAATCACACGATTAAAAACAAACTCTAATTCAACGTGATAATAAATAATTTACTTTAACATGAATGTTGAACTGTCACGTGGCTGTATATGGGGATACCAGAAGGAAAAAAATATTTTAAGATTATGCACATTTAAAAAAATTGGGGTCATCATTTTATGTGCGAACTATTAATATTAGATTTTGTTGTAACCAAGTGAATACTGAAAAATTAAGGCTTTTCCCTACATAATTTATTAAAATATCTTTTAAAAAACGCAGTACAAAAACTAAGAAAACTTAATGATACACTCTATCGTATGTCTGTGGAGTAATATAATTAAGCGAGGGAAAGAGTAAAAAAAAACAAAAATTAAGAAAACAACAGAATTTTTGTATTAATTACATTAAGCCTAATTTGTATTTTTTTCTTACTGGTATCATTCCGATTGTGCATATTAGTGATGTGACATATTAGTTGATAAAATAAGAGCTTTAAATTTTGTTATGAAACAGTTCAATGTAATTCAGTTCGACAATTTTCTACAGTGGTTTGATAGTAATTATTTAAAGCTTTATTCAAATAAAACGAAATACATAAAGTTTGCATTACCTAATGTGAGGCATGTTAATATACTTATAAATGTAAATAGTGAAAAAGTTGAAATGGTGGAATCGACAGAGTTCCTTGGTATTTTGGTATATTGATAATTTGTCAAGTAGACTGAGTTCTGCAGCATTTGCTGTTAAGAAAATTAGACTCTTAACAAATGTTGAAACGGCAAGATTGGTATATTTTAGTTATTTTCATAGTGTAATGAATGACGTATAATCTATTGTTATGGGGTTCTGCGGCTAGCATTCAAGATATTTTTATTCTACAAAAGAGAGCTGTCCACGCTATATATAATTTACGGTCTAGAGAATCTCTCAGAGAAATATTTAAAGAAATAAATATTTTGACTGTTGCCTCTCAATACATCAATGAAAATATTATGTACGCAAGAAAACATTACGATTCCTTCACAAAAAAAAAGTAGAAATAAAAATAAACTTGCCATTCCAAGTGCTTGTAATAGCCTTCTTGAATAAAGATATTTTCATTTCATTTCATAATAACTAATATGATCATTACACTAATAAATTGATCATAGCCATGTTTGTTTTACTTTATTATTCTAAGTTTTATATCTGTAATAATAGTAGTAGCTACATTATTAATTGCAACGACTGGACAATAAGGAATCGCTGGTCAAGTATGAGTTTGAAAGCCGTGACAAAAAAAGTTTGAAGATAGACACAAAAGCGATAAGTACGTACAAACGTCAATCTACATATAAAGTCACATCCGTTTGAGACATGCGTCTATAAAGTTATGTGCAAATATGGAGCAACAAAAAAACTGATAAAAGCTGTTCTGTGGGCGGTTCTTTAAAGTGACTTTCTTAATTCGATTTCTATAATAATAGTTTCCGATTATGAATCAGCAGAATAAGGTAAATTAAATTGACGCCTAAAAATTAATTTTGTAAATTAAATTCACACCACCAACAATATTACGTTAGTTGAAAACATAATTTTTTGTTTGTATAGATATTATGTTGTTTTGAAATTCATTTGATAGGTTTAGGTCTAAAACAGATAGGGCAAAATTAATTATGTAAACAAGGCAATCCGTTGTAAAGTTATTAGGGAAACTGAAATATAAGTAATGCAAAATAAGTGAAATCCAGTTTCACCAGTTTCTAACAAGACCTATTAGGCCAACTCTTAGCTTTTCACGAAGTTTCGTTTAATTTATGTATTGTTCATAAAACGGTGATATACTTCGTAACTTAGATATTTATAGCACATCAGTAATTTTTAATATTTATCTGCGTGTAAATAATTAACCGAATCTTCGTATTAAAAGTGCCTGGACAGTTCATTATTTCATTTGTTTATTTATCGATAACGTTGTTATGAAATGATGAAAGAAAAGCTCTAAATAAATATGTTTTAGTTATCGATTACGATCCATATAAATAACAATACGATTCCGAGCAGCAGCAGCCTATCGGTACATTTCAGACAAATGGAGGCACAGCACTATTTTTTGCAAAAGTGCACAAAATGATTTACATTGCTGTTTAGTAATGGGGTCAGAAACATTGATGTTGGTTTGAGCAATCAATGTATATTTTATTTAACATTGTGTCAAATTATTACGTTTTTTATATTTTAGCACTAAAATTGTACTTACCAGTGAAAGGAAATGTTTGCATTAGTTAGATTGTATACTTTGCTTTGCTTTTTGCAAGTGATAATAGCACAAAACGGCATTTTTTATAAAAAAAAACTGTAAAATCACCACTCGACGATTGACGAACGACTGGCAAACATAAAACCGAGGAAAGGGCGTCATATGAGTAAAAGCGCATATGCCAGCGACGCGTGCCCCGCCCACTTACTACTTCTATTCTCTCTCTATGTTCTGTGGTTGTAAAGTAAATAACAGTTTAAATATAACAGTTTAAATACTTATAAGTTTTTTTCAAAATTCCAATAGCTTGTATAGATAAAAGATAAAAATGGAAAGTTGGTTATATTAACATACTAAAGATTTTAAACTTCATACTAGTTGAGGTATTTAAAACAGGTCATCATGGTTAATTGGTTATTATACATTTTGAACTATTTTTATATTCTTCATTTTGTTATTACAGATTTTTTTTATTATTAAGACCACAAAAATACATACTAGTAAACCGTTTAATTTACCGACCAACACCTTAACACCGAACCTGTCACAACAATAGTAAATTAAAATGTTTTTGTGCTTCCTTGTACTCGTTATTTGGGCAGCTATTACAAAAGTTAAGTAAGTTTATAAAAGTTAAACTTTTTGTGCTGGCTATGTTTTTTAAAGAAAGGATTACATAAGTGACACAACCAAATTCCAAAATAGAATATACAAAGCATAAGAAAACAATTTTTCAAGGATTTTGATATTTTAATGAAACCATACGGAACGCCTTTTTAACTATTTGCTTTAAAAGACAGCTTACTAGCCATAATAATTCCCAAATCTCCAATATTATTTCAATTCTATCGCGCCAATTCTATGTCGTCTATTTTATATACATATACAATAGGGATGACGACTAAGTTTTGTCTGTTTGTCCATCAGGTAGATTGTTGAAAAATATTAAACACGTATTTTTTATATTTTTGCGTAATCAATAGATAACGGCAATACATTAAGTTAAAATGTCACACAACGTCACGCCTTTGTGCATTTTCTACAAAAACGTAGCGATCTCCCACTTTAATGCACGTTATTAAAGCTATTTCTTGTTAAATTAAATTGAAAAAAACATGTCTAATATATTTCTATTATCCGACTGACGGACTTAATATAACTTCTCTTTTTTACCCAGTCGTCATCCTTATTGTTGAAAGATTTCTTGAAAAACTATTTTAATCATAAAATCTGAAGCAGACGTTGGAGGAAAAGCAATTGCGCGGACGCATCAGTATGAAATTTGGCACAGACAGTTAAAGTTCATATGAAGAAGAAGTACAGAATGCTAATATATTTTTTTAACATAAACGCTTAGAAATGCTTGATAAATATAATATTATAGTACAATAAACTCAATTGTGCGCACGGCGGTACGTGTGAGTAATCCAATAACAAAAAACAATAATAACTTTATGTGCGTGTCGAGAGGTACAGTCAAATACAAAAATACAGTGATTTAAATAAATTTAAGATAAAACGGAATAACTGGGACGAGCTGTAACTATTGTAAATTAGTTTAGATTATTTTATTTTAAAACAAGGTTATAGTAACCTACATGTATGAATTTTTTAAAATAACTAAATTTGGTAAAAATACTTCTGTTGAACTTTACTCAATATTGCTACGTAACAAGTAATTGTGAATTTTCAAATTGTAACATTAATAAAATATTACCTTTCTATCAGTTAAGTATCTTTGAAATCCACATATTTTCATTATTACATATTTTTACTCATAATAAAAACATATATTATAATACCAAATATAGAATATTAAAAGTGGGAGCTCCAGTGTACTCATTTATCTTCAAGACACTGCAATACATATAGTTAGTTGTTTGTAAAAATGTTTTTATGGCTGATGATTACTCATCAGGGGATATACCTATAATGATTATTTTTTATGCAAACAAATGTTACCATTTGTATACAAAATGCTTGATCGATTTAGACATGGTTTTACTACTATTACGTAGCCACTGTTGATACACGAGTGTAGCAGAGCCTACAAATAGGAGAACTCAACCTTTTAAGCAGATTACATCGTGAACGAATATAATTCACACAGGCACTTCGTTACTAGATAAAGTTGCTATTTACGTAGTAAGTATCTTAAACGCTATGCAAAAATGTTGTCATGTGTCTTTTTAATAATAATCATATGATAAAAAAAAATCCCTAACTGATACTATTATATAAAGAAAATAGATTTGATTGTTTTTTCGTTTGTTTGCATTGGCTAGGCTCCGAACCTACTGGATGTTGAAAATATTTTCCCTGCGTGCAGTTCATCAAACGTAGGTTCTAAAGTCTATTATAATTATAATTAACGCTGGCGAATTCAGTAGAGATAATAGCTACTTGTGTAATAATTCCATGGTAGTAAATCTGGGATTCCTTAACTGAATTTCATTTTTGAGATGCCTGTAAGTGACCGGGGGGTGGGTGATAAATTAACCAGTTACGGTCAGTAACATAACTGTAGCAAGATGAGGACGAAGAATTTACGGAACGCGGACCTAATATCTGCAGTTGTCTGTGTAATATTACTTAAACACTCAACAATATAAACATTCAGACTTAACTCGTGGTGGAAACTTTGTTCCGCCCTTGAGTATTCGGTCGTCCGACAGAAATCAGAGGTTCTTAAAATCAACTATACATCGTCAACTTCGTCATGCTCTGTCCTACTCTAAGATATTCAAAATGCTTAAGTTAGAGCAGGGCATACGATGAAATAGTCGACGATATATCGAATATCGATTTGAAGTCACAGGCTGGCTCTCTGGGTGTACAGTATATTATCAGTCCAAGCTGTCAGCCGCCGATTGTTTGTATTCGGCTCCTAGTAACACGCAGCTACCACTGGTAACACTCAAGTATAAGTGTCACCACTAGTTGAAATAGAACTACTCGAAATATATGAAAAGAGAAATAAGTGTTGGATAATAGTTTCATATATATCCTAACGCACACAATACTATCACTTCCGAGACATTTATGCCATATTTACGGTATATCCTCGTAATATGCTCACAAAATTCACATGTTTTTACGACTCCACAAAACGCGCCGTAAAATTATTCAAAGTCATGCCCGAGAAAATGGTTTTGTTACTCCGGTAATTTCGTTCAGGGAGAATTTACGACCTGCCCTATTAGTCTACGAAGGTGCTAAGCCAGTCTAGAAATTAAAATATTCCTGAGATGTACTTTAATTTAACCCATAAGTATACGGACGCAGACATTAATAGCGCTGGGCTATCGAGCTCCAGTCCAATGCTATTTGCATATTTTGTTTTCAATACTGTTATAATATTGTTTAGAGCAAGTACTCATGATCAGATGTTGTGCTTTTACAACATGGAGTGCTCATTGTACAATGTAATTATAATATAATTAATATTTTTGATAAATTTTGTATTAAGTAAGTACATATCATTGAAAAATATTTTATACATCAATGGAGATACACATATAAAGTATATGAGAAATTCGATGCTCTCGTCAAAGCAGTCAATTAAAGTATAATTATTACGATTTTTGTGGTCAAATGGCTCCAATACCAATATCACAGACCCGGCTTTCATTCTCGATCGGGACAGGTAAGATCTTTTATATATTGTCACAGATCTGGGTGCTCGTATATTTTCAGGTGCTTTCACTTCTTAATTTGGAATATGAGCAGTGTTTGTAATGTTGAATAATTTAAGTCAATACATCTACTTTAATAAGATTCATAATAAATATCATCTGACTCGTATACAAAGATACTCGCCATTTCACCGTGTTCAAGTAACATCTGTTCAAATTCTCCCTTTGTGAGGATTTGTCGGACCCACAGTGGCTATTAGAGTAATAGTTATTTACAGGAAGGATTGTTACTGTTTACCCTGTATATCGAGCCGCTGTTATTTGTAAAAAAAAATATTATTATATAGTTTAAAACGACATACAAATTGACTAGCTTTTTAATACATTAATTATTTCACTAAATTTTATAGGAATCGGCTACACGAAAAGAGTTACGAGAACTGTAACACATCTCAGCTATCAACTGTTTCGCCATAATTTAAAACAATTTAAAATCCGTTCAAAGTATACTAATACTAGATTTGTCTGTGCGTTAGTTAGGTTAGAGTACTTACCAAGAGGCCAAAATGGGGGGCAGTGGAGAACATCGGGTATTCTGCCCTAGAATGCGTTTCAATATCTGCACCGACTATGCTTTTGTTAAAAAACATACATCAATAATTTATTACCTTTTAAAGTAGGATTTATTGATTGAACCTCTATGGTATGACAGCATTGAGTTCGACGTCTAGTTCGAGGATGTTTTATAACAATACCAGTACGTTTTTACTAGCGACATATTGATACCAATTCTGCTGTACCATTCTCTAAATTTGTAACTTTAATTTAGGTTCACTTTAACATTATTTTATAGTCATATGTTTCTACGTTATTTTTATAATTGAAAATGTACTCTGCTAGGTCTTATATAGTCTGGCTGCCAGTACCTACGATCTAATTAGACTATTATTGACGTCTATTTAAAATTGTCAACTTTATTAGACAGTTGATTGTTGGTTCTACATTTGGTTCGATTTAATCGTCGGCGTCGTCGCCAACAATTAATTTTGTACATCAGTTCGCTTGGCACCGACTCGCCCCGCATTGCGACAAAATAGTTATACAACAATTCCTTTTGTAAATAGACTATTAGTAAGCACAATTACATGGATGACGATAAATACCAGCGCCCTGGTAACAGCTGGTGCCTAGCTGCTAAAAATATATTGGTAATTAAGAGTTCGTATGTGAAAGGATTTAGTCGAATTAAAAACAAGAAATAGCATAATTAATACTATCACTTAACGTTACTAACTCACTAATATTACTGTAGTATAATAATTTAGGGTGATCAAACCCTAAAACCTTTGTCACTTAGGGGTATCAAAAATAGATAATAACCTATTCTCAGACCTATAGAATATAACTTATAAAATTCTAGTTAGTAACTGCTAATCTTCCGCATAGAAAAGTGCAAATTGAGATACAAATATTTTCTGAACGACAAACAGTGGAGTGTATCTTTCATTTATAAAATATTTCATTCATTAATTTTTGCAGAAAAGAAAAACTGGCACGTCAACATTTTTAGGGTTACGCACCTCGAAGACAAAACGGAACCCTTATAGGATCTTTTTGTCGTCAGTCTATAAAGACCCTTTTTCTTAGGAACACGTGGAGATATCAAGCTGAAATATATATAAATACCCAGGTCTACTGTCCCTTGGTGCTATGAAAGAATCAAACTTCTAAGCCATCGCAAGCAAAAGATACGGCCGTTTATGCCGCAAATTTTCGAAACTGGCAAGCGAATTAAAACCTACAGGGTAGGGGGACCCAGAATCTTGAAATTTGGTACGAAGCAACGTTTTTTAGCATGGATGAAGAAAAAATTGCGAAATCTGTAATTTATTAGTTACATCATTAACAAAAATATTTTTAACAATTTTAAAGTTTCTTACCTTTTCCTCATGAACGCGTAGAGGTATTAAATTGTAATTCATATCAAATACTCAGGACTATAATACCTTTAAGCTGTAACAAAATAAAACCTCCGTGTCAACGTAATCAAAAGAAAACGAAATTAAAGCAGTAGTTTAACAGTATTTTCAAATTTGCAATTACTCGGGAATCAAAACCTAAAGGGTACGAGTACTTCCAGTCGACCTAGAATCTTGAAATTTCTTGAAAAAAGGAAAAATCCGAAGACCTTATATCATTCTTAGTATTAGTTATATCACAATATGCCAGATAGATACAGATTTATACGGCAGCCTCGGTGTGCGAGTCCGAATCGCGCTTGGTCAGTTTTTAACAGACTTCAAAATCCAAAAGGAGGTTTTATGTTCGACGAGGATATATTTTTTTATGTATGTTACCGATGAATATCGCCAATCGTACACCACCGATTTTCAAAATTCTTTTTTTATCCGACAGCTTAATGAACCGAGGTAGTTCCATTTAAATTTTATCGAAATCATATCAGTAGTTTTCCTCTTATAACAATATGCTTTCACCAAATATTACCCTAATTTTAGTTGATATGGTAAGACATATTTTATGGCTCTTTCCGGCTCAAAAACAAAAGGTGCATATTTGGAAATAATTCAAAATCTGAAAGGTGAATTTTCTATGTTCAACGAGTATGTAGGTATATTTTTTATGATAGTCGATGTTAATAGATTTCTTCTTAAATAATAAACCAATTTCTATCAAACTAGCTGTTTCCGTGCGAATCCTTATGTCCATGCGGATGCTTATGTCCAATGCGTATTAAGTAGCTTCCCATAGATGAAAGACTCATAAATCGGTCCAACAGTTTCGGAGCCTAGCCAATGCAAACAAACAAGCAAAAAATCTTTTCTCTTTATAATATAAGTATACAATTTTAGGAAAAAATTATGCCGACAAATAAACAAAACCTTCTTTTCTAAGACTTTCGTGACGTTGAATATTTTTATTTATATATAGATATGTAATATTTTTGAGTTTACCTATTATTTAAAAAAATATCAATATGACTAAAAAACAAAAATAAAAAAATAAAAAATAGAACCGATTCCAAACTTTAAAAAGTGATAAATAATACTTATCTCAAAAACTACTTCTTCAAGAAAATGCTACTGAAGTCGGCCTATCATTTAATCATCATTTAATTATTAACCTACAAGAGCCTCGACCTTTTCTTGAATAAGTAGCATTTGGGATAAGTATTATTGATACCTTTTTGAAGTTTGAAATCGGTTCTATTTTTTATGTTTTTTATAACTGAAATAAGAATTGATAAAAGCTAATAACAAATTCATTTTTAAGTTTAAACCAATTTTATCATCAAATAATCACAAGTCTTAACGTCCCCATTGCTGGAGCACAGGCCTTCCCTATCATCATCAGTCCTCTTACGTTCCTACTGCAGGGACTCAGGCCTTCGTTTACGGATGGTTAAGGAGGATGGGCCATGACCCACGTTGGTCCAATATGAATTGCAAGGTATTAACTACTGCAAATGCAGACCAACGACTTCACGTGCCTTCTGAAGCACGGAGGAGCTGGAGATAACAAATTTTTGGTCACCCGTCCTATGCCCAGCCTTTGCGAAAGTTGCTAACAACCGAATCGCAGACAGAGCACTCTAGGCGCTGTGCCATCAAGCTCCTCGTAGCCCATTCAATGCAAACAAACAAACAATCGAAACTTTCCTCTTTATAACATTGGTAAAGACAAATAAATAATACAATTAAAAAAAAAAAACTACTTATATGTCATTTGATCAAGCGAACTGCATACCATATTTTGTGAATATAAAATAAAAGAATTTATATTCACAAAATATGAACCTTTCTTGAACTACAACGAATAAGTAAAAATAACAGTCGCATATCGAAATATGGTTCAGTTCTTTTCGAGCTTCAGGCTGGGCAAACAAACAAACATTAAAGATTCATTTTCATTTACAAATACAACTGTTTTCCGCTTCCTCATTTTATTAAAAAAAAAAGAAATACTTGAATCATACTGATTTGTCCACTCCACGAATGAATGAATACCTACAAATAAAAAACAGCTTTTCATCCGTCCCAAATCCAAGTTTTCAAGCCCAGAGGCGTATTCTCAAACATTTTCCGATAAAAAAAGAACTTTTCAGATTTATCTCTGTCACGTATTGGACGGAAAGTTTGGTGGGGGTAAGTGATTATTTTTAGATTGCAACGTACATACAAATGTAAAGTTTTACATTTGTTACTATGTTAGTAACTGTTATTAATTAAAAAGAACTACAAAATTTTATTGCATTAGTGTTTTTCGTGTGTATATAGATAACTTCTTCTCCATTGATGTTTCTCCAAATCGATTTCAAGCTTAACTTTGGCAAAACCAGGTTTGAAATTAGTTACAGTTTACCGGTTTCAGATATTTTATTGTGCTGTTGACTGTACAGTATCCATATTAATGGGTACTACAACTAGCAATACATATTGGGCCCGCGCGGAAAGTTATAGTCCGTGTTCCCTCCAACCAAAACTATTTTTGAGGTGTGGATCCAGAATATTTTTGTGGAGAGAAGTATTTGAAAAACAAAAAACCATTAGTGCATTTCACTACAGCCAAGTTCGTATCTTTACATTTCGACGTTCGTACAAATATATGTCATCACAAAAAAAAACGAGACGTTGCTTTTTTTTTAATTTCCGCGACTTTTGTTGTGACGAGTTTTCCACCGACTGAATTGTAGGTATCGCGAAAAAGTGCCCGGTTGATATTCTCAACAAGTTATATAGGTATGGTGTAAAGAGTTGGAAACGTTAAAATTTGCGTTATATGTTTTATCTGCATCCGTTCCGCGATGGCTGTTTATAGAATTTCCTTTGCCAATTTTGTGAATTTTATTTCCTACGCTTTCGAGACATCAAAAATACTTTCATTTTTACGGGCACTGGTAATCGTATCGAATTAAATGAGATATATTTTTAATATTAATGACATATATTGTTAATTGGTTTAGAGCGTTTATTTCATATCAGTATAGTCACTTGGCTGATTTCAATTAGAAATCAATGATCAGCCAATGAAAATAAGTCACATGGTCCAGACCTCACACGTACACCCCATTGTGAAAATACATTTGATTCTAAGCAACATTTTCGTAGAATCTTAATACGAGGGTCAAACTGAAAGTTCTTAGAAAATCAAAAACTGATTACATTAGCCAGTTATTAGTTTTATTATATCTTTTCAAAATATTGTCCATTCACGTCAATACACCCGCTGCATGCGATGGAACCACTGGAAAAGCACTTTGCCCACTCGTCCTTAGGGGTCTCTTCAATGGCATCGCGATACGCAGCCACCGCTTCTTCAGCATTCATAAACCGCTTCCTTTAAGTTTTTCTTTAATTTTTGGAAATAAATAAAAATCACAAGGCGCGAGGTCGGGGCTATACGGCGGGTGACCCAGTAATTCAACGTTTGATGTCGCCAAATAGTCGATCGTTCGCTTGGCGGTGTGCGACGAGGCGTTGTCGTGGTGAAGGAGGATCCTACTGCGAGGTCGTTTCTCTCGAACTTTTTCCAAGACAAGTGGCAAACAATTGGTAGTGTACCATTCTGCAGAAACTGTTTTTTGATCCTCTAACACAATTGTTGCAAAATGACCTATCCTTCCAAAGAACGAGGCCACCATTTTTTTTCCCGCACTTCGATCTCTCTTCACTTTAGTTGGCAACTCCTCGAAAGGAAACACCCACTGAGCAGATTGTCTTTTGGTTTTAGGATCATAACAGTAAATCCAGCTTTCGTCACCTGTTAGTATGTCGAACACAGCATTTGAGTCACCTCCGTAAATCTTTCAATCATTTTGCGACACCAATCCACACGATGGAGTTTTGAGCCTCAGTCAAATTATGAGGTATCCACCGGGCGCAAAGCTTCCTGACCGCTAAATGTTCGTGGAGGATTTGTGCACTTGACTCATACCGATGCCTAAGCTTGTCCGAATCTGTTGATAGGTCACTCTTTTGTCAGTCTCTATCATACGCCGCACAACACAGATGTTATCTTCAGTCGTCGCCGTAGAAGGCCGTCCCTCACGTAAATCATCAGTGAGATTAGTGCGACCACGTTTAAACTCATTAAACCAGTTGTAAACAGTCGCACGAGATGGGGCTTCATCGTGAAAGGCCAATCGTAGTCTATCATAACTTTCTTGTTGACTTAAATGACATCGAAAGTCATAAAAAATCATTGCACGAAAATTTTCTCGTGTTAAATTCATGATGACGTGACACAGACAATTTTCAATTTGCCGCCAAATCGTAAAACAAATGACAAATGAATGAAATATATACTCAGTAATATTGGCAAAGAGTTATATTTTCAAATTTTAGAATTATTTTTTTATTTATTGTTTATAAGTGGCCAGTTCTAAGAACTTTCAGTTTGACCCTCGTATTTATTAAGAGCTCCACCAGTTGCCGCGACTATCTCGCGTTAATATTAGACTATGTCACCCCCGTATGATAAAGCTTCCTATAACATCCTTATGATATTCGGAAGATATTCACGCACTTGACGTCGCATTACTACTATTTGACATATGTAGCGATTTTCGAAAAATATTTAATGGACAATATCGTTAAATAAACTTTAAGGTTGTCTATGGCAAGCGTTAGATTCTCCCTTAAAAGCTATTCAGAAAAGTCAAACGAAAGAGTTATTGCTAACGGGCTTAGATAGTCTTTATTATGTTTTTTGAAAGTTTCACACGTCATTCCTTCCTAAAGCGACCGCAACTTTAAACGTTGTATAAATCTGTATATCGTTAAAATAATATCAGACAATTGACCCACTGATTCTAATTGTTTGAGTTGATAGATCATTTTGAAATTGTTGATAAATAGAAAATTAAATTTTCTTTCCTTTTCTTGTTCTATCGTTTCCTTAGTCTGCATAAGTTAAATTGTATCTGTTGGTGAATTGGCATAATGCAACGCAAAAAGTTTATCGGCAATTTACATAATAAACTCTCAGTATTAAAAATAAATATGTCATTCACGGAATAAACAAAAAACAATGAATAAACAAAAAAAATCAGGACAATATACGTGTGTTTTCGTTGGTTTCCTTTTCGACATTCTCTGGTAGTCTAGCTTTGACCTTTTTCAGTATCACTATTAGCTCCCGACATACTGAACAAAGCAATTCATCTCGTTAAATAATTACTTAATAAGGAATTATTATAAACTACCTATGTGTCTTATTCAGTTACATTGTGAATAAAAAGGCAAGCTGTACTTTTTAAATTGCAGTCATCAGATCGCCCATCATCACAATAGCGGCACAGTCCTTCAATCATCAATCAGCTAACAAATATCCAATTTCATTACTCGGACGTTTGACCGGCCCGGATAATCCGGTGAATTATGCCGATCCGAATCTGATTAATGAAGCCTCAATAATTTTGTTATAGCAGTAAAAGCTAGAATTCTACTACAATACAATAGACGATTCTGTAATCTTAATTCAGGCAGAACCTTTTTACATATTACCTACAAATATGTAAGTGACTCTCCAAACAGTTTTATCTAAAATTATGTATGAAATCAGTATAAGTTTCTGGAATGGAAATGGTAATTTTAATCCGGAAAGAAGCGATCTTTTTGCTTTCTTCGTTCATATAAATATGCCGTCTAAGCATTTTTGCTATTTGGCAGAATGCATTCAGTTAGTTTTTTATAAAAACTTAACCTGATCCATAAGCTTTTGGATATTTTTTTCTGGAAATCGGACTACCTAGGTAAATTTAAAAAAATACATTAACGCAATCAGATAGGCAGGGACCTACTGTTTGTTTTACATCTTTGTTATAGTATCGCTTTGTATACATTTGATGATTTGTCTAAACATCTTTGATGAAACTGTAGAATATTAAATAACCTGGCACACGTTGTTTTGCCATATAGATTTGGGGTGGACCACCCTTTTCACTTAGGGTTATAACTACCTATTCTCAGACATACTGAATTTTATATATACGAGAAAAATTTCATCAAAATCGGGCAAGCCGTTTCGGAGGAGTATGGTAAATAAACTGTGACACGAGAATTTTTATATACTAAACTAGCTGCGCCCGCGTCCTCAAGGAAAGTATTACATAAACTATCTGTCAGTTAAAGTCTTGTCAAAATCGGCCCAGTCCTTTCAGAGGATAGCCGAAAATGTGAAAAATAATATTTTTGGATATGTACCGTGTACTAAATACATATGTATTTTGTAAAAAATGATTTTCTTTTTATTTGCTCATAAAATTCACAGCTTCTTTATAAATACATACTATAATATTGTGATGCGTTAGTAACTTAAGCCAATTAAAGAGTTACACAACTCATAAAGATAGCTAACTTTTTCGATTAATTATTATCACACATATGTGAACAGACTAATGTGTACATTGTATAGCTGCGAGAATTAACATGTACATTGCACGTACGGGCACTGTAGATCATTTATTTATTTATTTAAGGACAGCTTACAAGACAATACACTGATAATAGCATTATTACAATAATAAAATAGCATGCAAATAAGTGTTGCCTCAATTACAAGCTGCCACGGCATGTACAGTTACACAGGAGGAAATACGTGAGAGATGTATAATAAGTTTATGCTTAGTTATTCTATCATTATGATAACAATTACTTATCTGTTATAGCAGCAATCATGTTAGATTTAAACAAGTTAAATTTGGAAAAAATATCTAGTACGTTATTTCTTTTCGCGATTACATTATATTGATTCTGGCCTCTATTTAATGCCGAATAGTGTCCTAGATTGCTCTTAAAAGATTTAGGAGAAAACAATTTATAACGCGAGGGTCTAACATGCTTACGTGGAATATTAAAATTAATTTGTTGTAAAAGAGCTGAGCAATCCAATGCACCGTTAACCATTTTATATAGAAATAACTGATCCAATAATAGTCTTCGGTCTTGTAGACTAGATACATTAAAATATGATAATCGTTCTTTATAGGAAGGTAACTCTTTAGCCATATTATGTTGAAAAGACAAATGCCATAAAAATCTTTTTTGTACCGATTCTATTCTTTTTATATGTACTTCGTAACGAGGAGACCACACCACACTACCATATTCCAAGGATGATCTAATTAATGCGTTAAATATAAGAATCTTGCTATTAGGAAGCCTAAAGTCTTTTGTATTTCTTATGACGAAACCAAGTATTTTAAAACATTTTTTGACAAGCTCATCTATGTGAGTATTAAAGTTAAGTTTTTTATCAAAATAGATGCCCAGATCGCGAATCACAGTAACTTCCTGCAATTCTTGGTTTTTAACTTTATATTTGTATGGGTTGTATGTTTTTTTGCGAGTAAATCGAATATATTTACATTTGTTTATGTTCAATGTCATGTGATTACGATCACTCCAATCCACAAGTCTATTTAAGTCTTCCTGTAAACACAAGCAGTCTGATGGGTCCCCTATGCGTTTAACTATTTTCAAATCGTCTGCGTACAGATGAAACGTACTGTGTTTGAAGCATTGTGAGACGTCATTAATAAATAAGTTGAAAAACAACGGCCCAAGGTGGGAACCTTGGGGGACACCCGAGAAAATGTCATACGAGTTAGAGGACTGACCATTAATGACAACTTTGAACTTTCTGCCCACGAGGTACGAAGTACACCATTTTAGGAAGCTACCATGAAAGCCAAACTGAGATGACAACTTAAAAATGAGGAGTTTATGACTAACCCTTTCGAAAGCCCTGCTGAAGTCAGTATATATGACGTCAGCAGAGTCACGCGAATCAACAGCCATAACTAAATCAGACACAAAGTTTACAAGATTGGTAGTAGTGGAACGAGAGCTAATAAACCCGTGTTGTTGCGGCATAAACAGCTGTTTAATATGCCTATATATAACTGGATATAATAAAGACTCAAAAACTTTAGCAAACGATGCAAGGATCGAAATCGGTCTGTAATTTCTAATGTCTAACTTGGAACCCTCTTTAAATATAGGTACTACCAAAGCCTCCTTCCAGACCGCAGGAAAACGACCTGTAATGAGACTTCTGTTATATATCATTGAAAGAGGTAACGCTAATGAATCGGCACATTTTGATATAAAAATAGATGGAATCCCGTCAGAACCCGCGCTTTTGGTACAATCCAGTCTTTTTAAAGCTCGTTTAACCTCATCCACTGATAAAAATATGTCACTCAATGTTGTGATGGCGTAGGGACAGCCAAAAGAAAGCTGAGATTGTTCATCATTGCCAGCTTTGCAGTGATCGAAAGCGGAAGAGAAGCAATCTGCGAAAAGGTTACACACTTCAGTACTACTGGTCCCTATCTTATTTTTATAAAACATTTCAGAAGAGTAAGTACTCTTACCAGTCTTCTTTTGCTTGATAAAAGACCAAAAAACTTTTGGATTAGTTTTGATTGAGGTTTCTATTAAAAGGACATATGATTTATAACACAGCTTAATTAAATGAATAGATCTGTTTCTTAGCGTCTGATATGCAATTTTATCCAGGGGATTCTTATATTTTTTAAAAAGTAATCTATGTTTATTTTTTTCTTTTAAAATACGTTTTAAATCTCTACTAAACCATAAAGGGTATTTATTATGGTGTATAACAATCTTAGGTACTTGCGCTGTAATAATTTCATGCAAAACCTTATAAAATACATCAATCATTTCATCCACATTTTTTGAATCCAAAAATTTGTTGCTCCATTCTGTTTTATTCAAAATTTCAATTATACTATCATAATCGGCCTTAAAAAAGTTGTGTTTAGAAATTGATTCTCGGGGCAAATTCGACGATAATATGTCACAAGAAAGTATGAATTGCAATGGCGGATGATGTAAATCTATTTTACTAAGAGGGGTCTCACAACTTTTCAAACCAGTTAACGGAACATTACAAAGAACCAGATCTAAAATCTTGTTGTAGTGATTATTTATACAATTATATTGCTTTAAGTTACAATAGGATATGAAGTCCAAGAGTAAATCGTTTAATTTGCTGTTACAGTTTGAGTAGCCAGTCAAGTATGATGAATCCGATGATTTCCATGTTATACTTCCCAAATTAAAGTCACCCACAATAAGCCAGGGTTCACTATTATCGATTAGCTTACATGTATTATTTATAAAAGTACATAAAATATGTTCTTGAATAGGTGAGGGTAGGTATACCCCGCACAGCCTCAACTTTAATGGTTTATTATTCAACGTTATATCAATACTCACCCAAATGTCTTCACATTTACTATCATAATTATTTAATCGACATGAGTTAAACTTTTTAGAAACGGCTATCAATACCCCGCCCCCAGATTTTTTATTATGGAAATAACTATTTTCCCTGTCTCGTCTGTACACAGAAAAACCGCTATTAAATAGTTCGGAATCAAAAATATCGTTACTCAACCATGTTTCACTCAATATTATAACATCATAATCTAGTAAAGCTGAATTAATATATATATCTAACGTTTTTGTACGTAAGCCTCTAGCGTTTTGGTAATAAATTTTAAGTGTAGTCATTTTTGTGAGCAAAACTTAAAGACACATTATTTAATAAAAAAGAAAAACACAAAGTTCAAACTAACAAATCAAATCAAGTTATTTTCTTTAAGACATCCAAATCGCGTACAAAAATAGGTTCCGAGCTTTCTGATTTTCTTATGTAACCACAAAAATTGTATTTTATATCATACCATACATACACAACATACACAGAGAATTTTAATAGATTCTATTGATTATACAGACACACACCGTAGTTATATATTTGCTATGGAAAACGGAGACTCCAATATTATTTATTAACCGACTTCAAAAAAGGCAGGTTATCAATTCGAGGTGTGTGTATGTAATTTCATCGGAATGGCGTAATATTTATATAGTTTGGTCTGTATGCGCTTCCAAACGTAAGCTATATTAGTGGATATATAATATGCATGTGTGTTTGACAATTTAGAGTGTCAAGAGTGTAGTTTTTATTTTATTTTACACACGATGTAATTCTACCTAACCGCCCGGGTACGATATAACCGGATCATACTGGATCTCTCATTAAACCTGTACGTGTTAACGTGCTGCCGAGCCAGTTTTATCCAGATTTAACCAATTTCAAAACCGGATTTTGCTCGTTATACAATGTTGAAACGGTTTCTAGTCTAACGGGGGTTGGATTTTAAAATTAGTTTCACATTTTGTGGCTGCAGTACAAGCGGCCGGTATTTTTATGGCCATTTGGGAGCGCAGGTGTCTTTTATATAAGCTTAAAGAAACAAAACACAAATATGCAAATAGAATTATGTAATTTGGACAGAAATATATTGGGGTGGTTGTCTTTATCGCTAGCTGATGATGTAAAATGCAATATTTATTCAAAATATGTTTTAATAAAGAAAACAACTTCTACTCACTGAATAATAATATTAAAAGAGAAATTGAATTGAATGTTTTCATATTTTATGTTAAGGCATGTTTGCGTTTGGCTGTTTCTCGAATGATCGTCCATAATGCATGTTGATTTGTATTATGTACTAGTGGACGCCCGCGACTTCGTCCGCGTGGAAGTCGGTATCCCGTGGGAGTGAGAAGTTTTCCCAGTAAAAAGTACCCTATGTGTTATTCTGATGTATAACCTATATTGCTGTAAAGTTTTATCCAAATCCGTCCAGTAGTTTTTTCGTGAAAGAGTAACAAACATCCATACATCCATACTTACAAACTTTCGCCTTTATAATATTAATAGGATAGGATGACGCCAATTTTTATTTCTATTATTTGATCTATTTTGCACTCACAATGTTATACTGAAAACTATTCTTAATAAAAAGTGCTTAAAAACCCACTTTGTCCCTGGCACTCTGAGATGGCATTTCAGAGTGCCAGAGACAAAGTAAATTTTTTAAACATGTTTCATTAAAAATATACTGCTGATCTTAAAAAAAAAGAGAATCCGTTGTAAAGGTCACAAGTAAAGAGTCTTAATAGACCTTGAAATAAAATAAGATTTTTTAGTAATAATAAGTAAAAATATCCCATCAAAAACACAACATGTTTGAAAATGCACAAGTGTCACAACGGGATTCTTCTGCTGTAAAAAGTTATGAAATCAATGTAAACCAAGCTAATTCTTTCAATATCTATATTTCTGTGAGAGCAGCTTTTTAACCTTGTCATAGATTTAGGAATATTTGGCAGTCGCATAGATATGGTAAAAGGTAGACATGTCAAAGTCAAGTAAAAGGTAGACATGCTGGCCCAGTGCGGATTGAAAGACGTTAACTTCCACAGATGCAGTCACAGATTTAATGAGCATTTTGAAACAAATAGGAGGAACTCGAGGTAGTATCAACCAGTATTAAAAACCTTACACCCTAATTCATTTGAAAATTACTGTGGAATAATAAAACAAATACTATTAATTAGACCTAAAAACAATCATTTTCTAGGCAATCGTGTGAAAACTATTTTCAATATTTTTAGCAACACAAATAGCAAATAAAATGAACAGCGCGTTGGCCGGATTACACCACAGATGCTTTTAGAAATAAACGTAATGTACTTGAATTTTATTAATTACGATAATAACTGTTGAACGAATTAAAATTAATATAAGTATGTAAGAAGCTGTTTACTAGAAAAAAATATTGCTAATAGATATATATATGTATACTATTTGATTGTTCAATCAGGAAAACAACAACGTCCATTACGACCTTTCTATAGAACCTTAAGGATCCGCAAAGCATATGTTGAGAGTCCACAAAAATATAAGTCATGTTTCGGCAATTTTTTGCAGTTAAAGTAGGTAATATAAACGTATCTAATTCATTATTATCAAACAATACATACACATAAAATAAATATTTGATTTATAAAAACGGTTACATCGGTAAACATTTTTCACAATCGCTGGTTTAGAAATTGTTAATAGAATTTGAGCCAATATTCAACAATTAAACATTTCCATTGTTTCGTCTAGAGCAGTGATTCCCTAAGTGGTCCAGGTAGACCCCTAGGGGTCCACGAGGGATTCGTCGGGAGTCTACGTTGACGTGAAATATTGGTCGAATTTTGGGAATATGGTAAAAATGTAGCAGCAAGGGGTCCACCAAAATGTTTTTAAATGGTCTAGGAGAAAAAATAGTTTGGGAACCTCTGGTCTAGAGTTTTGAGAAGATGAAAACAGGTAGACCCCCAGGGGTCCACGAGGGATTCAACGGGGGTCTACGTTGGCGTGAAATTTTGGACGAATTTTGGGAATATGCTAAAAATGTAGCAGCAGGGGGTCCACCGAAACCAGAAAATGTTTTTAAATGGTCTACGAGAAAAAAATGTTTGGGAACCTCCTCTGGTCTAGAGTTTTGAGAAGATGAAAATTCTAAGGACATTTTGTTTAGCAGATGAGGCTAGTGTATTTTCTTGACGATATTATATAACCTTCATATATTGGATGGAACATGTATCAATCAAGCAAAGCGTTTCATATCATTAGGTATAATTTGTATGGTGTTTTACGTCACACTTTTTTCTCTAAGTTTTTTGTAAGCATTTAATTATCTTCTTAGTATATTTTCATTGGAGTAATTTTCCTTTTACTTTTAATAAGCTAATTATGATGACTAATTATTCAAATGTTATTAAAAGTATGCGTCGGCCGGGAATCGAACCCGGATCAACTGCTTGGAAGGCAACTATGCTGACCATTACACCACCGACGCTGATAGTCAAGTCGTGTAAAATAAGCATGTGTTTGAATTTGCCGACAGACACTTGTTCAATTTTCTTACTTTATTTTTCAACAAGTTCTACTGAGCGTCGGTGGTGTAATGGTCAGCATAGTTGCCTTCCAAGCAGTTGATCCGGGTTCGATTCCCGGCCGACGCACGCTTTTTGTTATTTAAAAAATTTATACAATTACAGCATCTAGAAACTTCATTATAATCGTCTTTTTTGCATTTTATTCGACTTGGCTTCTAATAAGACAGAAATCAATCATGTGCGCACAAATATCATTGGTGGATCATAAAAATTGTCATAATCAAAGGAACCGAACCGTCAATTTGTTTAAAAAAATATATATTCCAAATAAAAGTATTCTAATAATTACTCTGCCATCAAAGTCGGAGACAAATCCTACAAATATGCTGCTTTGTTTCATAGATTGATTTAATGCTTGTTTAAGACAATAGCTTTAAAATTAGTTAACTTAATCGTTTTATTCTTATGTACTTTCTAGTTTATTTTAAAAATAACTTATTATACAGTCTTTAAGAAGGGATTTAAATAATATATAATTTTCGTAAGAAAAAAGAGATCTAATCTCTTGGAAGTTCGGTAGGTTAATCTCCAGTTGGCCTAGTTCGGCTCGTTCAATGCAAACATTGGCCGACTTGGAGGGTAGTAAGCCCGGATGAACCAATCAGGAATGCTTGTTGAACACGAACGCTATCACTTTAACACTAAAGTTACACAGACGTACCACATCGTACATTAATAGTTATTTAAGATACGAGTGCGGAAAGTAAGGTTTTTCTCTTTTCACGAATTCGAAAAACCTTTTACGCTCAAGTTTCTTACAAAATTTTTCAATGCTTTTTGCGAGGAAATAAATCAAATATCCTATAGGTTAGTAAAACTAAGTATGTATTAAAGGTAAAAATTATTTGTTAAAATTAAACGTGATATTTGAACATGTTTTCGTGTCATACATTTTTATTTGAAAATATTCGTTCTAGGCTCCTTGAAATACTTTTGCCTCGAAAGATTGACATATTTTCACCATTTTTTTTTAATTTCTTTGTTGCTCGGCAAAAAAAATAAAAAAATACTTTTAAGCACGTGTGCAGTAAAGGATATCAGTACATTTTTATTTAACACGTGTTTAAAGACTCACTTTCGGTGTTTACAATGGATTAAAAAAATAGCGCTTTATGAGCAACTGCATTGAAAAAATATTTATTTCTCTTTTCCTTTTCCAACTTTAAAAATAGAAATACTATAAAATCATCTTCGAGGAATCTGATCCTGTTCAAAGAGCATGACTAAATAATGTAACGTAATGAATATGATAATCTATATTAAGGTTTCTCATCGTTTTGGTTCAGCGAGCGAAAGATTCCAGACGACAGCAAACAACAACTTACTAATGAGAATTTTATTCTCTCCTCTTCCTCCCTTCAAAGAAATAAAATTGGTTGCAAGAAAATAAGGTTTTTATTTAAATAAAAGGTAACAAATACAGTGCCTAAAGAAATATCTTTTTAATACGAATGTGGTGGGCTTGTTTTATGTCGAATATTGAGTTAATTTTAGGAGTACTTTTGGACAATTTTAACTTTCACTATCAAGTCAACGGGTCTATTGCATAAATCGTGTGGCGAATCCTTTGCCATCGAACGGCGAACACCTAGGGTTCGAATACTAAACGGAACCCTTATAGGATCACTTTGTTGTCCGTCCGTCCGTCGTCTGTCAAGACCCTGAAATTTATATCGAATACTCAGGTCTACTGTCCCTTGGAGCTGTGAAAAAAATGAAACTTCTAAACCAACGCAATCGTTCTTCTAAGACAGATGTTTTGGCCACAAATTTTTGAAACTCGCAGGGAAAATTGCGACAATTGTAAATTTTTACTTACATCATATATTAAAATAATATTTAATGAATACCTATAGCTTTGTACGGAAACCTCGGTGCGCAAGTCCGACTCTCACTTGGCCGGTTATTTTGTTAATACATGGTCCGCTGTAGATTTTGGTAACAACGTAACGTATAATGGCATTGTTTTACGACTTTCACAAATATTTTTAACATCTTAGACTGTCATATTCACAGAACAGAAAAAGTAGAAGTAACATGCCAGTCACGCCATATATACGCTGTCGCACTGAATAAATTTTATATATAAATAAATCAAAGTCGCGGCGGGAAATTTACCAGGCCGCATCTGTTTGTTTGTCTATTCCTCTGGAACTCTCTCTATCTTAAAAACTACCGAACAATTTCATATGTTAAAAAAGTTACAAATAAAGTTTTATATGTGAATCTTTAAAAAACATTTGAATAATATTTTTTCAACCTACAATATAAAAGATACAGTAAAGGTAAAATTACATACAATTAGTTTAGTTAATAACAGTCTAGTATGTGGAAAAAAATATAGCGGCGTGGATGGTTACATGTAAATAGGACTCTATCTTACAGCATATTTTTTTCAATAGAAAACCCCACTTCGACGTAATTTTCAAAGAGGCTAATAGGCTTTCTCAATTGTATGTTTTGTGTTAATGTCGCAAGTTTTTCACACTTAAAAGTGAATCAGTTTATTTTTGTTTTCTAAAAAGTATTTTGATGCTTTCTGCCTTGTTAATGAACAGTCGATAACATAAACACAAACTTGTTGCGTGTGTTCTCAAACTTTTCGCGTCTTTCACATAGTTTCGTTAAATGTTGAAAATGTAAATGAAAATTTATTTAAAGTGTGAAACTTATATTACTGTTGACTATTTATTATATTTGATAAATCTTGCATTCATAATGCTATTATTAAATTTATCTCTGATTTAAATACCGTCTCGGATGTTGAGGACACTAAAATTATAAGGATTATTACGGAAACTTTAAAAATAAATAGATACTATGTAACCTAATAGTTCTCAATTTCTCAATATCTGTAAAGATGTCTACAAACTTTTGACCTCGGTTGTTAACCTCTGCTGTAACATATATATGTGTACGTACAATAATACTATTAGTATAAGTTTTTTTTATGTTCGTTTAGTATAATTGTCACATAACTTTCAAATTATCAATCTAATGCTCAGTACCGCCATCGTCATCGCGTTTCTCTTTGTTCCCAAAAGTTGACTGGGAGATTACTTTTGTACCAATAAATATATTGGTCAATACATTTTAATAAATAAAGAACATTTTGATACAGGTTAAAGCATTAAAATAGCTGATAGCAATTATCATATTATTTCAACAGAGCTTTGCGTACTTATTAGTGACTGTTATGAATGCCATGAAATTAAATGCAAACGATTCGAAGTTTGCAGTTTTTTACGTTAATTTGGTATTAGTATTTTTAGTTACTCGAATTGATAATTTTTATGCATACAAATGATTATATTACAAGTAGAGTCAATAGCATACGAGATTATTGAAGTCTATCGAATTTAAAAAAAAATAACAATTTTTTTTCTTAAATAAATAAATGAAAAGCTTGGCACGTTTCGTTGTAACGCTGAAAGTGATACAAAGTCATTATTGGCATTACGTTACTCATTCCTTGGTACATAAATCGGGTCCACCATCGGAATATAAAACGGTTTATTACGTACCATTATTTCTTATATTGTGGACGTGATATCGGTGGGAAGAGCGGGCGGACAACTTTACTGAATTAAGACAAGCAGCGGTCTTGCGACAATATTTACCTACAATAGGTTTACTCTTGATCTGCATCAAGCCCGTAGAACATAGATGAGATAAAAGATGGGACGTACTTGTCCAGAGGAGCTTATTCACTCACACACGCGAAATAAAGATATCTGCAGTACACACTATAAAATATAACTTAAAAATCAAGGCTTTGTGCAGTATTTTGAAATATTCACCAGTAACGCTTCTAGCACTCCTCGTGTCGCTTATAGGATACGTAAATTATTTAGATTCTATTAAACCTATATATATTTTTGCTTGTGTCTATTCATGACATGATTCCACGCCGTAAGGTTCCTGCAGTTCTATGTATGTAGCATATGTAGTTTTACCAGTCCTCTACATCTTCGTACTATACATAATTACAAGATTATCAGTACTGAAATATTTTGTTATTCAGAATTTGCCAGTAATCTACACTTGTAAAGTATTAAAGCTTTTAGAGCAGATCATAGGAGACAAATCTATTAAGGCCATACAAAGGGCTGACAGCAGCCTACCCCAGAAACGATGAGGTTTGGTCTTAGGCTAAATACAGCGAATGCAGAGGATTCGTCCGTTCCACTGATATTGTGGCCACGTCTTCAAAGAGATCGATTTGTTACACGTGATTTTGTAGCACAGAAGCGATAAAATTGACAGAGATAAAATTCATAGGGTGGAGTTGATGTTAATTAGTTTTCAAATTATTCTAATAATATATTTCTAATGTTGTTCTTTTCCAAGAAAACATGATCATAAATTAGATATCAAAAAGTATTGGAGCAAAGGATGTTGCAAAATCTGAGGAACATTGTTCAAAGTGTTAAGTTTAAATCATTTGGAACATATTCTTGTTGCAAGGATTTCTTGTGGCTTTATATAGATACGAGGGTCAAACTGAAAGTTCTTAGAAAATCAAAAACTGATTACATTAGCCAGTTATTAGTTTTATTATATCTTTTCAAAATATTGTCCATTCACGTCAATACACCGCTGCATGCGATGGAACCACTGGGAAAAGCACTTTGCCCACTCGTCCTTAGGGGTCTCTTCAATGGCATCGCGATACGCAGCCACCGCTTCTTCAGCATTCATAAACCGCTTTCCTTTAAGTTTTTCTTTAATTTTTGGAAATAAATAAAAATCACAAGGCGCGAGGTCGGGGCTATACGGCGGGTGACCCAGTAATTCAACGTTTGATGTCGCCAAATAGTCGATCGTTCGCTTGGCGGTGTGCGACGAGACGTTGTCGTGGTGAAGGAGGATCCTACTGCGAGGTCGTTTCTCTCGAACTTTTTCCAAGACAAGTGGCAAACAATTGGTAGTGTACCATTCTGCAGAAACTGTTTTTTGATCCTCTAACACAATTGTTGCAAAATGACCTATCCTTCCAAAGAACGAGGCCACCATTTTTTTTCCCGCACTTCGATCTCTCTTCACTTTAGTTGGCAACTCCTCGAAAGGAAACACCCACTGAGCAGATTGTCTTTTGGTTTTAGGATCATAACAGTAAATCCAGCTTTCGTCACCTGTTAGTATGTCGAACACAGCATTTGAGTCACCTCCGTTAAATCTTTCAATCATTTTACGACACCAATCCACACGATGGAGTTTTTGAGCCTCAGTCAAATTATGAGGTATCCACCGGGCGCAAAGCTTCCTGACCGCTAAATGTTCGTGGAGGATTTTGTGCACTTGACTCATACCGATGCCTAAGCTTGTCCGAATCTGTTGATAGGTCACTCTTTTGTCAGTCTCTATCATACGCCGCACAACACAGATGTTATCTTCAGTCGTCGCCGTAGAAGGCCGTCCCTCACGTAAATCATCAGTGAGATTAGTGCGACCACGTTTAAACTCATTAAACCAGTTGTAAACAGTCGCACGAGATGGGGCTTCATCGTGAAAGGCCAATCGTAGTCTATCATAACTTTCTTGTTGACTTAAATGACATCGAAAGTCATAAAAAATCATTGCACGAAAATTTTCTCGTGTTAAATTCATGATGACGTGACACAGACAATTTTCAATTTGCCGCCAAATCGTAAAACAAATGACAAATGAATGAAATATACGAGGGTCAAACTGAAAGTTCTTAGAAAATCAAAAACTGATTACATTAGCCAGTTATTAGTTTTATTATATCTTTTCAAAATATTGTCCATTCACGTCAATACACCGCTGCATGCGATGGAACCACTGGGAAAAGCACTTTGCCCACTCGTCCTTAGGGGTCTCTTCAATGGCATCGCGATACGCAGCCACCGCTTCTTCAGCATTCATAAACCGCTTTCCTTTAAGTTTTTCTTTAATTTTTGGAAATAAATAAAAATCACAAGGCGTGAGGTCGGGGCTATACGGCGGGTGACCCAGTAATTCAACGTTTGATGTCGCCAAATAGTCGATCGTTCGCTTGGCGGTGTGCGACGAGGCGTTGTCGTGGTGAAGGAGGATCCTACTGCGAGGTCGTTTCTCTCGAACTTTTTCCAAGACAAGTGGCAAACAATTGGTAGTGTATCATTCTGCAGAAACTGTTTTTTGATCCTCTAACACAATTGTTGCAAAATGACCTATCCTTCCAAAGAACGAGGCCACCATTTTTTTTCCCGCACTTCGATCTCTCTTCACTTTAGTTGGCAACTCCTCGAAAGGAAACACCCACTGAGCAGATTGTCTTTTGGTTTTAGGATCATAACAGTAAATCCAGCTTTCGTCACCTGTTAGTATGTCGAACACAGCATTTGAGTCACCTCCGTTAAATCTTTCAATCATTTTACGACACCAATCCACACGATGGAGTTTTTGAGCCTCAGTCAAATTATGAGGTATCCACCGGGCGCAAAGCTTCCTGACCGCTAAATGTTCGTGGAGGATTTTGTGCACTTGACTCATACCGATGCCTAAGCTTGTCCGAATCTGTTGATAGGTCACTCTTTTGTCAGTCTCTATCATACGCCGCACAACACAGATGTTATCTTCAGTCGTCGCCGTAGAAGGCCGTCCCTCACGTAAATCATCAGTGAGATTAGTGCGACCACGTTTAAACTCATTAAACCAGTTGTAAACAGTCGCACGAGATGGCGCTTCATCGTGAAAGGCCAATCGTAGTCTATCATAACTTTCTTGTTGACTTAAATGACATCGAAAGTCATAAAAAATCATTGCACGAAAATTTTCTCGTGTTAAATTCATGATGACGTGACACAGACAATTTTCAATTTGCCGCCAAATCGTAAAACAAATGACAAATGAATGAAATATATACTCAGTAATATTGGCAAAGAGTTATATTTTCAAATTTTAGAATTATTTTTTTATTATATTGTTTATAAGTGGCCAGTTCTAAGAACTTTCAGTTTGACCCTCGTATACTCAGTAATATTGGCAAAGAGTTATATTTTCAAATTTTAGAATTATTTTTTTATTATATTGTTTATAAGTGGCCAGTTCTAAGAACTTTCAGTTTGACCCTCGTAGTAGTATTTTGGTTCTCACAATGTTTGTTCACAGATTACAGATTTATTATTGCACCATTTCTTTTCGCAATTACTTGATCTTTAACGCGACTCTATTGTCCTCTTTGTTAGTTCGATATCAAAAAAGACACAATAGTCTCACTCTATTTTGAAAAAGTGAAATTCATGACGAGTCCTAAGATTACTTGATTTTATTCGATAGCTTAAAGTATTGATAGAAACTCACACCGAATCCTACGTGATTCCACCAGTGACAAATTTCATATAAGGGGGCGCGGTACGTAGTCCTTCAACCGTGACAGAACTGACGTTATTTCTGTAACTGAAGCCTGCCATTTATTTTGTAATAGCGTGAATATATATTGAATCTCTGCTGTCAGGGCTCTGTCTCTTGATTCAAATATAAATGAAAACAATATTTCAACGTTATAATAAATACTAAGCATTTAAAACCTTTAAGCACTATTGCAATGTAAAGAAGAAAAGATAATTTTCTTCCTCAGTAGTCCAGCTTCTGCAGTATATTGTTACAGCAGATTTTCTTACCCTCAAGCAATGATTAAAGTACTTTAATTTAATTAATAGTATATATACATATTCTATTAAACTAAGTATACTTGTATAGTATAAAGTGAACATATGTAGTATTAAAGATCAAGTAAGAAAATATACAGATATAACCACGCCACGAACATCCAGCAGGAAACCAGGAAGACCGAAGGCGTGATGGTCCGATGATATTGTTCTAACAGCCGGCAAATTATGGATGAGTGCAACCCGCAGATCACTCTGGAAAGAGTTGGGGGAGGCATAAATCTAATACTGAACAAATAAATGCTGACGGAGAAAAGAAGAAGAAGTAGAGATTATTAAAAAAATAGAAATATTGATTTATTTAAAGGATTGACAGTTTGCCATAATAAAGTGAACTTATTTATCTATAGGTGCTAATATTATAAAGATTAACACTTAATTTTTCTCATTGAATAGGCTCGTAAACAACAGGACTGATTTTTAAAATTCTTTAACCTACGCGCATTTTCATCGTTCAAAGCGCAACGAAGTACTCACTCGTTTCTGTTCTATTGAATACAAGTAACGTTGTCCGACGTAAAATTTGCCGTTTAATCAAATGGTGTACTCTGCGGCGGACAATGATTGATGTCGACAAAAACTGACCGCACACAGGTATTCGAGGGGTAGGGTTTTTGCTAATCTATCGTCTAACCGAGCTGAAGACTGAATTATTAATAACATTAATGCGGCGAAATTAAAGCGGCTGTACTTAATTATGTACTAATATAACAGCATATGACATCCGCGTGCAGGTTCCGTTCTTAACTTTCATTAGTCGATCAAAATTTTATTGACAGATGTCATGAGCATGCACAGGTCGCCCGCATACTGCGTACTGACCCCACCGGCTAGTGTAAACGGGCAATAAAGCACTGGCACTGATTGATCTGTTTCGTATGGACCAATGATGTATTATCACGAGCTTCGTGCTTCGTCTGTAGTAGTCAACACCACCAATCCACATGCTTACATGGTGGGTTATGGCAGTTATAACATTAATAAATACAAACATTATAAATAAATAAAAAAAATGTCAAAAATCCAATAACAAAACTGGAGATGTTTTTTTTCAATGGTTAAAAGTATTTTTCCAGATGTTCCTACATTAATTATAATTGTTCATACTTTGATTATGCAGGTGTTTAATCAAAAAAATATACAGTAGCATAATAGAGTTTTAATTAAAATTAGTTTATGGCATACTGATAGATTCCATTTTATCAGTTGCGTAAATGTTATATTTATTGTCACTGTAATGCTTAATAATAAAAAAAGAATACTGTTTTGTTATTTAGAATAGAATAGATGTGAGCGTCGGTGGTGTAATGGTCAGCATAGTTGCCTTCCAAGCAGTTGATCCGGGTTCGATTCCCGGCCGACGCACTCTTTTTTATGAACATACTGAATTTAAGATTCTTTTTATATAATTACAGAAAATCGTACAACAAATATTTTATAGTTTTGATGCTAAGTTGGATTCTAAATTCAATCGTTTTGTGTAGACATAGTAGCAGCACTTTTGTGATATTTAAGTTATACCAAGTTATTTTCGATTTTTAATTTGGTTCTAGTTATTGACCATTTACAACCTATAATTTTTTGAAACATTGGATGACAAGATTTGAAGCTTACAAAAATTCAAAGAATGTGTTTTAAATAATAATGTATTTTTTTATTTAATAAAGCGTAGTATAACCGTTATTACTTAGTATTGCAAATCCATATCATATTGAAAAATTATTATATAGTCAAGTTTTAATTAAACGCTCTAATTTTTAGCACATGCTGCTGAAGAATGATAGAGTTTTTTAATAAAAACTTGTAAAAACTTCTTACTTCTTCTTTTTATTACTACATATATTGTTCAAGTTTATCAAAGAGTTTATTTATTAAATGTTGTCATTTACGAATATACTTGCCTAAACTTGACGCCATTGGAGGCGTTCACATACCAGTACTCTGCATATACATCACCAACAATCCCCATAACAAATAAATCTTAATCATTCCAAAAAAAGTCGCAACCCGATTGCATATACCTGTCTTCTACGTAAAACGAAGCCTTACCCAATCTCATCTGAATATTGAAAATGTTCCCTGGATATTCATGGATATCGAACGAACCAAATCTGCTTCCAGTATCCTCCTATATTAAAGTATTACGCGACATGTGAAATTAAAATGGATACCAAAAGATGATTTTGGAATAAAATGTAAGAGGATAGTGTGAATGTTGGAAGATTTGCGTATTCACAATTCGATTATTAGTGACTATCTGCTTAGTATGCATGTAGGTGTAGTCTATAGAATATAATAGCTGATGATGATATTTTCATAACGGGATCAGTATTTCCGAAGATTACACCCTACGAACAAACAAACAAGGTTAGACACATTTCTTCTTATTAGCTAAATCGATTTTCAAATTATTATATCTGATAAAAATTTCATTAATAATAGTTATTTTTTTTATCAAAAAATTTTAAAGCAAACTTAAATAAAATAATCATATCGTTTTGAAGATAAAAGTGATCATTGGTTTGCACCATAGACAAATAACCATAGAAATTACGAAGAAATTCTAATTAACTTATATACCATCTCGACTCCATCGCGGATAAAAATCAGATTTCTAATACTTGTTTATATATTGCGTCACTTTTATTTAATAACAGAACATATTATCAACAGCGTTCCGCTTAAATTGCCAAAATTGAACAATATTTAAAAATAATACTTATGTTCTCAGAAAAGACCTCCGAACTGCGTTGGTAACAAATTCACATTTTCCTCGACAAATTCACATCAGAATGGCGTAAAAGGATCTATCTACCTTTGCCGCTAATTCCGAACATCCATTAAGGGCATTGTGCCAAGAAATATTATTATTGCGAACGGATGCGAACACCTTTGTGAAACGGAACTGTGCAAAATAATTCTATAACCTTTGACGTAACAAATTCGCCTTTCTTCAATAATATTTAACGATATTTATTGTCCTGGTTTAACAGTATAACCGTTATTACTTATTACGGTTAACGCAATAGATGGTATTCAATATTTATAGGATTGAATCTGTATTTAGTTTGCGTACCAAAATATTACTTTGTTATTTATCAAATAAGAGCTTGTTTTCAGCAACCCCTTTTTTAATTCTATTCCAAAAACTTTCTTTATATACATATGTACAAAGATAACAAAAACGAACTATTTCTGTTTTAAGGCTAGGTTATCGTATCCACATTACAATTTAGTTTTTACTTACTTTGTATAGTAGTTGCTTTTCAGGTGGATTGTATAAATATTTAATTGTAGAACAAATAAAGATAAGAATAATATTATGGAAGGCCAGTTGAGTTATTGTAAAAGCTACACAAAAACTTTAAACGTTGCAAAAAAGTACTGGTTAAGCAAGTAATAATGAGTTATCATTTGGCTATGGTTGGATTACGTAAACTATTTGAATTTAAACTGTAAACTATAACCGCCTAAGTTTTGCTGATTAAAGTTATTGTTGAATATGCCAAGAAAAAGGATGGTGCAACGCATTCCATAGTCAATGTTAAAGTCAGCGTGACTGGTATTGTAACATTTGAAATAAACCTTAACTTTAACTACAAGTATAGTGCAGCCGAGACTTAGATGAGACTACAAGATATTTTCCGTTTCCAAATCAAACAAAACAACACAGATTATGATAAAAAATGCCAACAAGCTTAAGATTGGATTTTTTCTGTCATTAGAAAGTGCCATGTCGTAGTTACAGAACTTTGTTTGATAACTCTCACTTATCGTTTTCTTCCAGGCTAAATGATTACCATTCCTTTGCAATGGGATATAATTTTGAACAAGGTTTTCTCGTGAAAATTGAGCTTTTTTGTAACGTCATTATAGGTCTCAAATTCCGATACGTTAATTATCATGGTAATGTATTCTCTATCTATCTGTATCTTCACTTCTTTCACTTTTTGCACATACATCGCCAATAAATCCTTCTTCTTGCGGGATAGGTAGAGAACCAACATCTTCCTCGCCGACTTGATATTAATTGCTCTTTTCATACATGATCGCTAGTATTACTACTTTTAATATAATCTTCTAACAGGGGTCTCATTGATCGTAAAAAGCTTCCGCGTCTTCTAAATCCTTCCACTTTCGAATATATATAAGAATTGTTGTTCTTTCATCCGTAATTCTTTTCACATGTCTCAACCAAACCTTTGCTAATTGCCTAAACATGCCTTTGCTATTTTTTAACGACAACGCACAGTATAATATCAAGGGCCACGGTAGTGGTCCGCCAATGCTAAGGAAAAAGACAAACCAAGAGAACATTTTCAAATACTACAATAAAACAAAACTGGGCTTATCTGTACAGGAGATCTCTGTCAGCCTACCTAGGAGTGTGGTGTGTGGTATTTATTAGTTTTAAGAAAATTAATTTTTTAACAATAAAAGTTATCTATCAATAATAGTAAGTCAACATAGAGCTCAGAATATAATATTTGAAATGAATAAGTAGTTATAATAAGGCCAGAAAACTCATTACTATTATTATAGACTTATAAAAATTATAGATAGTAGTACATAAAGAATAGTTCCACTTTAAATATGATGCAAGCATGTGAACATATTTCGTTGGTGATTTCTTTTTTCGGAAATTCTCCGTTGAATGAATACAATCCAAACGTTTTTCATAAAATTCCTTAAAAAAGATTCACTGCAGTTTTTTAAACTGCTATGAAATAATTTAATTTTCATAACTCTGCCAGGTGGAGCAATTTTTTTGTTCCACCTGGGACTCGGATGCAGATATGATAATGTACTTAACTGAGAAACAGTGCTATTATGTTATAAATGTAATCTTGAATTCGACGTCGAGCGCTGCACTGTCATATTATTGAGGTTCAATCAAATAAAACCTACTTCAAAAAATAATAAAGGTTAGATTCGATGGAATTGCTTTGAATGGAATTCTGCGACAGCGCTGTGTTCGTGCTGTATTTTTACAGAATAGTAAAGCATTTAATATAATCAGGCGTTATTTAGTGGAAGTAATTGATGAAACTATGATATCTAGATAAGTGACACTATGATATCTAGTTGAGTGTCACTATGATATATAGTTGAGTGACACTATGATACCTAGCGACTTCCACACCCAGTCAGTATCTGCAAGACCTACACAAATACATGTAAAACGGCAACAAATCACCCAAAAATCACCACTCTAGACGTGTTTCGATTCTCCGGAACATCCTCAGAAGGTCTACGGAGTATGAGATGTTAATAACTCCAAATATAGCTGGACCAACTACTTAACGTGTAAATGAAACAACTTCGAAACAACTATCATATATGGAAATATAAAAAATCAATATACTTAACTAATTAATTACTTAACGTGTGTTCAAATATATTGTAACTTGATTGGCTTGAAGTGACTTTTTCTCCAATCCCAAGAACAGCCTTCGCAAACGTTGTTCAACAAATAAAACCTCAAACTAAACGTACTAATTACATAATCATACTACTCTGTGAATATTTAATTATAGTTCCTAGTAATCAATGGTTGGTATTAGAGTAGGCACTCAAAAATGATGAATTATCACATTTCGCATGTATCAATTCCATTATATCACCAGCCCTTTTACGTCCCCACTGCAGGGGCTCAGGCCTTCCTTATGAATGGTTAAGGAGGATGGGCCATGACCCTCCACGCTGGCCCAATGCGGATTGGAGGGTATTAACGACTGCAAATGCAGCCGGGACCAACGGCTTAACGTGCCTTCCGAAGCACGGAGTAGCTCGAGATAATAATTTTTGGTCACCCATCCCGTGACCGACCCTTGCGAAAGTTGCTTAACGATTACGATCGCGGGCCGCGGCGCTTATCCACTACGCCACCGAGCTACTCCATTATTAATCTTATAATAGCGCATAAAAATTGTCTTTATTTAAATTGGTAGCACGTTAACAATGGGGAAGAAAGAAACCAAATAGGAAAGAAACCTACAAAATTTTTCATTGATAGGTTTAATCACAATGAAGAAAATCTCTATACATTTTTTTTTTTAAGTAAAGATTTATATCGAAAACTCACTACGCAGACTAACGCAAAGAAATTCAATCAACGAATCTGCCAATCTTGGCCAAGCCTGATGTATTAGCTAATAAATTATAAGAGAAGTTATGAAGTTAAAAGGCTAATCTATCAAACGTAGTGAGGGCAGCATAGTTCTAATCCTCAGTGAAAAGCTACGGGCTATCTTTAAGCTCAGACGAAGCCGCAGTCCGTAATGAAAGAGGGGTGACCCGCTCGAGGTCACGGCTCCGAATAAGGTTGGGACATCCGAAATAAGGTCACGAAAGGAAAATGAGGAAACTGTGCCTAAAATACCCCTTCCAATAATGAGACCTTAATTAAAATAGATTTCACATTTATATATATGGTAAACAAAACATACTTTATTTCTATAGGTATAGAATATGTTCTATCTGATAATACAAATAATAATTCAACCTTTTAATGCATTATTTAAAAAATATTACTTAGAAAACCACTACGTGATGTCACACGGTGCTACGGTAGCGAAAAATTATGGTTAGGGCAATCTTTGTTATTTGGGCGTTTATGTTTTATGTAACTAATTTAATATATATGTATTTTGGAAAATTTATATAATATCTTTTTCCAGTATTCAAAGCTTAACATTTTTCCAAAATAGTGCTATAAAAATCCGCACATATACCTAACAGAAACCTGTATTTTCACATGTAGGACCCTTTCGAATTTCACTTGTGTTACTTTATTTGTTAAACATAGTTAATAGATATCTATTAACAAGCACATTGATTTGATTATGCCATGGTTTATGTAAATAACGTAAGTTTCTTACACCCATTATTTTTGTCAGCTGAAATACATTGTGAATATGTTGCTTGAAAATACATAATAAATACGTAAAACTCCTTAGTGCGGTGCTGGTTTTCAGAAATATAATTTAAGGTAGGTGGACCATGGAAGGCCATTCTAACGAATAAACAGTTTTCCTTAGTCAATTACAGGTTAAATAAAAGCAACTTATTATTAAATAACGCTTATTGTGTAACTTCGAAAGTATTTATTTTTGTTCTAGGTGTCATTTATTTATCTACCTATACCTAATATAATATATCTATCTATAATAAATTTCCAATGCGTTTTAGAATAAAATTATTAACAAGAATTGACACCTTTAATGGGTTCGTTCTTTGCAAGATAATTTTTTTTAAGAAAGGCAAAACCTAATATTATAAAAAGGAAAGATTTGATTGTTTAGATCGAATAGGCTCCGAAACTACTGGATCGAATTTAAAAATTATTTCACCCAAAGAAACATCATTTGCGAATGATATAAGGTTATAAATTAAACGGGTGCAGTCGCGAAAAAATAGCTAGGGTACTCCCTTTTTTCTAGGTTTCGACCCTTTCCAAATTCATTAAATCTGACATTATGCGTAAAAAAATTAATTATCTGTTCAATTATCGAAAATATATTGTTAATCCAATAATTTTAAATAATAATAAAATAATAACTTTTCTTTTATGTATTTATAACCAGAAAACGAAGTGTTCATATTTGCAAATCTAAGACCTAAGTACACTAGCAAGTCCATTCGTAAAATTTTTCATTAAATTTTACAAGAAACCACCGGCCTTTAAGGAACACTAATGATATATTAACTGAAATAGATAAAATAATAAATTATTCTTTTGTAACATATGAAATCTTTATATGATTATTTACAAAACAAAATAATAATATTGTATTAAGTTATTTACATAAAAAAATACCTCTTGCTGTGTGTAAGAATAATAAACAACGACCGAAGTCTAAGAAGTGAGGGACCTAACAAAATAGCGACGCAAGTTTCTGCTTCGTCTCTGTCCTTAAGTTTAATAGTTTATTGGAAAGAATGTGTCATCATATGACAATAACTATGACTATGAAATTTGATCAAATTTTGCATTCACAATGACTTTTTTATAATTGGCCTTCCAAGGAACATGGCCTTCTAGGATCCATCCACCTTATGCCAATTATTTTATAGTATACAAGTCATACAGGACTAACCTTGCGATCAATAAACGTGTATATCTATGTTATAAGGTCATGGATACTTTGATCGGATATTTATTTTATCGGACGCACATCACTACGCACGCAGGGAGAAAATAAAGTGGGTGGGGGATCTGTCGCGAAAAATTTGCGGTTCCCTCTTCTCCTCTACATTGTAACGTAATTATTTTTTCGGTCGGTTCGTGCGTGGAAAAAACAAAGCTTTTAAGGAGTTTTTTCTCATCATATGCTCGTAAAGGACTATACCACAAGCACATAAGATTTTATTTGAAATAACAATATTGTATATTTATGGAGAAAATGTAGTAGTTACTTAACTTTTTTTAGCAATATATGAAGCTACTACTACTTTATGATGACATAGTAATAACATAGTTTCACCTGTGAAAGGTCCAAAAGTGTAAGTATCAATGCTACTAGTTTGTATTAAAACGATGTTAACTTTGATTTTGCTACTTTATACTTTGTATTAGATAAAACAAAATAACAGGGATGATGAAAAATTTTTGTTTGTCCGTCGGGTAGTGTTAAAAAATATTAAACATGTATTTTTTTATTTTTTTCATAATCAAAAAATTACGGCGTTACATTGAGTTGAAATTTCGCATGACGTCACTTTAGAGTACGTTTTCTACTCAACTGTGACGTAGCGAGCCCCCACTCCCCAACTTTAATGCCTGTTATCTAAGCTATTTCTTGTTAATTTGAAGTAAAAAAAATACGTATCTAATATTTTCTATTATCTGACTGACGGACTGCCTTCCAACTTTCTGTAGTCATATCGTTACGAGACTTCATAGTGCCTTTTTTTCTGTCGCTCTTACAATTTTTTAAACAGAACATGTTTTAGTCGAAATTTTACTAAGCAAGCTTCCAGACGCAGACTGTAGGAGGTTTTATAATAAAAACCTCTGCTTACACCGCCAATATTAACGAGGTCAGTTGGCTTGGCAGCCCGCCATATTATCTACGTTATGGTATAGATTATAAAAAAAAAGTACAACCGTAGATACGACGAAAAGAATACTTTTTATAATGTCTAGTATTTTTTCCGCGACATCGCCTACGGCCTTTATCACTCGCGTATCATGTCCCGCAGATGAAAGAATTTTTAAAATTGGTCCAGTAGTATTGGAGTATATTCAGTGCAAACAAACAAACTTTATAATATTAATATAGAATACATATATTACGGTAGCTTCTAATTATTTTAATAGTGAAAATTCACTTCTTCCATGAGTATATTTTTTAAGAAAAATGTTAAAAAAGAAAACATGAATATAATATATTATAAAATATACTATAGCTCCAAACAAGGAAAAATTCGCATCAACTTCTAATAAATAAGAAATAAACCTACAAATAATATTTCATACTTTTGCAAAATGAAACTTCAACACGGTTCGTCTGCTCGTCCTAGAAACGCACCTTAAGTATAAATCAAGTTATCTAATCATAAACACCACTCTTAAATAAGCATAAAGTGAATACCAGTGCAATTTGGACATATTTATACACGGAAACATTTAATACAAGACATTTGAAGAGGGTTGTGATCATTTACTTACGCGTTACCGCGTAAGACCGGACTACCCAATTATTTGCATGTCAAGATGACGGACGGACGGCTTGTAAATATTATTGTATTAACAAACGTAATCTTAATGGAAATGAGCTAGCTTTTACACACCAAAACCACGCCTGACTCAAAATATCTATTGATATTATATTAGTACTGAAAAAAAGCTTTTGTAGCAATAATAAAATGAAAATAGTGAAAAACGAGAGCTTCTGGAAAATAAGTAGGTACATATTTTTTGAAAATCTTCAACAATAATCATACGGTCTAAGTAACATTACGTTTATTTTTGAAAATGAAAATGAATAATACTTTTAATGTATGTTTTAAATTAGAACTGAGCATAATTATCGCATTCAGACGTACAAACAGACGCTGTCGAGACAACATCTTTTAAAATTTTATGATTTCTAATACATATATATATATTACTAAGTTTGCTGTTAATAACAGGTATCATCTATTAAAAATTATAACACTAGATAAGTAAATAAAAATATAGTTATTAATTATATAACATTGATTAGTAGGTAAGTACTTGTCCCTTATACATATATAGTTGTTTTATACAAGATATAATTAGTGTCAACCGGACAGAACAAGAATGAATTATTAGTTATTGGGAACTTTCTTGGATATAATTGTCCGGCTACTTCCGAAACGCTTAATAGAGATTGATGGATTTTTTCACCAATATTGACGTCACGAGGCAAGCGATATTGGGAAATAAAAGTAATTATATTTTCTTATGAAAACATATAAAGAAAACCGTTAAGGAATTAGCTTCCCACGCGGAAACTAGCAGCGCAAATCGTTTCTTAGTGAACCTTTGTGTCTGTTAGTGTACCAAATTTCAAGTGTATCCATCCAGATAAAAATATCCTATTAATATTATAAAGGCGAAAGTTTGTAAGTATGGATGTATGGATGTTTGTTACTCTTTCACGAAAAAACTACTGGACGGATTTGGATAAAACTTTACAGCAATATAGGTTATACATCAGAATAACACATAGGGTACTTTTTACTGGGAAAACTTCTCACTCCCACGGGATACCGACTTCCACGCGGACGAAGTCGCGGGCGTCCACTAGTAATATAATATATTCAAGACAAGGCAAAATATTTTTATTTCATTAAACTTATTTAAATTGTTTAACATTTCTTACTACTCGTTCAGGACGCTTTAAGGCTGATTAGATGAATGAGCGAAAGAAACTCACCAGCTCTAACAGAAGTGACGATATTTACAGAAACTGTACCAAATCATTATTAATATTACAAGTTTGAACTGTACGTTGTATTTAATCTAATCTATATAAAAAAAAGATGATTTTATTTTTCTGTTTTATACAAAAAATGGAATCAATGGAATTTCTACACTAAATGATGTGAATTCAGACACATGAGTGAATTCGAAATTGGGTCTGGAATTTTATGAAATCGCAGGGCTGATCCAAATCCAGAGCGTAAATGAGAGGGCTACGCTGCCTTTCCGGTCCGTGATCAACACTCAATTTCTTCACTGCCCCAACGGCCATCTGTCCTATGGGCTGTGTGCCCTGTGGCAATGGCCACTTCAGGCTCGAAATTCTTCTATCTCAGTCAGTTTGGTGCGTGTGCGGCGGCATTACTATATATTGGTATGATTTGAAGTTATAGGACCTTTCTTTTTTTCAATAAAAAGTATCATGTTTATGAAAATTTTAATATCACTAACTGCAGTGTCATTCTATCTAAAAACAGCCTCAAACTCAACGTCGAACTCAGTGTTGCCATAGTATTGAGGTTCAATTAAATAAAACATACTTCAAAACGTAACGGTAATGTTATTTTTGTGACCTTTTAAGTGTATTCTAGCAAATAAAGATCTTATCTTATCTTATCTAACAAAGGTTTTATTTTCTTGAAACACCACGTACCCACGTTTATTTTGTATTGAGGTATAAATTTTTATTTTTAATATTTTCATATTAACTTAATTCCATATTATTACTTTAAGAAGCGCTTAGGTAGACACAGCAAATAATTCATATTCGTTGATACACAACACCTTGAGTTTCACTTAGTACTTATCTATCTTGCGTATAGGTATGTATAGATACTTAAGTGGAAGATAATCAAAAATAATGAAGGCTAAAGTAACTAGATCTAAAAATTCGCAAATTCACCGAATTAAGTCACCAATCAAATTCAAACAAAGGATGAAAGTTCCAATATAATTAAATTATGTTTTATATGTATAATCTTAAAATTGCTGTCAATTTCTTTCCGTTAAAAAGGACCCATTTAAAGTATTATATATTTAAACAGAAGATTCATTTACTATAACTTTCTAATTAAAAAAAAAAGAGACAGCAAGAAATGTAGTTGTTAATTACAGAATATATGCTAAAAGTAAGTATAAAGTTTGAGAAATGTTTAATTTAACTTTGCTTGTTTAATTTTTCTACATAAACCAAAGACCGAATAAAAGCGGATCATTTAAATTACAAAAGGAAAAGATAAAGTCCAGTCTTTTGTTAGACTATTGTGGCCAACTTGAATCTTTTTTAGGCTAATTGTACACGCTTGAAGTTCCGTAGGCTTTATCTTCAAATGATTTATGAGTACTAAAATTATATTATTCGCTGGACTTAATTTAAAAAAAAAAGAAGTTCCGATGAAATAATTTAATTCGTAGTAATTCGTAGTCTCTGAATGATAAATGTTATATCAACTTTTATATTTGTCTTATATCCTTGAATAAAATCGTTTTATATAATATTATACATACATAATCTAGGCACGCTAGCTGTTACACAATCAATAGAGGAAACTTACTTGGACTAAACCGACCATACTTCACGTAAAGGCATCCAAATTGACATAACTTCACTTGAATCTAATTATAACTGAAACATAATATAAAATATTATACAAACTAAACAATATTATTCAAAAGGAATAAATAAATAAAAAATAAACGTCAAACAAAACGCGGGACCACGGACGTTTCAGGAAAAACACACGAGGACGTGAGCGAGTCAATAAAATAAAATAAGAAAATGAATTTTCAAATAAGGAGTTTTAATTATTACTTTTTAAAAAAGAACGCGATGGCAACGCCACCTCGCGACCGTCCGCGGCAGTGTGCCGCTCCAACTGAGCCACCCCGGGAGCGGGGGTGCCTTCTATACTTACGTGTTTACATCTTAAATGGGGTACATATAGTGTAGTCTAAAAACAGAGGAAGCTATGCAATGGATGGAGTTTAACAGGCCAAAAATTCAAACTATTTTTTGAATGCAAAGTCAAATCAATGGATTATCTAAATAAATCCTAACTAAATAAATGGTCTTACAATTTACCTTTAACAAATTTACACATCAACTTCATATTTATTGATTCTGTTCTTATTAAAGTAATTTACATACTTAGTAATTTATGTTTATGTCTTCGTGTCAATCTTTACTAAAATCCTTTTTATCCAACTTCTAATTCCTAAACAAACTGCTTCGTTCACTGAATAATTGCATTTGTTTTGTTTTCTTCCTTAGTAAACACGATCATGTCTCTGGCGAACAATTTGCCAGCGTAGGAATATCCACTCTATACTCTACTATTAAAGCACAGAGTAGCTCGGTGGCTTAGTGAGTAGTTCGGTGGCGTAGTGGATAAGCGCGGTGGCCCGCGATCGTTGTCGTTAAGCAACTTTCGCAAGGGTCGGTCACGGGATGAGTGAACAAAAAATTATTATCGCAAGCTACTCCGTGCTTCGGAAGGCACGTTAAACTGTTGGTCCTGCTGCATTTGCAGTTGTTAATACCCTCCAATCCGCATTGGGCCAGCGTGGTGGGCCATGGCCCATCCTTCTTAACAATCCATAAGGAAGGCCTGAGCCCTGCAGTGGGGACTTAAAAAGGCTAGATGATGAGGCTGATGATGAAAGCACAAAGCATCCGGAAAATTGAAATGTAAAATTCAGTATCTAGATAGTCTAGACTCGTCGGCACCGAATGTGGATCAATTGCAATTTAGGTTTATAATCAAAATAAAACATTTTTTTTATGAAATCAGTAAGTACTGTACATAGGTTCAATAGACATAACAGTGAGCTAAACTAACCAAGGTACTCCAAATAAACTCGCTTTCAAACGTCTAATACGCGAACGTTCATTGAATTCTTCTGTTGTGTTAAGTCCTCCATTTGTACATTTTTATTTGTGAGTAATATTTAGAGTTCATCCAACATTTGAAAATTATTTCTATATTTAAGTTTTCAACTCTGGAAAACCTCAATAACATAATTTTAAATGGCATTTCAATTAATCGGTGAGCTTCTTTGGCTACAAATGTGATTGGATTGACGAAAATACTGTTTTACTCTTTATATTGTGTAATATTGTAATGGAAAGTGACTTCAAATTTTAATGAAGTCATTTTTCAATCTTGACGCTCTGTATGAAATAAAACAGGGAGAAAAAAACAGCCCTTGCCGAGTTTCTTGCCGGTTCTTCTCGGTACAAGGTCTCCCGCCGTAGATTTACGAACCGATGGCGTAGCTCTTGACTTTCACAAGTGCTTGTAACAGCCTAGACTGAATAAATGATTTTAATTTTGATTTTTGATTTTGCATGAAAAGAAAAGAACTTTATTTTCGCACAAAAATTTATAGAGTACTTAGTCCAATTTTGACGACCAATAAAGTTGGTCCCTAAATTAGAAAAAATATGTAATAATCGATTTTATATTTGATTCTTTTATGCATAGACACACGCTTTCAGGTTTATAAAAAAATATATGAGTTTAGAGTATACGTTTAGTTTGTATAATTCGTAAAAAATATCGAGTCTCTGTACATTGTGTGCTCTGCACAAAAGCCCTGTGCCTGCGTATACCTACGTACGAAATATTAAATCGCCAGAACGGATGTTATTATTAGCGTAGTTTCGACTCATTGCGAAGATATTGATGGGTATATTGAGGCAGTATTGAGGCAGATTGATGAAATCCTCAGCATAGATCAAGATTATAGACTCGGCAGGCAAAGCTAAGAACGAGGTTTTTTTTTTAAATTAAATTTCCGCTGCGTCAATAAGGATTCTATTACAGTTAAGTCAGACGTTCATATAGACATTCATATTAGACTTAAAGTAATGTATATTAAAAATGTGGAGCGATCAACTAGATTAAACTAATCTAGTTGAATTTAAACTACTTAAAAAAGGAGGTTATCGATTTAACCTGATTTTAATACGTATATTGGGATTGCACAAATATCTGTCACATTGTTTTATTTCATACAAAAAAAATCTAGTTGAATATAACTATATCTGTATCTATATTACAATACACGTATGGGTGAAATCGATAACATCGATAATATAAGTTGTTTAAAATCAGCCCAATGTAAGTCTCTCGCCTGTTCTTCTCAGTACAAGGACGCCCGCAGTATATCCGCAAACCGATGACGCAGCTTTTTGATTTTCACGAGACTAAAAAAACTTCTACTTTTTATTGCGCATATTCGTTTTCCCTCGTCATTTACGAAAATGATTGTGTCACCTCTTTTATTATTAAATCGCTCCACATTTTCAGTAAAAGTTTGTGTTTGTGTGTTTTAAATAAACAACTTTTTTTTCTGTATATGATGATAATTATATCATTATACATAAGTTCATATTGTCGGTCGTAGAGCCAAAAGATTGTCCCATGTCTATGTCATTGCGCCTGGCGATTAGATAGATAATGACGTGAAATTGTAAAAAAAGCCCTAAAAATTGTTCTTGATTAATCACTACTCGTACTCTAATTTTGTAAAAGTATCATGAATTAAAAATAAACAAACTCAAGTCAGAACAGCGCACGAAGGGTACCAAACCATTGTATATAAAAAACAAGAAAAAACGTTCGTTCCATTTGACCCCCCCCCCCCCTTTATATTATTTTATTCTATTTTTTAGTATTTGCTATAATAGTGACAAGAGAAATAAATCATCTATGAATATCTCTACTGTCTAGCTATCGCAGTTAACGAGATATAGATTGGTAACCAATAGACAGACGGACTGACATTATTAATAAAAAGGTAACGTAAAATCCAAAACAGCCAAATGTTTTGCTTTAAATCTTCTTTTCTTTTCTTTGTAAATAGGTAGCAAATGTAAAATAGAAATATGTGAATACATACGTAGGGCACTAAATAAGTTTTGAGATTTCATATCTAAATGTTTGAGTTTTTCAAAATAATTTCCGTCGGCTGCAATACACTTTTCCATGCGTCGAAACCAATCATCAAAAATTTTCTTCCACACTTCTTCAGAGACTTCGTCACACGCCAAGACCCAAGCATGAATTGGTTGGTTATCACTGGCAAACCGTTGACCTTTCAGTCTATCCTTTATCATTGGGAAGAGTCCGAAGTCGCAAGGTGCGAGATCAGGACTGTAGGGAGGATGCTCAAGCAGAATTAGATCTTTTAATTATACCCCTTCTGCCAAAATAAACAACGACCATTTTCTTTTTCACGGATCGAGACTGTTTAACGACGGTGGGTTGTTCCTCATCTTTAAAAATCCATATCTTATTTTTAGATTTAGATTTGACGTCATAGTAATATAGCTATGATTCGTCATCTATTACTATATAATTAACATTAGGAGATTTTCCACCGTCGAACATAGCAAGTATTTTTTTACACCATTTCTTACGGCATTCCATTTGGGTCGCAGTCAAAAGATGAGGTACCCACAACGTGCAAATTTTTCTAACTTGAAGATGATCACGTAAAATACTGTGAATTGATGGTGCACTAATCTTCAATGTATGTTACGTGTCGATCGAGCTCAATTAGTTCTTTAACGGCTGCTACATTTTTTGAAGTCACTGTTTCGACAGGCCTCCCTGAACGGGAATCGTCTGACAGGTTAAAATCTCCTCTTTGGAACTGTTTATACCACCGATACACTGAGCTACGGGATGAAGCTTTCTCACGAAACACAAATTTGAATTTACTGATACAGTCATCAGCACTCAAACCCCGCTTGAAATTATAGAGCATAATTGCACGAAAATCACGACGCGTTAACTCTGACATCTTGAAGCAAAGAAAAATTCATATTAATATTCTTTTGAACTATAAGAAAATTTACTGACCTGGATTCTTTTCAAAATATAAAATCAAACAACATCCCGGTGGATGAATCGTGGACACATAATTAAGACAAATTGTTAACAGAGATAACTTAGAAACAATTCCCTTTCTTTCTGAAGTTATTCGACAGACATTCTATCCGTTTTCAGACTGCGACACTGAGATCTTATCTTTAAATTATTTTATCATATTTACAGAATTGGATCTCTTAATGAAGTTATAAAGTGATTAATGAAATATTCTTGATATACGTCAATAGTTTCCACGCCAAATTTTGTGACTTAATAATGAAAACAAATAAGCTTAATTATCATCAGCCAATTAATCTCACCTCTGCTGGGACACGAGAAAACAGGCAATAATACACCACGTGATGGGTGTCTGCAGAGGTATCATGCATTAAGCAACGGCTTGTCATGCCCTTTGAAGCGTGAAGGTGGATGATATAATATTTTTTTGTTCACCCATCCGACACCCGGCTGTTGCAAAAGTTGCTTGACTTCCGCATCCGAAAACAAACGCCACCGCTACGCTATAGGGCTCTTCAATAAGGCTATTCATTTAAAATTAATTAGAAGGCTTATTCTACAAAGCTCTATACGAAATCCAATTTATTTTTTACTGAATCTAACGAATCTTCCTTAATCCTTCCAATATTTTATAATTATTTTATTTTATAATTATCGATTTCATTCATCGATATATTCAGAAGTGATTTTTTTTTGTGAATATTGCTTTTGTCTGTAGCAGTTTTATGTTTTAACATTTAAAATTGTAATTTACTATGACCAACGATTTGCTATTACCACCCCTGCAGATCTTGCAATTAATTAGTACTTACATTTACATTCATTGAGTTTAATGTTGTACTTCAACATTCAACAGAAGCGTAAATGTCAGATATGGGTTTAGGTCTAGCTAATGTACATGGAAACCATTCCTTAAAACTTGAGGATCCAGGAAAACTGTCAGGATATTCGAAATGCTGTTGACCCCAAGCAAGAACTACTTTCCAAAATAACCCAACCGTAATTTTTTTGATGAATTTTCATCAGTATATTTTTTATAATGAGCAAACCTACACAAATCTAGATATAGGTCAGTCCCGTTCCAAAGGTTGCCTTGAAAAAAAATACTTTTAACTGATAAGGCAGTTTAGTTTGTTGTATCTATATTTTTCTATCCATTGCTATGTTTGTGTATAATAAAAAATATTTTATTCATTCAAACAGCGCTTCAATAATTGTTTAATAAAAATAATCGCCGCCTGATCTGGGACGTTGTCAAGAAAAAATGAATTCGCCGCGAGTTCAGACGCAATTTCAGGTTCATTGCACACTTTTCCTTACCAGCGAATAATGTATAACAAAACGATGGTAGGAGGGACACATCATATTCGGAAGAGTATAGAGATATTTATATTAATATTTGTACTGAACATTCAGCAGATAGGTATGCAGTTTGAAAACCTTTGCATTTACATTTCATCCATTAAATAGGGATTTGCATTAAGTGAGAGTATGTTTGCATTTCTATACCTACGTTGTAATCTATCGATTGGTCGAACAAACCACACGGATTGTGTTTTGGAAGATATTATCTTAACACATAGAAAAGGGAAAATATTTATTAAACAATAGATAGACGAATCTGTTTGGATTGCACATTTGGCACAGTTTTATAATAATTTTAATAGAGCTTACTCTTACTTTTAAGCTTACTCTTCTACAATTATCCTTATCCCTTGTATTTCCTTTCCTTGTCTCATATGTACTGACTTAAAACTGTAGCCGTCCTATTTCAACAAAAATGACAGACATTTTTGAAAGTTCAAATGAATACCTGTACAGGACACAATTTTGTATATTTTTTTTGTAATTATGATTTTTGTAAAAACTGTTGTTATGCGCCTTCCGGAATATTTAGCGAGGTTAAAACCCTGGGAGAACTGAGGATTTGCTGAGGTGTGTACGTACGCAAGCTGCCATCATATGTTTTACTTTTTCATGGCCCTAATTTCTTTATCCTAATATATAAGACGTTTGCACGGTTCAGTATCATATTTATTTTACATAGGTTGTCCTCCAACATGGGCGTCCTCCATTGAACGCCACATTTTTCAATAAATTATTTCTAGAACGTGCCACAGCAGAGTAAAAGAAGGTTAGAAATTTGTATGAAAAGTTATTCATTTAGTTATATTTTATTTATTTTGTGAGGCAACAACATTTATAAATAATTGTAGAAAACATTAATCGCAGTCTATCTCGAGATCGATTTGAAGATATGTATTGTCGTGTATGCCAATAGTGCAATCCGCTTTAAGCCCTGGAGCATCGGTCGCTTTCCTCTCGTTAACAGCAACTATACAGAATGTGTAATCCTCCGTTCCAGGAATTGAATCTGGAGCATCGATTTTAATGGCAGTTACGAGGCAGACAGGTAGATTATACCGATCACCAAAGCATGAATTAAAATGTACTTATTGAGATTAAATTAGATTATAGATTCGTATAAAAGTAATTTATGCATTTTCTGAGTCTCAATCATTATTTATTCTTACTTTTTCTGTTATCTTGTTAATTTATATTTTCATTTGGTTGTTTATTTGAATACTCCCGTATCGCTTCGAATTTTTAGCTGATTTCTAAAAAATTAATTCTTAATTCAACCACATACAATAATTTACGTGACATAGATCAGCAAAGTTTTATAGTATTTTTTTATATCTTACTAGCTGACCCGGCGAACTTCGTACCGCCTAACAGTCAATGAATGTCGTGTTACCTTTTAGCTGAACTAATTTAGGCTTTGATGAACGTAATACAATGATACAAAATATATAAAAGTATTTTATTATGATGAATGATGATGAATACATACATAATGAGAATAAAAATTAAAAAAAATAATAATAATTAAGTATTTCAAACACATGTCTGACCATGAGAAAAACACGCATTTTCTAGATTGAGGCCACAAATAGTCAAGGATTGGCCCTGTGATTTGTTGATCGTCATGGCGAAAGCAAGACGAATCGGGAATTGAATTCGTTTAAACTCAAAGTGCATATCTGTTGGGATCATCGGAATCCTTGGAATAAGAACTTCCTTATCTTTAAATTTTCCTTTAAGTATCGACGCGTGAATCACATTGCTCATCAGTTTTCTTATCACCAAACGCGTTCCATTGCACAGTTTTGGTTGGTTTAAATTTCTAAGCATGATGACTACCGAGCCAACCTTCAGTTGAAAATTGTGCGGTGGTAAACAAGGCACATCCAAGGAGTTCAAAAATTTATTGAAATGATCGAGTATTCATTACACATTTCTGAACGCACGCGTAATATTTTTCAATCTTTTTAAAAAAACAATACATAATAGTTTATTCATCCATTTTAAATAGTTTATGAACGCATGCATAAATGTCAATCATTAATTACACAATTCTGAACGCACGCGTAATATTTTTCAATCTTTAAAAAAAAACAATAAACATAATAGTTTATTCATCCATTTTAAATAGTTTATGAACGCATGTATAAATGTCAAACATTACTTACAGATTTTGACAATAAAATTTGACAGCTCCGAAACTAAACAACTTTTAGGGAAAATAACGCATTTTTCAAGTATTCGTCAATTTTTCGTTATTTTTAAGATGTATTCTGCTATTCGGGGCGGAGACAAATCCAACAAATCAAAAACCATGAAAATTGGTCCAGCAGATCTCGAGTTATAAGTGTTGTAACAAACCCGACTTTCTTTTATATATATAGATTAATTATCGAATCTACAAAAATACTGTCCTTACATATCCCGATAAATCTCCGTGCTTCGGAAGGCACGTTAAGCCGTTGGTCCCGGCTGCATTTGCAGTCGTTAATACCCTCCAATCCGCATTGGGCCAGCGTGGAGGGTCATGGCCCATCCTCCTTAACCATCCATAAGGAAGGCCCAAGCCCCTGCAGTGGGGACGTAAAAGGGCTGATGATGATGATGATGATGATATCCCGATAAAATGTGGTATTGGCATTAAATTACTGAACTATTTACAGTTTAAAAAGAGACTAAAGAATTTGAAAGACAAAAGCCACATACACACAGCAGCACAATAGTTAAATTTAAAAAAATGCATAGTTCGATCTTTAGTGTCATGTCGCTCATATCCAATCTTAGACCAAGCCTATAAACCTGACAGATCATTCGGGGCTTCAGTTTCGCAGTAGGGCTGACGTTCTGTCGATTGTACAGTTACCTACTTGTAGTAGGTAATGTACTTAAGTAGCTCTTGATCCCTGATTTAATTTATCACTACGTTAATTAATGCTAAGTGGCATTCGATCGATTCGGAAGGAATATGATGTCAGAGCAATAATCAAGGCCCGGGCAAGTAATTATTAGTCAAGGCCCGGGCAAATTAGAGAAATTCTGAATATAAATCAAAAGAAAAACTGAATCAAGACCCTCGTACTTCAACGTTTCGACGCCCCTATACAAATATGCATCAAGATACATTATACATTTTCATACATTTTGAATCACAGGATAAAACAAATGCAGTTATAAAAAAATCTTCTGTGTATCTTAGGCGATATCAAAACCTATTTTTGTGTATATTTTTAAATACATAGAGGTAGTTAAGATGAAATGTATCAGTCATAATATCGATCCAAAAGTCATCTTAGCATATTTTTTTATCGAGCCAATTATTGAAATTCATGTACGATATCATTCAAAGTTAGTACTTTGAATGATACGAGGGTCAAACTGAAAGTTCTTAGAAAATCAAAAACTGATTACATTAGCCAGTTATTAGTTTTATTATATCTTTTCAAAATATTGTCCATTCACGTCAATACACCGCTGCATGCGATGGAACCACTGGGAAAAGCACTTTGCCCACTCGTCCTTAGGGGTCTCTTCAATGGCATCGCGATACGCAGCCACCGCTTCTTCAGCATTCATAAACCGCTTTCCTTTAAGTTTTTCTTTAATTTTTGGAAATAAATAAAAATCACAAGGCGCGAGGTCGGGGCTATACGGCGGGTGACCCAGTAATTCAACGTTTGATGTCGCCAAATAGTCGATCGTTCGATTGGCGGTGTGCGACGAGGCGTTGTCGTGGTGAAGGAGGATCCTACTGCGAGGTCGTTTCTCTCGAACTTTTTCCAAGACAAGTGGCAAACAATTGGTAGTGTACCATTCTGCAGAAACTGTTTTTTGATCCTCTAACACAATTGTTGCAAAATGACCTATCCTTCCAAAGAACGAGGCCACCATTTTTTTTCCCGCACTTCGATCTCTCTTCACTTTAGTTGGCAACTCCTCGAAAGGAAACACCCACTGAGCAGATTGTCTTTTGGTTTTAGGATCATAACAGTAAATCCAGCTTTCGTCACATGTTAGTATGTCGAACACAGCATTTGAGTCACCTCCGTTAAATCTTTCAATCATTTTACGACACCAATCCACACGATGGAGTTTTTGAGCCTCAGTCAAATTATGAGGTATCCACCGGGCGCAAAGCTTCCTGACCGCTAAATGTTCGTGGAGGATTTTGTGCACTTGACTCATACCGATGCCTAAGCTTGTCCGAATCTGTTGATAGGTCACTCTTTTGTCAGTCTCTATCATACGCCGCACAACACAGATGTTATCTTCAGTCGTCGCCGTAGAAGGCCGTCCCTCACGTAAATCATCAATGAGATTAGTGCGACCACGTTTAAACTCATTAAACCAGTTGTAAACAGTCGCACGAGATGGGGCTTCATCGTGAAAGGCCAATCGTAGTCTATCATAACTTTCTTGTTGACTTAAATGACATCGAAAGTCATAAAAAATCATTGCACGAAAATTTTCTCGTGTTAAATTCATGATAACGTGACACAGACAATTTTCAATTTGCCGCCAAATCGTAAAACAAATGACAAATGAATGAAATATATACTCAGTAATATTGGCAAAGAGTTATATTTTCAAATTTTAGAATTATTTTTTTATTATATTGTTTATAAGTGGCCAGTTCTAAGAACTTTCAGTTTGACCCTCGTATGGTACATGTTTATTCTAGTGGACTAGAAACTTCAAGTCATGTATCATTATCACTAAAGGATTTTAAGGAATTCAAGTCGTTTTTCTCTTTTGACTGAGTAAAATTTAGATATTTTTAATGGGTTATCAAATTGACACGTCGCGTCTAATTTAATTTTTCTGCGAATTTGCTGTTACACAATTTTAGGCGCTAGTGAGATTGATAACAAATATGTCATATGATGAATAAAATCAGGTTATAGCATATAACAAACGAGTCAGTAATCATTAGCGTTATAATTGGCATAAATTAAAGGGTGACAAGGTACCTATTATTATTTTACTCATAGAAAAAATAAACAATTAGGAAAATAATTAAAAACTACACATTTATTTCTTTTATATTTCAATTAAGTTTCCTGACCATATTTTTTTTTATTTATTCGAAATATTTGTAACTAATTTATTGTACCATTTTGAGTTAATTTTGAATTAACTTGAATTAAAATTAACATTTTGAATTAAAATTTTGAGTGCAATAAAGAGTATTATATATATTTATACAAATTTTTCGATTCCATTTCTAGAGAAAGCGTATGCACCATCCGCAGGAGTTACATAAGCTGACGATGATGATATGGGTAGATACATAAAAAAATCACTAACTTTCTATTGATTTTGTACAAAGATAACTCAGTAATCATATTTTTGAATTTTTAGGATTCACCAAATCTTCTCAGCAACACCAATGAGACCCTAGCCGATAATTCCTACACCGGTGGCTATTTGGTAACATACGGGATCACTCAAGTAAACTACACCACCAATGCTGTATACCTACAGAAAGGCCAAACTCGCACTACCCCGAGTGAACGCTCGTCTTTCCAAGTCCCTCCTACAGTAAACCCTTATTGCTTCTGGTAATAGATGCTATCACTGGTCATGGCAATGTTAGCAGGCACCTTTTCAATCTAGGTGTTACTGATAACACCTTGTGCAGAGGATGCATGGAGCCAAAAAAAAAAGCCTCTCGCGACCTGCTAGAATGGAACGGATTGGCCAACTACCGGGCAAAGTACCTCGGCTCGACGGGTATTCTCCAGGAGGCCATCACAGACGTGAAGGCGCTAGGAGCATTTCTGGCGGAGCTGGGATGACTGGAGTAGCATCCAGACACACACAAAATAGGGACAATTTTGACATCGAGTTGCGGAGACGCCCGTTGAAAGAAGAAGAAGAAGTAGGCACCTAGAATGTCAAATGGCAACTTAAAATTTAGAAATTGATGGTGAAAACGGGCATTAAACCCCATATTATAGAGACTCTGAGACAACACCCAGGCCGGAGAAGTATAGTAAAGTCCACTTTCTACATTGACCCGACCGGAAATTGAAAATTCGAGGTCGTCCTAAAATAATAATAACCAAAAATAAATAAAAAAATTGTTTTGGACGTGTAATACGCTATCGCCTATCCCTATCTATCTCAATGATGAACGAGTTAATTTCTTTCGGATTTTTCGTTTGTCTTAAATAAATAAAAATAAAATATTTAACAACATCACATACATTGCTCAGATTCCAGGATGAGTAGCTAAAGCCCCCGTATTATGAAGTATCTGAGACAACGAAGGTACCACAACACCCAAACCCGAGTCAATATAGAAAAGTTCATTTTCTACATTGACCCGACCGGGAATCGAACCCGGGATCTCAGAGATGGCGACACCTTAAAACCGGCGTGCGATACCACTCGGCTACGGAGGTCGTAAATTAAATTCGTCTAACTCTGCAGAAATATGCAAAATTTGTATACGCAACGAAAGGTTGTAATGAAATACGGTAGTAGATTCACAACATTTTATTTTTTAAACTTAAATTCGACTTCTTAAGTACAATTAAGAATTTATTTTATGATTTAAGTTAGCGAACATTATGGCAATGCTATTTTGTAACACCTTCATAGTACCTTGTTAATTAAATTTTACAAACTTAATAATACTAGGTTTATATACAAAAATCACTAACTACTTATCTATATAGTACAATATACATAGTATATATATTTGGAAAATGCAAGGCACCAAAATAGCACCAACAATGGTTACAATTATTTCGAAAAAAAAATCACTGGATGTATATAATAAAATTTTCAAATACGTATAAAAAATCAAGAAATACCGTTTCTTAATTATATATAAGATATAAGGTAATATCTTAATTAAACAATGAATTATAATAATCTTATGTTACAAAAATCTAATTTAGATAGATATTAATTTCTTTTAGTAAATACGTCGACAAGTTAATTAAATATACAAGGATTTACTTTAGTACATCTTTTTAATACTAAGACTATACTGAACAATTTGTGATACTGCTTAGTCTTATATATAACATTAAAAATAGTTTAAAATCAGACTAATTTCTTGTAATCAGACATTAACTCAAAAAATTGAGTCGAACTACAATTTAGACCTTTTTCTCTTTTAAATATTTGCTACATGAGCTTATGTTAAATATCTCATATTGATCTTGTTTTTCCTAACATTCTATTCAAAAAAGAAATGAGAACTATTATTTATTAATATGCTTTGGCTTTAGTTGATAAAGTTATTTGTAACACAAAGGTTTCCTATTAGAAAACGCTAATTTAATTAAAATTACCAAATTCTAATTTCTGTACTGTCAAATAGTAAATAATCAAATCATAGAGAAAAGTCTAAACTCGAGGAACTTTTGGACTGTCCAGATTTGTCGATGACTACCCTAAAATATATATATGTAAAGAATAACTATGGAAGACATAAAATATTACATTTGGCACTTAAACATCCTACCGAATGTCGATCCACCAAATATTATCCAAATAAATACATGTACAACATCTCAAACGCACAAAAAGGATTTACAAAAAAAAAAACTTTGTGACATTTTGTTTGATGATACCATTTCAAATGATTCCAATAAGGCACTTTATATCACTACAAATATATAATACTGGACGCATATAATAGACTCCCAAGCTGCCACAGATAAAATCCAACATTTATTTACCACATATTAATACTATCGATTAATACACAGCGACTCTACATACTTGGGGTCCATTTCATCAATTTCACGACCTTTCGTTTCTGGTACAAATAGCACCACGAATAGCAGACACAGAACTGATATACCAGCGTACATCCAAAAGAGACCATATAAACCTATATGGTCCTGGAAATCCGCCGCAGTTTTCACATTAACAAAACCGCAAAGATGACTGAAACTGGTAGCCAATGCGCTACCTAAACTTCTGTATTCTAAAGGGAACAATTCTCCAATCAGGAGTGCTGATATTGGACTGATACCTAACGAGAAAGCTATCGTAAAGGTCAACACGCACACTAAAGGAATCCAATCGTACGCTCCGGCGTCGTGAGATAAATTCGTCGAACTTCTTATGACTTCTTCGTAGTAAGCGTAAGATCCGAAGCCGGCTAAAGCAATGGACATCATAACTCCGCTGATCATCAAAAGAGGTAGTCTACCCACGTTATCTATGAGCATGCCGGATAAACATGAGGCTAATAATTGCACGACACTCGTGGCTATGGCTCCTCCGTGCGGATTCATCATCCTAAAGGTCTTCTTGAACATCGACACTGCGTAGAAATTAAAAACGTGAGCTCCAGTGAATCTCTGGAAGAACATCAGCCCGCAAGTAATCAAAACTGGTCTAGTCAACCTTTTTGATAGAAGGGCTTGTAATTTGCACGTTCTACCGTCGCTGTACTGCTTGCTGGCTAGAATATTGGTGCGTATAGTCGCTAGCTCTTGTCTGATGTCCGCATCGGGGCCTCTGAGCCATTGGAGTGATTTTTCCGCCTCTTGTTCCCGTCCTCTTAGGAGCAAAGAGGATGGAGTTTCAGGAACGAACAGTAGTGCGAAGAATAGCATTACAGGTGCGGCCGCTACGACCAAAGCGAGCTGGTACCAGTTGAGGTAAGCACCCAGCGAGAATGCGATGAGGATCCCGATCTGGCTGAGGATCTTGAGGACTGAGCTGAGACATCCACGGATTTCTGGAACTGCGATTTCAGTGACATACACCTGAAAAGAAATAAAAAGTAGTATTAAAACCTTTAAATAAGTCTGGGTGAAATAATTTCATCGTCCCAGCTACTACGGACACCAACAGAAGTTTTCTCGACTTGTTAACTGATACATTTTATAAAAAAAAGTTATAAATTATGTATATTAAATTTTATAAATTATGTTTAAGAGTAAGTTAAATAAATGCCTTTACTAAGTAGAGCTCCATATTACTGTACTCTTTACCTAGCCCAGTGCAAACAGTGATAAAAGCATACACACGTTTTGTGAATTTAGCGCTCCATTGAAAGCGCACAAAACACATACCCTTTTATTGAGCTTCTTCTCAAAGAATATGTATCCTTGTAGAGGTGGACTTATTTACAGTCTCTTTTTGATAGAAATATACTTATACATCTGATCTCATCCCATATGTCAAACGGAACTTTATCTAAATGTAGTTATTTTTATTAAATTAATATTTAGTACATAATCACCAACAATAATTATGTACCTAAATATTAACAAAATTATATAAATTGAAGCCACTTTTAAACAAATGATTTATTAATACAACTAAGTACAAATACTCCATTATCTTGCTACCAAAAACCTATTTATGTATCTGCATTTTGAAAATATCACAAAATTGATAAAAATTATATGATTTCAAATGTCATCCTATTAATATTATAAATGTGAAAGTTTCTTTGTTTGGATGTTTGTACGTCAATCACGCCGAAACTACTGAACGGATTTTGATGATATTTGGTATACAGATAGGGTGTTAGCTGACTTAGATAATAGGATACTTTTTATCCCACTAAACATTTCCCTAGGGTCCACGCGAGCGAAGCCGCTGGCGAAAGCTAGTAGATAATATAGGAGCAGAGCTCTATATGTAGCCCAAAGAAACCCAATGACACATATGGCCACATTTCGCGAGTAAACTAACGTTCATAATGGATTACCAATAAAATAATGAACTAGTTTTTGTTACTTATTGCTTTAAATAGTGATAGATTTCATTGCAAAATCAGTGTGTATTCTGTATTACGTCAATACTTATTCTACAATCCGAAGCAGTAGAATAACATTATATAATGGAAAGCTTAAATAGTTCCTGGTTGAAACGGGACACAAGTAATGCAAACAATTTAAATCGCTAGACTTATTTGTTTCCGTACTTCGCTTCATTTTATACTCCATAATTTATTGTCAAGTAAAAATATATGTATGTACTCATGTACATTCATATATATGACCTTGTGAGGTAAGATTTACTTTAAATATGAATAGAAGATAATAATAATAATCACAAAAATATGATTGATTTCATTTAAATCGAAATATATTAAAGGTAATAAATTATGTTAAAGGTAATTTGTTTTGTTATAAAAATTGGAAAACTAGCAGCCCGCCACGGCTTCGCGCGGATTCCTGCTATTTTGAAAGTATTCTATCGCCTATGTTCAACATGGATGACGTAGGATTATAAAGGTAAAATAATTTTTAAAATTTTTAGCTGTTTTAATATTTAAATATTTGCAAATCTTTAAACTACCGGGTGATTTATCTCCTCGATATTGATTTACTTTTTATAAAGGTAGTGTTTAAAAGCACTAATGAAAATACAGCTTACAATTTATTATCTTTATACGAGTAACGTTACTAAATGAATCTTTATTTTTAGCAATTTAACCACGCCACGTACCTATTACTTATCATAATACAATAAATTAGTGCTCTCCACGCATTCGGCTGAATCAGTTATTCTTATTGTAAGAACAATATTACAAACCAAACAATTTAAACGTTCAACTAAGTGCTATAGGACGCCGCTTGGAGGCGCCATCGTACTTGTACATGCAACGGAATATATTTTGGTCGCTTTATAGCTCTCTTTGGTAATACATTTTTTATTACTTATTCAATCCTATGTTTTTCTGGCCTTACCCCTCACTTATTTACACCATTCGTGTATTAGTTATTATAACATCACTATTATCAGTAACATAATTTATCAATATAGTATGAAGTATCAATATTATCCTTTAATGCCTAAAAACTAAGCCATTTCTTGTTAAATTGACACAAAAAAGAAATATACATCAAATATTCTTCTATTATTTGACTGACGGACTTGAACAACTAGATAAAATAGAATTTCTTTTTTTCACCCTGTCAACATCCATTCTGACTAAATGAAGTCTAGATTTTTTTAGTTTTCAAACACCTTATTCAAATTTCCTTGCTTCAATATCATTTCGAATAGCATTTTTCTGCTGAAAGTCAGTTTCAACTAGTTTAAGACAAAGTTAATTATATTTTGGTGTAATATGAAAAAAAATACTAACACTTAAACACGTCGAAACAGTGTTTTCGGAACAATTAAAACAATTAGTTTCGGCAACATCACGTTAGATATTGAGACAACACATGATTATAACTTTGACAGGTGTGGTAATTTGCTAGTTTTTAAATACACGAATATTTTAGCGAAACAATATGAGCACAACGTAGTGTAGGTGTCTGATCATTGTATTATTGCGTGAAACAAAATCTTTGGACATCTTTTTACGAAATTGCACAGATGGAAATGTATGAAAAGCAAAGACAAATTTTCTATGTAAAAGTGAACGCTTACAAATTACATTTTAATATCATTGCAATTAAAAAAAAAAATTTAAATGAAAAATTTGTTATCAGTACACAATTTTTCCTATGTCTTACAGCCAACATACAAGTCCATTTAAACATCACATTAGTTTTAATGTGACATTACCTATACAAATTTTACATTTATTTGAGCTTAAAGGCGTCATTAAACCTTTAATGGACGTTTGTGCAACTAACCGTTTATATCGTTGATGGAACATATTTTATATAATTTCATATTTACATTGATAGAATTTTAATAACAATATTTATTATTTAAGAAGAAACTGTTGATATGTTGACAAAAAGCGGTATTCCATGTACGGTAGGTATATCGTAAGTAGCAATGTGATATAGACATTTTACTTGCTTTTATGGTTAGATGTTATTTTAAAAAGAAAAAAGTCTGTGATAATAATGATCGCGATGACTCATTGCCATATTGCTTACAAAAACATTATTATACTTCGTATGGGAATTCTAATGTATTACTTACGTCGTGTGATCTTAATAGCAACATTATCGTAATACAAACAATACGTTATATAATAGTATTAAATTCCTATTATTAAAAATTTCATTAGATGGAGCCGATATATTATTGAAAGGGTGATTGTAAAATTACAAAGTAAGTAAATTTACAATGGAAAAATGAACTTTATACACTAAATTTATTATTGTGGTTGAAAGATGGCTAGTTTTTTAATGCTAAGAAAGACAACTTCAATATGCCCAATACCAATATTTCTATGGTTGGTCACATCTACGCTATTCAATTAAAAACAACTCTGAATTGGACGGCGACCTTAGCACTGTCTCGGCGTAGAGCTTCAATGAACATTTATTACTTTTAGAAATAGATTTTATTTGATCGAACTTCTATGGCATACCAGTGCGGCGCTCCTCGTCGAGTTCGATGTTTTTATAACAGAATAGCTTTGATGGGCTGTATCCGAGACTTATTCTGATTGGTTCTTGAACAAAAATATATTTACCTGCGTGATCATAGTCATCGAACATAGAAGCAGACCGCCGCAGAATGACGTAGCCGCCAACATATCGACGCCGGTGGACAGCGCCGTCACTAGCCAAACCAGCGAATAAGGCAAAGCCGCCGCTATTAGTACTGTTCTTCTGCCTAATCTCATCGCCATGCCACCCAGAATGCCGCCAACTAGAGCACCTGATGAAAAAGAAAAACAGTAAATATCTAAAGGTCTACACGTTACTTTAGGATATACAATATGATGATTATGACACGTAACCTTACTTTTTTTGTCGAAGAAATGCTTTTATCCCTGTTACCTGACAAGCAGAAAACAGGACAGCACTCTCCTCCATGAACACACCGGGCAGTGAGCTACCCAGTGGGTCCCTGAAGGTCTATCCTCCTAACTCTATCCTACCGTACTTCTAGATAAGACCTGAGAACCCGTAACTGATTCACCATGGCACTCAATCCCCCGTAATACAATGGTACAATACCATTAGTCCCCTCACGGTCAGAGATGTTCGGGTACATCCAGGCTCTATCAGACAGACGAGACCCGTGTCATGTGACCTAACCTTTTTATTAGTGAGACCATTATTTTAAATAACAGTATTCGGTTTACAAATCAATTAATAAACTTAAACTTGCTTAAGTTAATACCGCATTGTTAGATTTTATCATTTATACTGCAAATAGTCGAGTCTTAGTTTCCGTTAATTTAATCTACATCAATAAGACTCTCAGATATTATCTTGCTTCAAACCTAGATTTAGATTCGGTCCGTTCTAAATTAGCGCATACCGGAATAGTTCTCTTCGTGTAATGATATAGGTTCATGAACTGATGAAGGTTCATCTACATTTAGCAGAGCGATTATGTAAAAATCTGAACCTGAATTCGAATTCACCGCGTGTCTCAGATATTCTATTCTAATGTCATTCCGAAACTCACTTCACTCATGCCGCGAAACGTTATTAACAATTCAAAGTTGAGCAGATGCCGCTTTTGAAGTGAATTCGCACACCTGAGTGAATTCGAATTCGGGTTCGGATTTTTACAGAACTTCTAGACTTTATTTTTCAAAATTAAGCTTTGAATAAAGACTTGAAGTTGCGCGGCGGAGCCAATGGCGGAACAATGATAATAAAACTATATGTTTTACAGGTAAGTTTAATTGGTAACTAGCTGTTTTCCCACGACTTCGGTAGGGTAGATAGCCTTTCTCTCTCTAGTCGTACACTCATTACTGAGGATTTTGGGGACTCATTACACGAACAATACTTCTTTACCGAAACCAGTCGAGAAAGCCCTCACCACCTCGTAGAACTCGAATAGGTATGTATCCCCTTTCACCTGGTTACATCATGATATTGGTGTACGGTTTCGTGATCTTCTTCCTTCGGTATTTTAAAACAATTACCAGTATTTTAAGGCTATTATCTTCTCTTCGCATTAAGTGGCCAAAATAAGAACGTATGCGTTGCATACATTAGCTGGATAGTCGAGTTTTAATGCCAATATCACCACCACCATCAGCCCTTTTACGTCCCCACTGCAGGGGCTCAGGCCTTCCTTATGGATGGTTAAGGAGGATGGGCCATGACCCTCCACGCTGACCCAATGCGGATTGGAGGGTATTAACGACTGCAAATGCAGCCGGGACCAACGGCTTAACGTGCCTTCCGAAGCACGGAGTAGCTCGAGATAATAATTTTTTTTTGGTCACCCATCCCGTGACCGACCCTTGTGAAAGTTGCTTTACGACTACGATCACGGGCCGCGGCGCTTATCCACTACGCCACCGAGCTACTCTGCCCGGTAATGCCAATATATTTATCGTATAATATAGCTTACGTAGGTGAAAAGAATTCAATAATCGGTCTGATAGTTTCGATGCCTAGTCTGTTTAAATAAATCTGTTCCTTTATAACCAACAAAAAACTAAATTATCTATGCTCTCACCAAGACTAAGCTATAAGTCTACAGGCGAACAAACAATTGAAATTTAATAATAATATGACAATTCTGTCATTTATAACCGACAGGTTGGCTTAGCCTCCAGATAATACAACTTATAATAACTATCAAACAGATATATCCTCAGGAGTACCGGTGCTCTTGTTACTTTTATAATAAGATCTATTTTCCAAGAGTTAGTTTTGTTTTAACTAACAATTCATGAGCGAAAAGATTAATGGCACAAAATGAATAAATAAACTGTTGAACAATGCAACATGGACATAATTACAATTAGATTTGAATACGAGTAGATAATAAATTATATCAGTAGAAAATATAATGTTCCTCTAACTATAAATAGATTATTGATAATACTGTAAAATTAAAAGAAATCCAAAAGCTACCTAAACCTCTCCAAAACTTAGTAGAATTGAAATTGTAATGTCTGAATTTTTCAATTTAAAAAAAAGAAATAATTTTGATACAGCGTATCTTGAAGAAAAATAGAAAATAGCAACGACGAGCGAAACCGCTACAGCCATCTGAAGATCTCAGAACATACCATATTTTAGTTGCACTAAATTTGTAATTAAAAAGCTGTAATTATAACGGTATTATTCCACCTCCAGTACGGAATACACCAAAATAAGAAGGCCACACTCAAGATAGCATCTCAAAATCTGAACGGACGGACCGCTTGCAACAGACAAAAATAAACCACCAGACAGACAGAAATCCGTTCTATATATACAATCGTGAGTGTGATCATTCAAATAAGATTTAATAGACACTTCAGGGGTCTGCTATTATCTCTTAACGCGATGCAATCGCAGTGGTTGAGTCGGAATGATACCTCTGTGTATAGCGGTATCGAACTTCAGTATTGGTGTTTGTATTGTTTTAAGAGCTCAGTAATGCCATGGTCAAGTTTCAGTTTAGTTGGAAACTATGGTGTGCGTTGGTCTGGATTCTTCCACCATTTTGCAGGAGATCCAGATTCCCGATAGCATAGTTTGATATTGCCAGCAAAGTTTTGAACCTTTTCCTCGACGGGTTATAATAAATTGGAGAAATAAAATATTTATTTCTCTTGGCAATCATTCGAAAGTCTTGAGGAATGAAAATTTTCCTGGTCCCGTTTACTTTGGGTCGACCTTTCTTGTCCTCCGTTTCTACAGCTTATGGTCCCGAGTCGTGTTTTCGTCAATTTGACAATAATTCAGATATTTTTGCACCGTCGTCAACCAAGTGGCAGGTGGTCTTCCTCGTCCCCGCTTCGTCGTTTGCATAGTAAAGGCCAGCTTCACAATGTGGTCATCCGACCATCTCTGGACATGTCCATACTATTAGAAACGTTTCTCTGTCAGAGTTATCAATAAACAAGGTTTAGCGCTGGAGTAAATTTACGCTGAGACTGCACTTAGTATTAGTCAAAATTCATATTATTAAACACAAACTTTGCAAAAGTTAACTTAGTACGAGATTCTACGGCAGTAATATTTACTCCTAGAAGGTAGTAGGTTTGCTTATTCTTTGTATAATATGAATTTGGACTAATACTTAAATTGCAATTGTAGCGTAAATTTACTCTGACGCTAAATCTTGCTTATTACTAGCACTGTTTTTATTTTTTCTTTAATAGGTGCAACTTTGTAACTACCTCTTATATATAGCGAATTCTATCGAGCAAGGAGATACCCGCTGACCAGCGTATATTGTTGAAAACCTTGTTTGTGCACATTGGATGCTTACTATACCACTAAAGTTGTAGGTAACGTTTGTTATCTGCATTTGTATATTGTATTTTATAAATCATTTATTCAGTTTGGGTTAACGTTAAAAGCATTTCATGTATTATTTTGTATATAAAATAAGTAAAATACTTTCTGTACAGAGTTACCAATACCTTACTACTAATCGTGATCTAGAAAAAATATTTAAACTATTATTTGCATAAATTACACAGTGAAGTGATTTAAGTATCGAAATTAATTTATGAAATATCGTTTAAGGCTTTTACGCTGTTTTATGATTTATTAAATGCACATTTTACGGTAGATTACTGCAATACCGTAATTGATCAATTTAATGCATCAACTGCTGCAGGCTTCGACGCGCGATTTCATACATCGAAAACCTGCATTCTTACTAAATTGATTTATTTCCAACATTATCATGCTGACATTAAAGTTTTAATTTCAACAAAAAACTTTTATTTCATATAGAAATTACATTGCGGTTAACGGTTTTACGTAAAACTTTTTTAAATGCATCTTTGGTTAATTCCATCATAAATGGGTAATTCAATAAAAAACTATGTTAATTGAATTATTTAGGTACATTTTTAAAATTGCACGTAGTCAATATCAAAGCGGGTAGCTGCCCGTTTATGACAAAGCTTATAATAGCCTTATAAAATGCCTTATTCGAAATATAAAATGCTTGATGTATCATTTTCATTAGTCTGTTATGACTGTCTTAATTAATCAAACTCAAATATTGTTTATTTTCCAAAACAGGAGTTAGTTAGATAATGATAACTCTACAAAACTCTCGCTCAGACATACTCAGAGCTATACAAAACCAATAAACTAAGGGTGAGCCGGAATAAATAATTTCATCAACCAATGAAATGAGTCTTTAGAAATTAAGTCCATAGTGATGTTATAAACAAATGTAAATAAGAATTATTTCTCAAAAAAATAAAACAATACTCTGACATAGTGACAAGGACCGGTAAATAAAACTACGACAAAATATAAAAAATAAACAAAGATTTTAAAAAATATTGATATTTAATGTAAAAGATCACAATTCAATATAATATCACGCCCATCTCGACCAGTTATGAAATATATTATAACATTTTGCCTGCTTCATCGACAGTGCATATACTCGTACAAGTATACGTGCAAATTTTCCGATTTGGCGAATGCATTCAAACCTCTCGGCGTTTTAACAAAGCACTAAATCTTATTTAAGTGGAACAGTGCGAGCATACAATACATCTTTCAATGTCAAAATAAAATAAGCTAAGCGAAATTAACGGGCAAACAATGTGCCGGTGGCCAGCGATGATTGTTTTTGGCATACAAGGGGAATGGAGGTATATTCTCTATTTGGGTAGAAATAGTTTTGTGTCGATGTTAAAATGAAGCAACACTTGCACTTTTTTCTGGAAATGAACAAAACGATAAGGTTTTTTTAAACTTCGAATTTCGAAAATGTAACGTCAAAAGTTTAATGTTTATTTGCAGTCCAAGTGCAGTAGAGCGGTTCTGTTCTAAAAACAATGAAACTTACTTCAGACAGTAAAAAAGTTTTCTTTTTTGTATTGAACATTATTTGAAATTGCGGTAATACAACTTTGTTTTGTTTTGTGTATATTTTAACTCATTTTGCGGTAAATTTGACTTCGCCATGGGAATCGGTGTTTTTTGGTCATTTTCATCAAAACTCTTTATTACGAAGCGCTGCGCTAAAAACATCGAACGCTTTTTTAGCAAATTAAGTTATTAGTGTTGATGTATATGCGACTTTATATTTCAGTACATCCGGATACAGTAAGGAAATTCAAATCCTTGTCCTAAATGATATTAAAATATCATGATCATTTTTGTGTCTTCTATTCGGTACATTAAAGTGACATAAAAAGACGTCTGATAGAAAAACACGTCTTGTCACACGTCAATGTATAATAGTTGACAATTTCATTAAAACTTTCAGGCGAATGTTCTCTTTTCAAACTTTGCTTTAAAATGCGTCAGAACTTTTTCCCATTACCGACGAAACCCTTCTGTCCTGCCTGACCAGACGACCTCAGCACGTTTCGTCTGCGAGCTCTCAAAAGAGCATTTTATTTTACATTTTATATACTGTCTGTTTGTTTTATTTAAAATTTTACTTTTACTTAATATCGGATGGATTTTCATGGGATTTTCCATAAATACAGAGAATATATATAGTTCATCATAGTTTTGGTTAATATTGGATGAAATACTATGATCATTATTGAAGACGTAGGAGAAAACCGTGGCTACTGGGGTACAGGAACGTCCGCACACGTTACTTGAGACAGACTGTAGTTTTTGCTTCTCTGTATCTGTATCTATGGACTGCTGCTGGCTATTTCAAGGAAGTTGTAACTCAAATTTTAAAAGTGTTCCACTTTCGCGATCGTTTCAGAAATATAATGATCTTTTCTCTTTCATCTCTTTCATCTTTTTTTAAGCATTTTGTAGACGAAACATAGCTAAGCACAAAAGTAGTCATAACTGGTCAACTCAATGTCTCTGGTATATTATGATTCTGAAAAGGATTAAATACCTTCCTGAAAGGAAAAATATTTATCAATATAATTCCATCATCACTAAGGAAATGATAGCGTAAACTTATTCCTCAAAAGAAACAGATTAACTGCTTTAAAGAGCGTTACTTTTAATAACAACTCTACACAATTAGAAATAGGATACATTTTGTATAAAGAAATGTACAGTTTGTAAGAGAAATCTAACCATCGAGCCATGGCCCCTGCATTTGCCTTAACATCGAGCATGTTATTGCCGTGGCTATTGCATTGCAATTAAAATCATTTTCAATCGGAACATTTCATTATGATAATTAGATATGTATCGTCTTGAGACTGTAATTATGGACCATTTCAAAAGTTAAAAGAACAGTGATTTTGAATTGATTTTAATATTTGTAATGAAATAATTATAAAATTATTTGTAATGAAATAATGCCGTAGTAATATTATTTAATATAAATAACAAAAAAATCACTTAAAAATTAACGTTACTCCTAAATACAGATACTTTATCGTTTATTTCTTCTCGTTATTACAGTCTATTATAAAGAAAACATTTACAAATATGTGAGTTACTGCGTATCCTAAGGTGAATATGTAGCACTTACGATAATCGCAATTATTTGCGAAAAAAAAAGTCATTAATAATAGTTTTACACGCTCTACCGTATCATCTGTCCTTATCTATCACAATGACGGGTGCGTCGTTTCATCTCATTTTTTCTTTCTGGCCTAAGGGCCTATTAAAGCTTAGGCCCAGGGCCTGCCTCTGGGCCTAAGCTTTAATAACATAGTGACGAGCCTCACGCTATTGTTCACGACGCGCGACGTCTTAAGCAAACGTCTTCAATATCTAACTACAATTTACACAACATTTTTATTAATTTTACAATTATTTCGTCTATTGGTGCAAGCTCGGTATCGACAGAGTTTGAATCAAGATTAGCTTTCAAATAGTCAAACGCATCAAAAATGTTATATGATATAAGGACATAATGACACGGAGTATTTTATATTTATTCTTGTTTCCCTAGCGTTTTGCTTTTTGTCTCGTCTACAAAACAACGCATAAGTTTCTATCAAATAAAATATAATCAAATCCGACTGAAAGTTTTAGATGTTAGCGCAAACAAATTCTTCGTCACTATTTATTTGCACTTTTAATTAAAACAAACACAAAATATTCCCAGGCCTATATTATATTAATAGGAAAGATCTAGCGAAAACGTCCAATAAACTCACATTGTTTACAAACAAAATTGATGTTAAATTGAAACGCCACTACCGAAATGCAAAACGATATTTCGTATCAAAGTGTGCTGTAAAACACGTTTTACTACCATATTCAATTAGTCCCTAGTCGATGTTGAATGCGACTTTACAACGGACGCAGTAAAGTTCAAAATTTATTGACGAAAACTATTTCATTGACCAAAAGTGTTTAGTTTGAACTTTATTTGTTTCTGGATAAAGTTATAAATCGCATGACAGTTGGTAAATAAATAATAGGGAATTTACATACATTGTTTATGTGATTCAGTTGACTAATTATTCTATATGCTGTATTGAAAAAAGGAAAATTCGAACAGTTACATAATTTAATAATTTATCAACATTTTCCTTACAAACTTAAAAAAAAATAGTTTATTACGTCTATATAATTTAAATAGCAACCGATGATCATAATAATATTACTACCTATTTTAGATTGTAGGTAGGCGTCATCGTATAGTTTATTATAATCTATAACCATTTTTTTGTTACAATAAAGATAACTTATTCAGTTTATATCATATCACTGAGAGAAAACTCACAACCGCACATACCGGACTTGAGTCTTGAAATTTGGAGGGTAAATTCGTCATATTACATAGAGGCGTACTCGAACGGATTTTCGAAGAGGATTAAATACGTTGAAAATGTTAATATGAAAGTATTTTTTGTTTTTGAACCGATAGCATCAAAAATTTTCATTTTTTATTATATTAAATAAAATCAGCCGAATATTCGTTCGGCATGTGGCATTCGACGTATTCGGTATTATTTTCACTACTTGTATTCGGTCGAATTATTCGGCTTTGAAGCCGACTATATTCGGTTCAAGTATTTCTATTTTCTTGGGTACACGAAACGGTATAATACTACAAGACAAAACTTCTTATGTAAAATTTATATATTGTAAGTCAAAGGAATCTTATAAAGAATGTGTTCAATAAAGCCAATAAAATAAGGAAATTATACTTAAAAAAAACATTTCTTTTTAAGCGGCAAACCAATGAAAAGATAAACTGGACGATTCGGCCAAATATACGGTTCGGAAAAGGTTTAACCGAATGGTATTCGGTATTCGGTTAACCCACTATTTGGCGCATCTTTAGTAAATATAAAACAATTAAATATATATATATATATATATATATATATATCAGAAACCCAATACCGCTGATTTCAATAAGTTAATATGTCAGTAAGCCTACAGAATGAATGGAAGAGGACGAAACTACCTTATCCCTTTTACATCTACTTTAGTGTAATATTTTCTATGAGACTACTATATTATATCTTTCATCCATTATTATAATCCATTTCTTATTATCCTATGAATAAGGCCTAAGGATAGAAAGTCATTTGATATTACGAACACGGTCAGCTCCTAACTAAATACGGTACAAAGCTTGTTTGTTTGTCTGTCCGCAATACCCCTGCGTGTTTAACTTAAAACCGTCATGTGTACTACCAACAACATGTTATGGAAGATCATTTGGTTTAGCACTGTGAACCTTAATCTGTAGTCGTTGAGAATCAATTTAACTTTGACGTCAATTTCTATTTAACTTGGTGTGTTCAAAAGGCATGCTTCAATGGTAAATAACGTTGAAATTTCTTGAATTATATGCAAAGTAATAATAAATCTTATTGGTTACTTTAGATATGAATGTTTCTTTAAATGTATAAGCGTCACACTCAAGAACTTCTGGTCTAATTTCTCGAATCTAACATTTTATTTTTTGGAATATACTTTGATATTTATTTGTGTGTTAGTTACACGTCCTTTATCACTTAAAACCAGCCATAAGTACTGAATATGCTAATTAAAACACCCACAAGCAAACCAAGACGACATAGTATCTTGGTAGTAAATTATTATTGGCATTATACAACATATTATTAACATTATGAAAGACATTACTCCTAGTTAGGCACAATATTATCTCCAAAAGCTGTTACACAGTAGAAATTGCAAAATCCTGTAAATGTCCGACTAACTTTGATTTTGCAAAAACAACCTTTATTAACGCGACATTATAATATGAAATATAGATGACACGAGTCGTAAAATTCCATTAGAGTTTGTAACAGAACAACATAGATTATGTAATTTGACTATAGCCAATAATAAATGCCTATTTAACAGACGATAACCAATCCATACTCTATTTTAGATGATATTTTATACCTTTAAACGTTTTGTGAGTAATTTATTTCTTTACAAAACCTTAAGCAAGAAGGCACATAAATGAAATCACTTGCATTTAAAATTGAATGTGAACAAAGCAAATTGGAGTAAGTACTTGGAATAAATTATAATAGAGTAATTTTTTCCCAAAAAAATTAGGCACGCTTAGAAATCAAAATGTTAATTTTAAAATTCAAGGTTACGCATTCAATTTTCTACCGTAATTATATTATTTTAAAATAGTTCCTTTGCTGGGTATTTTACTGAGTTTGTTCAGAAGTAAAAGTTTGAGTTAAGAGGGCGCGTCTACTGGAAATGAGTACATAACTTTAAATAGTTTTTGTATAAAGAAATAATATGACGTCCAAATAAGCCGAAATTAAATATGACAAAACTACATCATATTTGTAATGATTTTAACTGCCAAAATATAAATTTTCTCAATATAAAAAATTACAAAATTACCCCTAAAATTCAGCATTAGTTCGTTTCCTTCTCGTCATTTTACTCTGTTTTTAATTGTGCTGTAATTGGGATCGTGTGTATGGTGAAAGAAAGAAATAAATTTATTTATTGATGCGAAGCGTGGGAGCGAAATATGTTTTTTTCTGAATTTTTAAGAGACACTATTCAAAATAGAATCGAGAAGACTTAATTCTCGCCCATCATCATCATTTGTCTCGTATCGATTTTGCATATAGGTATAGCATTAGAGGTTCAGTTCAAAAAAGTAATAAAGATTACATTTCATTAAACCTTCTGCGCTATGCAAAACGTTGAGATCGGCGTTGTTTTTTTTTTTACAGAAAAGCACTGCTGTTCCTATGACTTTCAGCATACTGCATTATCTACCTTAGAGAACGATATTAAATCCGTCATTTAGTGCTAAGCAAAAAAACAATAAATATTGACAGCCATCTTGATTTTGAGTCAACAAAATGAGAACTTAATAACAAAAAGACGTGAAAAATCCATTTCTGAAAATACCAACCAAAAAGTATTACTTATAAATATGGCTTAACCAAAAAGTTCGAGTTCAATTCAGAGCAAAGAACGGCGGCAAAGCAAAGTTCGAAGTGGTGAAAAATTACAACTGGTTAAATAACTGCGTTTATCGCTCTTACATATTTCTACTCGGAAAGGGGCAGTGCAGCGAAGATAACTTACTGCCAAGTGCAATCGTTAATCTTAAACTCGTTTTGAAAAATTAAATCGCGATGGACTGATTATGTGTTTCTTCCAATTAAACTTTAACTTTTCGTGTGCGTACTTAAAAATATTATTTCAAAATAACTACAAATTTTTAGCCTAACTTTTGACCACATCCAATAATGATAAAACTTATTTTATTAAGAGAAATAAACATAATCCGTGTCCATTACTTGGTACGTAACGCATGACCCAAATTTCGTTTTATTTCAACAAACGAAATCGATTTCTTGATCCCAAAATCCGAATCACCAACAGTTTTATAGAATCGTTTCAGTGTATTGTTTTCGCGGGTAAAACAAACAACATTCACCGACTTTTCGCGCTAACTAGACCGATTTATTCGCGACTCTCGTTTATTTATGACTGCCATTTTGTTTTCCGCGTGACTGTACTAAGGGTTGTAAATTTAACATTCTGATTATCGATGTCATGCGTTAATATATTATATCGATCTTAAATGTCATCGATACGTTATTCATATAGAACCAGTGATATATTTTATTTCTGATAAATCAAATACTGTACATTAAATTGTTATATTTTTTTTTATTCTCATGTTAATCTAATTAAATTAAAACCTGACAAACAAAACAGTTAAGATTCAAAGACAATCGAAAAATTATATGAAATAAATATACTTACTTATTTCTTTACATAAAACAGTAAGCAAAGAAATAGCAATTAACAATTGCAAACTTAAATTACTATTTTCATAATATATGCCTCTGATGAAAAATGCCGTCAACGAGTACTTTTTCGTTTCATTAACGGAACATAAAGTCACTGTTAACAGACAATTAAACTGCTTTAGGTCGTAAATATGTCACATAAATGAGAACTGTTTCGTTGAAATCCCGGGTAAGCAAACTCTGTTGATAAAAGTTGAAATATTTCTAAATATCCTGTTAAAACTGACTTCCATGTGACTTATAGGTGTTTCTATTTTATTTTTGACTCCCTAATTGATTAAATTACAGTAAATCTGTTTTTTCACCATTCGAAATTTCAAAAACAATATAAAAAGTCTTCTTCAGACAAACTTTATATGAATACGATGTCTTGCTGTGTTACATGTTCCAAAGCAGCATTAAAATTTGGATAGCAGAAGACTATGACTACATTATACATTACAACAACTTTGATATCTATACAATATATAAAAGAGGAAGGTGACTGACATACCCAGAGATCAAAGCACAGCCCAAACCGCTGAAAGAGCCTGAAATTTTGCATGTAGGTTCTTTGTTTTTGGTAAATTGGTTTATGGGTTTATTTTAAGACCCTAGAAAGGTAATAGATAACATTTTAACCCAAAAACTAGCGCTTAAAGCGATGAAAATGGGAGTGAAAGTTTTTATGGGGAATCAAAATATCACAATAGCAACCATTGTTTACAATTTGATTTGTCATTGTAATAAATCTATCAACAGAAAAAACCTTTTTTTATTATATCAATGTAAAAGATAATAAAGGTTTTTTTCTGTTAATAATACACTCATATTCGTTTTTGACGGGACACTACCCTAACCTCAATAGCCTAGTTATTTAAATTATTAAAAAATCTCAAATTGTACCTAATGATGTAACATCGTTGAATTTATGCATTCAATAAAATTCTGAATACATGTGGTATATATAATAAATTTCATTAACAGTGTGCGTAAATCTTACCGACATAGATAGTATACGTTGGATGGACTCCAAAAAATTGGATTCGTTGAAACTGCATTCTGATAATAACCTATATTTATAAACTAACTGCACATCGCAGTTTAACTCGCAGCTACTCATTTTATGAGTAACGTGAAGTGATGTATAGTAAGCCCACAAAGGATTTTTGAAATGTGAAAGTATGTATGTACATACATATTTAAAAAAGTAGTACTTCAAATCAAAATAGACAGAGATATTTGCTATATCCTAAGAAATATTTAAGTCAAATTAAAATATTAACGACTAACCGTTTTCCTGCCACTCTGCCCGCGTAAATTATAACCTATGTCACTTGCGTACGATGAAGCTTCCCGGGGATGAAAGAATTTTGAAAATCTTATCAGTCCACCAGTATCGGAGATTTCTTAGATATTTAAATTTCTCATAATAGAAATCTAAGCTTCGAAAATTTAGTTATTATGTTACACGTAAAGGAACGCTTTGGTGGACAAAACACCATCTCAGTCTGCACTTCTGGATTCATACGTTTATTTCAGGTTCAACAAATTTATGTCTGTATGCATCCCGTCTGTGTATGTTGATTTATATATATAACAACTTACCTAATAAACTAAGACTGGCTATCCAGCTCGCCTGCTGGTCGCTCACTGGAAAACTATCAGGCACATTGTCTTCTTGCATTGATGAGATGGCTGGTGACATGTAGCCTTTGCTTAAGCCAGCCGCGAATGGTCCTAGAGAAACTGCTAAGGCTGCCAATATCTGTAATAAAAAAAAACATAATAATAATCTGTAATATCGTGTCTTTAAAATATTAATCAAGAGGCGTTGGACATCATCAATTCAAGAAAACGTAACAGGAGCTTGTTGATTGTAACTAAATATCATATCATTAATATAGTCTTCAAAATTCCTGTATTGTATTGTGTTAATATTACCCTATAGTCAGAAATCAGCCGATAATGAAGTTGAGCAATCAATTGAATGCTAACACATCAATATAAGAGTACTAAAAACTTTGAAAAAGAGAGAAAAAAGCATGATGTATTTATATTTGTCCATGAATGGTGTTAGTTTTTTACTCTATACCTATCAATATATCTAACGTTGTAGCAACACCCATAAAACACATTATCTAACAGCAGGTACAAAGACGTATCACTATGCTACAAGAACATAGTGCCTATAGAGGACGCTACATTTACACAACATGAAATGTTCTGAATCGATCAATGTTACGAACACCATGTGCCTGTGTGAATGGTAGCTGAGAGATGGGACACGTATCTGAATAGAGTTTTGTTGACATCGATGTTTTATTTGTTAGCTTAATTTGTGACTACCTACTGTTTTTCTTTCAAATCTTTTTTTAAAATAACAATATGAAGAGCGGAATAATTAAAATTGTTATCTAAATATTTTTAATCGCGTGTTATAGAGGATAAAATATTTCTTGAGGATGAGGATAAAATGGAGCGATTAACATAATAAGTACCGCCAGATTAATAACGCGCAAGGGTCATCTTTGTTTTTATTTTTATCAGGCTAAATTGTTCGTATATTGCTTTAATGCAAAGTGATCTAATATACATTTTTATAATATGTTTTGCTTAAAATTTTCTTTGATTTTTAATTTTATCATGAAAAAAACTCGGTATTTCTGTAAGATTTATATTAAAGAATATTAAACTTTTAATTTATTTCTTGGAAATGATGACCTTCGTGGCTTAATGACTTTTATGTACGGTTTCGGTCGGGTCAAAGTAAAGAAAATATTTTCTATATTGTCTCGAATCTGGTTGATTGTATTAGCTTCACTGTCTCATACTTCTATAATATGTAAAGTGAAATAGTCACTTAATTCATTAAAAAAATTACCTAACTATATATAAAACATTTTCGAGTCATTCATATTTGTATTTGACAGACTACATATTACAACGTCGACTCGTTATAAGTATCTATAGCATTTTATCAGACGTTTTATTTCAATTTCTTTAATAGACATTTTTATCACGCGATCTGAACAAAATCCGTTTTGTAAATACATTGATATGGTTTTTGATAATATGTACTTTTTATTTTAAAATCAATACGAATTTACTGAAATTCCAAAATCATCCACGATGTCGATATAAACAGTAACGTCACTAATCACTTTATCCAAAAGCGCTCGCTAGATCGTACAGAGTATTTTGGCGGGGTCAATGGCCGGCACACTGCCTCACATTCCGACTTCGAACAAACGCAGGAACGCAGTCGGATTTATTATTATCAACTTTATTCCGCTCTCAATACGAATACTCTCATAAGCAATCGGGTTACAGCAGAAGGGTCATATAGACTTTATGTCATACGGAAAATTAATGATAGTTGACTGTCGTAAAAGTAATTTTGTATCGTGGCATGTTAGCTAAGTAAGGATATGACACTTCCGTCATTACCATCATAACTCTATCATTATTCTTACAAAATTACAAACATAGTTCGAAAGTTTAAGAACAAACAGGTCCTATTCTATTTGTTCTTAAATTATCATGTTAATTGGTACGAGTTATTTAAATCAACTAACCTGTCTTCTATAACTGTTCCTCCCGTCTGATGATCTCATCATCATGATCCTCGTCTCCGGCGTAATGTTCGTCATCTTGTCACTGAGCACCGCCTTCTCACACATAAACACCGCCTTTCTTAATTATTATATGATTAACAATTAACACTCCTACGTCAACTGCACTTTTATCTGGATAACTAGAGAATTATTTAAATAGCATTTGATTTCTTGTTTTTCGAATAAATAAATTTCGAGTCGATAAAAAAGTTTCACTTCACTTTAACTATAATTATTGGCAATACCAAACATCTTTGGACACCTGTAACAAAAAGAAAACTCAATAAGTAATGGTTTTAGGAAAATCTTGTCAGAAAAAAGATACTTTGAATACTCGTGGTTTTGAATAAACTTAAAAAAATATAAACTTAATAATAACTTAAAAAAATATAAAATGGCTTTTATTTCACTTAAAAAAGGAAGTTTGTTATTATTGTGATTTTTAAGCAACACGTGGTGAAGTTGTGGAGAAATGCGAAGCATGATACATAGGTTATGACGTCATAAGAATTTCTCAGTAAATTTTACACTTTTTCACACGAACTGCAAAGAAAATGTAAATTCAGTGAAAAAACTGCTGCTTGGCTATTATATCATATTTATACAAATAAAAAATCTTGCAAATTAACTCTATTATAATAATATAAGTATCGTTTTTAATTTAAATAAATTATTTTAATTAGTCCCTTTTAAAATAAAAACCGTGGGTGTAAAACTTAAATAACAGTACACTTGTGTCGTAGGATGATGGCAACATAATAACATTCCTGATGTCTTTGAAAAACATGAATTTTTTTATTTATATAAAAAGATTCATAATAACATATTATATTTTAGCTCAAAATAAAATTGATACCCACAAAAGGATTTATGAAATTACAATTTAAATGCGGAAAATAACCTAACCAAACACATAATAAACGCACCTAAAAATTATAATTGAACACTTAGCAGAACTTCACATTAACACTAACTTGTCGTAAAAATAATAACCACTTTCGCCACGAAGCCCGCACACCCACTGATGAGACCAGAGATGTCATAGAAATACGTCAAAACAATCTATTGTGAAGATTGCACTTGACTAACTAACAGTAGAGCAACTTGGTGATGATGACATATAGGCTAGCGCTAATAAGGTTAACTGTTACAATGTTGAGAGCTTGAATATTAAAAAAAATGAAATACATGCAAACAACGACTCCATTATTTATGCAGAGGTTCCTCACTTTTTACCAGGAATTTAAATTTATTTGTTTACTTTTCTTGATACATTTCCTTTTTTTCGACCATATTTTTGCTGGCTAATTCATAGGTGTCAGTCTTATTAAGAATATTTTTAACTTTTTCTAATTCTAATAACTTTTTTATACGTTGACGTTTACTTACTGTTTTTATACAGTTTCGTGCTTTTTAATATATTTTGTCTGTCTATATGAATCGAGAGAAAATGATTCTACGGCATGACTGCTAATAAAAAGTAATTTTATAAATAATTAAAACAAACTCCGTAATTTAAAACATAGAAACACTAATGCAATATAAAAATAATTGAAAATACCTAAATACAATTCACGCAAAATAGGCACAGGGTGTCGAGTTGCGGAAAAGCCCGCCGTGAAACATAACATAACATAACCTAAATACAATCTTCAGACCTTCGATAAAACGAAAATTGCAAAATAACATGAATCCATAACCTGTTCCATTGACAATAACGGTCTTTTTTTTTAAATAATATTTTCCCCACTGTTTATCTTTATACTATGGAGACAATTTACCAGTGACGCTCTCGACAAAGAACTCTAAACACAATAGGACAATACCCTTAAGAATTTACAGCGTTAATTGTCGAAATATATTTTGTATTTTATTTTCTTTTTAATGCGTCACAGATAACAGGGATATGATCTCTTTTATCTATGATAATACTTACAGTATTTATCTGTGGTAATTTATAAAGTGAACGAGTATTTCAATTGTTATTGCCTATTTACGTCTAAAATAATGGAAGTTCGTCATTGTCAAATATAAAACAATTAAACTATGTATTTACGCATAATAAAAGACGAATATAATAAATATTTGTTTCAAAAATAATTAACTCTACAACGTGGTTGAAGTCAAGGGTAAAAACAAGGTAACATATAAGAGGTAAAATTAAAAAATCTCGCTAAAAAAGTTATTTATTTACTATAAAAATTCATCATTACTTCTCGTCTTTAATTTCCTACTCCAATTCTATTTTATTATAGAAAATTGATATATATGTGTCTCTTTGTAATCGAATGGTGAGACGGAAAAAGTTTTTTTTAATATTTATAAAAAAAATAAAACATTCCAATAGTATAACAATGCACTTGATTTTCATGAAACTCATTGTCCTAAAGATAAAATCAACAATAGACGTTCGCGATTTGCGCAGTCTTTTTTACATGCATTCAGAACGACGCGGTAATTACAATAGCCAAAGCTCAACCATAGCCATAAACGTAACCATTGTGGATATTTTGTAACGCGGCGTTTGTTTGAAAGCGTTTACGGGTTACACCGTTGTTTTGGTGAAATTCTCTACCATCGTCGAACTAACACACAGTTATATAGCTACTTAGGAGAAAAGCTTTTGAAGTAACTGTTCATTCGAAAGCGTCAACTTCGAAAATTAGTAAACTAATAATGTTGAAATATTGATTAGTAGACGGACGGACGGACAGACGGATTACGTGTATAATTTTTATAAAGTAAAACATAAGATGTTGTAAATAACGAAAAAATTACGGTGCCAACTCCTATAAATTTAAACAAACAATTTGATTTTGTTTTAACTTTATTCAGTAGTCGCATGCAATTAAATAAATATTTATATTATGATATAATAAGTTTATATTATTTTAATTCTTTTATAACACAACTGTTGACATCAAATAACGCAATTTAACAGATGAACGGACTTAACCTAAACAAAAATCTAGTTAGTGCGACAGAATTGCTAGATTTTAACGTTTTTTGGAAGCTATAACTTAACTGACTGCTTAACAATTTCTTCAAGCGAAGTCGGGTGATTCTCTAGTATAATATACCCGAACAGTGAGTTTTTAAAGTATACAACACATTTAAGACTATTCAGTTTCTTTGTTAATTGACATTTGAATAGATTTTGAAGTATAATACAATAAAGAGGCTTACCTACTAACCTTGTTTCCTGTATTATTAAAGTCAAATGTTAGTAAACGGGTTAACACGAGCATGTTTCAACTTGCATTAACTTGTAGTGATTTTTTTTTATAAACCTACAACGTTAATCCTCATTGTGAGAAGTAAAGAGATAAATAGATTTATTTCCTATTATTGAGTTCATTTTTACGTATTTAATTCTGAAAATATGTTGGCTTATAGTTACTAATTTGTTCAGTAAAAGAATTACAAAATCTGATTGAGTGAAATACAAATTATTACAACAATTTTATATATTTAAGAACAATGGATTTTTGATCTTTTTCAATGTTATTACATTATATTTTGTAGATAGAAATAAATAAATACTTGTAGGTAGTAGTTCTCGCTATTCCATATTAAAACGTGTCGTGAAATAAAACTATGTCAAACACAAAAATATTCAATGGCATATATAAATAACTAAGTATTTATTTCGTGACTATTTATAAATATCTCATTTGGATCGACAGCATACGTGACGTACTCAGTCGGGTACATAGGCCAGGCAAGAGCGATGCTAAAACTAAGTTCAACGTGTTATTTTTTTAAGCTCCACTTTCCAAATGAAGTTAAAATTTTACAAACATACAAAATAGCTAACTATTATGAAATGAATACATAATCGAATTTGTTACGTGTAAGAGAAAAGTCTTAAACTACTTTATACATTTTAATACTATCGGAAAATATATCTGTATGTGTATCGCGAGACGAAAGCCAAGTATTATTAATCAGGTCAATGGCAAAGTGAAAATTATCTTCACTCATCCACAGCCAAGGCTCCCAAATACTCGTACAATATGATTTGAAGTTTATCAAATTATTATTTAAATACAGATCTAATACGAGATAATTTTTAAATATAAGCATATTAAAATTATCAAGACTTCTCTTTACAATATTATCGAATTAGACTTGATTTTTTTTTTGTAATTTATCGAAAACTACACTCGATTTTATAAATTCTTCCACCAATATAAAGCTACATTATTAAGCACATGTAAGCTTTAAATTATTTTTGTTCTTATATTATAAATAGGAAAGATTTGTTTGTTTGTTTGCTACTACTATACTAGAAGTAATTTAAAAAAAATCATCTAGAAAAAGCTGTATGATATCATCACCAGCCCTTTCACGTCCTCACTGCAGGGGCTCAGGCCTTCCTTATGGATGGTTAAGGAGGATGGGCCATGACCCTCCACGCTGGCCCAATGCGGATTGGAGGATATTAACGACTGCAAATACAGCCAGGACCAACGGCTTAACGTGCCTTCCGAAGCACGGAGTAGCTCGAGACAATAATTTTTGGTCACCCATCCCGTGACCGACCCTTGCGAAAGTTGCTTAACGACTACGATCGCGGGCCGCGGCGATTATCCATAGCTTTTTCTAGATGATTTTGTGCGGGTGACACAGGCTATTATTTGCTCAGGCAATGTTACAGTAAGACAGCTAGTCTTCTTATACATATGTAATAACAGGGGATACGAAGTTCAATGGGCAATTTTCACGGATCGTAATTTGCATTTAATGTAGCATGTATTTGTATAGTGGTATAAAACTTTACAAAAATACATGTCGCCAGTATACCATTCATTTAGTGAGAAAAATAAAAGTGTTACAGAAGAAAAAAAATATTTTAAAATAGCCGATATGTAAGGTCATCAACATTGCTATTGCCAACATATATTAGTTCTATTTAACGTGTGTTGACTCTGTGACGGACGCCATAGACACATATTTTTTTACTAGTTTTTTTCTTGGAAATAGTTTGTTGTTATGCTGATTCCGCGTTTACATTTTTAAATAGGTTATTCTTTATGCGATGTAATTATTTTTATCAATAATTAGATCAGCTGTTTGGTTTGACGAATATTATATGCTTTAATCAGTTGCTTAACTTAGTAAGGGCCACTCATGGATAACTTAACCCCACGCAGACCAAACGCGATAATTTGTCATGATTTTGTATAAATTGACTGAAGCAATAATGATGATTGGTGAAGATGTCGGAAATTATTATTGCGACCGTAGGCTTACTATAAATATAAAGGGTTGTTTGTAAAACACCAACTACCTAGTAAGATTATATAACTAACATTATAAACAACAACGTCAATATTATGAATCAAAATTATTTATCAAATTCTTATTTCTCTGCCGTGATATTTATACATCTACATTTTTATTTATAAGTGTAAGGACAACGCAACGGTTACACGCTGTCCAAAGTATCCTAATAATAATAATAATAATAATATACAGATACTTCAGAGTAAGTAATACTTTACTAATGACATGATTTGCTAGTTAATATTATGACTTCTTTGTGTATTATATAATATTGAGAAATCAATAATTCTTAAATTCTTTTCTAGAGTTCCGCCAAATATATAGAATTTAGTTACCCTTTTACACACATTACACTTTTTAATGTAGGTGTATTTTAAAGTGTAATAAGCGCATTCACGTTAAGAAAATAATAAACGCTTACAAATAATATTTTCAAATGATTACCTTTATGTTTCAATTCATTTCACAGGTCGTACATTAATTTGGAAGTCTTGTTACATTTTAATTACAAGCACACTAAAATCACTTTTCTCACTATTTCCTAATATATATTGCTATACCGACACGCGATGATAATAAAAGACACTGATCTAGCGTAGAACAATCGATACGGCACCGAAAGATTATCATACAGAAGGCCGTGTACCGCCTGCGCATATATGTGCACTACTGACGGTCGTAGATAAATAGGTCAAGTTCATAGTCCTGCATCGCCCCACCCCCAACCCCATACAAATGGATTTGTTTACGAAATCTAGAGTGCGTAGAGTAATTAACATTCCAGCGGCAATTTAAAATTTACTTTCGTATGAAAGCGAATGTAACTAATTAAAGTTATAAATTATTAATAATCTAGTCCTGCGAGATAGTGGGATGATTGGTTGTTAAAACACTTAGTAACCCTGTATAAATTCCATACTCAATTGATATGAGTAAATGTATCTTTATTAATACGACAAAGAGGAAAGTTTGGATGTTTGTTTGCAATGAATAGGTTCTGAAATTACTGTACTGATATTAAAAAAAAATTTTTGCCTACAAGGCTATAATTTACGTGGACGAAGGCTAGTATTCGTAGTCTAGAGCGAGGGTTCATTGGAAGACTGAAGTTTTGTTTACCATTTATTTCATGGTGACAGTCAAAAGCCTTATGTTAGAAATCACAAACGTATATATAAATCCTCAATAATACAATCATATCGCGATTCAAAATGGCAGTGCGACATCTGTTATGCAAAATTGGAATTAATGTATCTATGAATATTTATGTATTAATTATCTTATATTGTTAACGTATATGTAATTCTAGTTATTATTTATTATTATTGAATACATTTTTTATCTATTTATATTTTATTATTTTTCGTTTAATATATACTTATGTATCCCTTATTTTTTATTGATTAAAAAAAATATTTATTGTATGTAACAAATATTAATAAGACATACCATCATTATCGTACTCGGCGGGAGAAAAAAAAAAGCTCTCATAATTTCTCGGAAATTTATTACACCAATTGGCTATAAGTACAGGCATTATAATGTTACCACTCATCTAGCTGTTTCATTACCGCCGCAACACCGTAAGAGCCTGCGTTTAGACGTCAATATAGCAAAAAAATATACGAGGACTTTTTTCTCGAAACATGTTTTTAACGAAGCCCTTGGGCCACGAGTTATTAGCTACAACATGGAAAATTGCTGGGGTATCGACAACTCACATCTTTATACACTACAATTTACACCTCACGACTGGCGATCAATGTAGTCATGTTTTGGCAACTTCAAATCCCTACATTTCATCATAAAAATTATAAACAACATACCTCATTTCTTAATGAAAAATGCTCAAAAAATCCACATTAATCGAAAGTTTGAATATTTGTAAAAAAAATTATTTCGGCTGTTTGGGTGGATGCCTGAACATTGATGAGAATAAATACGGTTTGCGAAAGGTCATGGGTTCGAGTCCCATCTCAGAGTGCCCGAGACTTTAAACATTTTGACGGATTTTTAAACATTTTTCATTAAGAATATTTTTCAGAATAACATTGTGAATGTAAAATTGATCAAATATAACATTCCAAATTTTATCACAGAGATTATATATTTTTGATTACCATCTTAATGACTTTAAAATTATAATAGTTGATAAACGGATAACACAAGTAAAAACACTTTTTTTTTATTTCTTAATTAATATTTTTAATATTTAAATTTATTAAATTATAGCAAAATTGTTATGTATTGAAGTCATCAATAAAAGCCTGAAGTTGTCAGTATAATATATGCGTCTAAAAAATCTTAAGATTGGTAAGTAGGGGGGAACATAATCTTTAAACCTCTCCTATGAAATAAAAAGTCTCTAAGATCACTGGACTTGTCAATCTTTGATTCAATTTTCTGGCTACAATATAACGTTATTAAATAAATAAATACATCCAAATATGTCTCTAACCTTCAAAATATTATTAAGAATTCGTAGATTCGGATCGTAAAGTATAAAACGTCTTGACTTTTTAATCGAACAATCATTACCGCAACACCACACCGGGGTAATGAGATCAGACGCACCAGCAGAATGATAAATACGATATTACGATTTTGATCGATGTGTCGATTAAAAGGCTATAAATGGACGAATTAAATGTATAATTTATCACGTATAATCTGGTTAATCGTCATAAGAAATAATTTAATTTATTAAAAAATTTTGCGACACGAGATAATATAGTAAATTCCATTTTCTACATTGACTCGACCAGGGATCGAACCCGGGCATCAGATATGGTGACACATTGAAACTGGAGTATGACCCAATTGACTCGTAGGTCGTGTGTGCTAAAATGGAGTCAATTCCCCAGTCATTGTATGTTTTATTATTATACATAAAATTTACTATTATACATAAAACATATGTATTATTAGATAAACTTAAATCTCTAATATTATAAGGAAATAAAGCTTTATTTGTTTGTTTGTAAAGAGTAATCTTCCGAAATATTGTTTGGATCATGGAAATTCTTATGAGAACCCGCAAACGCGGGTGACATGGGTTATAATTAACGAGGGCGAAATCGTGAAAAAAAAGTTATCGTAAGTATTATAAATGAAAATTTTAAGGATGATGGGACAATTTCAGCCGCTTCTTCTTTGAAGTCATGAAAACATGGAAAAAATGAGAGAAAACTAGAAAAAAATGTACTTCTTCACCCGTACTAAGTGCGCTGTACGAAACTTTGTCGTTTTCGAATTTCCAGAGGTATCAACAGAGGGAAAGTCGAATCCAGCTCGGACGGGTGGCGGAGCGGAAGCTACAAAAAATCTTCGCGTAAAATGTGTCACAGTGTCTCAAGACCAAAGTCTTCGATTAGTATGTTGCCAGTGTTGACTTACGCAAGCGAAAAGTAGTCGTTAACTGTCGGCTGGTTTCTGAATTGAGAAAAGCACAATATCTCAACTAATTATTCTCAATAACTTAAGTTTTTTGCGTTTCATATAGTAAAAAGTCCTAGTTTTATCAAATTGCTATCACCTGATCGTTAAAAAATATAAATCAGCATTCATTTAACGTTTAAAATGGCTTAAACAACACGGTTTGAGACGTGCTCAACTTCAAATTCTCAATACAGAACTCGGCTGTTATGGTCTAAAAGTCACCCAGCGGGAAAGAGGAGATCCATAAGAGAACTAACGTTACTGACATAGTTGAAGAATTGCTCAGCTGAAATGGCAAAGGGCAGACACATAACGAGAAGAACTGATGGACATAGTGGCGGAACAGTTCTCGATGGTGACCACGTGGACAATGGTCTGTGGATAGGCCCACTGGATAGACCAGCTGGACCGACGATCTTATAAACGTTGAGGGAAACCACCTCATGCGGGCAGCGCAGGACCGGTCGTCTAGAGATCTATGGGGGAGGTCTATGCCCAGCAGTGGGCATCTTACGGCTGATGATGATCAACAGAGAGTGCACACTAGTCTAGGATACACGAGTGCACGAGTTTTGTTAGTAATCAACTAGATTGTGACGTCACGATATTTAGATTGTTGATATTTATTTAATGTCAATGAGTTTGTGGCGCCATTGTTGCATCGAAAGATTTTATATTCTACAGTCAAGTAGATAGGACACATTATTTTACCGATTGATAAGATAGAAATCTTTTTTCAGTTTATCTTACCAACATGATAATGACATATTTATCTGATAGATGAGTCCATTTAATAATAAATCTAAAAAGATCACTTTTATCTGTAATTGATCAACGCGTTGTTTTATATTAAAATCACTTTCAAGTGTTAAATGTAAATATATATAGTTTTGATATACTTCGCATGACAGCAGAGGATTGAGAGCTTCCTATGCACAATCTGGCCGGATTGCTCTTAGAAATGTCTTGATATACAAACATTTGGGTTACCGTTTGTACTGACACTATCACACAAAGGGCTGGTTGCATCTACTTACTTTAACAATAACAAATATGTTAAAGTACCAGCTAAGGAAAAAATGAGTTGCACCATTTGGCAATACTGGCATGACGTCATAACTGTAACTGTCCACTATAAACAATCTCCGTTAGTTAAAACTATTGTTTTACTGTGAGGAGAAAGAGGATAATACATCACATTCCATATTCAATGTTAAAATCAGGTTGACAGTTATTGTTACGGTCAAATTGGATATAAAGCTTAACTAGAATGGTGCATTTCGATTGAATCATTGCTATATAGGTAATAGATTCCAGTTTTTATATTTATATGTATACTTAAATGTGATGTGTGTGATATTATTACGTCATTATAGTTAGTATCAATCAGTGAATTACATTTGATAATATAAAATCACTAATTAATACTTGAAAGACATAAAATCCAATCTTATGTCTAGTAATTGGCATATATATTAAAACATTATTGAGTTAACTTATTTCAGGCTAATCCATAATAGTTGTGAAATTTCTAAAAACATAGATATGGTTTTTACATAATAAAATAAAATTCCCGCGTCAGTCTTTAATCTTTATGTTTGAGTGCAATAAAAAAAAAAAAAAATAGTTCTAAATGAGTCCCAATTGAAAATCACTAAGTATGAAGAATAATTGTTGAAATTGTACGGAAAAATCATAAACCATTTTCCGTAATTTATTTATTTAATCGTATTGCGTTTCATAATGTAGGCGTTTTACTTATACAATATCAACGTCTATATCTACATTCAGCCTGCACAGCCAATCCACAACTTTCAATGTTAAAGTATAGAGGTCGGCCTGATGGGGTCTTTTAGGACATCGCTTCAAGATGCGTCGCTTTTTACTCTAAGGCCTCTTCTTATTTTACACCTAAGATTGGTTTACCATACGAACCATGTTTAAGAATTGTGTCCTAACCGGTCCAAAAGAACTAGATATAAAGATTAAAAATGTTCTCTTGCTCTTATAGATAACGGCTGGGCCTAATGGTAAAAGACTATTTAGCGAATTGCGCGTTAAAATGATTTTCAATTAATAACTCGCATACACCATTACGTTTATTATAAAAGCATTAAACCCTCAGCCTCAAAACATCTGTCAATGTTTGTAAATTTTTCCTATACGAAAAAGTGTAAATTTTAGTAACAATTTTTTATGATTTATTTGCTAAAGAGAAAATTTTATAAACAAAGTTTGAATTGTAGGAAAACTCTTAAAAATATGATATAGTTTTGGTTATTTTTTATAATTGCAATTTACTTTGGTATAATCTCAATCAAAAGATTGTTAATTTTGGTGTCTCTGAAGAATACGTCGGTACAACTCACATCAGCATCAAAGTTCTGTTGTTTTTATAACTAAAGAAATATACCCAGACAGCTAAAATTGAATGCAGTGTATAGTCAAAGAACCTGACTCTTTCACTTAACTCACCAAATCTTGTTTCACAATTCTCACATAGTCAGAAGTAACCGTTCAGATTGAACACGACTATTATTCTACATAGACATTTAATAGACATTTATGCAAATACAATTGTGTGCTATTACAGCTACCGATAACATGAGCGGACGCGATATTGTAATAGAAAATACTAACCATAGTTATCGTGGTAGTAATAAAACCATTGATAATGTGCTTACAATCATATGCAATATGAAATACTCGGTATTAAGAAGAAATAGTGCCTATAAGTGAGCAGATCGAAGGCACTAATCATATCATAGCATACTGATTAGTATTGTTCAGCGATTGTTGATATTAAGCTACTTTAACAATGGTTATTTGTGAGACGGGTGACCAAAAATAATTTATATAATATAACATGATACAGATATCACGTCTCCCTGATACTGATTTTTGATTATTCAAAATAGAAATTATAAAAATACTTCCCAACCGTATCTCATAGAATTAGGCATGGGATAACTCTGGAAATATATCTTAGAATAGAAAAAAAAACAAGATTGACAAAGACAATATACCTAAAACATTCAGTCAAATTTATATATTTAGTTCCTCCATTTTAAATCGGTTTTTTGCCTATTACACGTAGATCTACAAACGGGTGCGTGTTTAGAAAGAATATTAATCACCCGTTCGATGGCATGCTTATGGGGACGATGCTTAACTTTCGCAATCGGTAACGGACACACAGGTTATTTGTGTTTCTATTATTAGCTGAACAATCTAAATTCCGTTTAGTGTCCACGTGTCGTTCGGTTCACGTGGATGATCGGGCACAGTTTGAGTTCACACTTCAAGACCACATGTGGACTCTTTTGTACCTACAATAAAGGATGTTGTGTATGATATTAATCTTGGTTAGAGTAGTGAACTTACTGTTATCCTTATAATGCATTAAAAAATTGTAGAGCAGCGGATAAGTGACCACATAACGTGATCTTTATACTATTATTATAAAGAGGTAAAATTCCTATCTTTTTCTGAACATGATCAATTCTTTCACCTAAGGAGAGCTACATCATATGCCGGCGACATAAAACATAATTCACATCGGCGAGAATATAGCTAGTTTTTCATGTTTTTGAAAATACGGGAGTGCTAACCCCACATCTCATTACCTCTTCGGCCACAGGACGCAACCATAGATTACATTCTTATACTTCACTACTATACGCCCGAGTGTTTTCAATAATTTTCCTAATCTGTCTCGTATTTTTTTAATTCCGAAATGACTCTAAATCGTTTATAACTTATGGTTGGCCCTAAAAATAAAAGAGAAGATATGGAATAGCGTATTGCGCGTTAAAAACAATTTTTAAAATTAATTACTCGCAAATTATTTCGGTTATTATAATATTCTCAGTTGAATCCTCTATTACAAAGTGACTCATATGATTATCATTTTTCTCTACATTATTAGAAGAGTACAATCACTTACAATTTTAAAGAGAAATTTGTATTATTCTTTCTATAAAGTATTTTTCATATGTTCCCGTTTTGGAGTGTATGGCCAATATGGGTATGTGCAGTAGCGAAAATGGACAAATTAAAAATGAGTACATTAGAGATTATTTTCTGTTACTGGCGCTACTAAAAGTGATGAGAAGACCGTTTGCATGAAACAAAATGGTTATTAACATAAATACGGATGTAAATGTGAAGTGAGGAAGACCGGCGAAAACGGCTGATCAAGAAGTAAATATAAGAGAAGAATACATATGCGCCCACCCCAAATATATTATGGGGAAAAGAGCTAGCAAACGGAGATAAAAATGTTTGTAGATTTGAATTTTTAAGATTGTAACTTATGTCTAAGTTATTTGTTTGTAAAAGGAGATGATTTAGTGCTTTTCATTTTGAAACAAAACAAGGAGAGTAAAACAGTTCTAACTTAGATTTTGGCCGGTTTTCAGTCAGCACAGTCTCTTGTCATAGATTAAAATTTTCAGAAGTGCTAGTCTTCTGCCGTCACAGAGTAACAGTACGATTTTAATTCGAATATTTATTTATTTGTATCTGAACGCGTTGATAAGGTCTCAATCATCGTTTACAATTCATCTACAATGTTATCGTGAACAACCAATAATTGTTATGGCCATTAAACTATGTGAGTCATACAGTCATACACGCTGTGATCAATGGCTGTGATATATGAATACTCATACGTTATCAAGTCGGTCATCCTTTAACTGTTTATACGTTAACCTTGACTCTTATTGACTGAAATAATATTACAACAAATCGTATCAATATAAACGAATGTTAGACATTAAATTGTTCGGAATAGTTGAAGTCCAAATAACAATAATAAAATTATAGAGAGATGCTGACGAATATTAAAGAAATGTATATTTTTTAACGTAAGTATATTATGCTAAGCTGAAACTTAAATCAGAGCATCGGGAATAGCTTTAGCACAGTCATATTAACTTACATCCATTAAAGACAACGCAAAATTGTATTTTTTTATAATTTTGGCATAGAGTAAAATCAAAAACCTACACATATTGAATTTCTTCACATAAAGTTAATTAATAGAAAATCCTACGTCATTATTTCATATATTTTTCATAAAATCTATTTATAATCATCTTTATGAAATTTTTTAAGCTAATCATGTAATATTGATTGAATCACATTATTGTTTTTTTTTTTTGCAATTTTCATTCGGCTTTCACCAGTGGACTAAAAAAAGATTATCGTGTACAATTCATTAAATTCTTGAATAAATTGGTTGATTAAGTTAATTTACTTTAAATATGTTGGAAAAATTGTACCGGTTGGAAAGTCAATTGTATATACTACAATTCATGTTAATTGCATCAGGCAAATCACTAGTTTTAATCGTACTGTATAAATTCCTTCATTACTGCATAATACGTAATGTTCGATATAAATCACCCTGTACCTATGTCTGCAGTTTTGACAGAGTAACAGTTGGTAATTGGATTGTGCCAGTTATCTGCGCGGGCGCACCCGAGCGCGGGCGGACGGACGGACGTTCAAACGAATTTACTCCATACAAATTGCTTACAATTGTGGACACATTTTGGGATCGATACTTTTTACGAAAGTTATTTTTCTGTTTTGGCTCAGTTTTTAATACTGTAGAGCGATCCCGTGAAAATCCAAACCCGAATTCGTATTCATTCAGGTATCCGAATTACTTCGAAAGCGACATTCTCTTAACTTTCAATTGGTATTTACATTTTGTGGCATAAGTGAAGTGTGTTTTGAAATGAAATAGGGATAGAATATCTGAAATACCTATGAATCAATCAATTTTGTTTTGTATTTTTATTCAAAAACTTTTAATTTTTAATCAATAGAATTTCTACTCTAATATAAGTTAAACATATTCGCTTACGAAGTGAATTCGTTCACCTGATTGAATTCGAATTCGGGTTCAGATTTTGTAAGAAATCGCTCTACAAAATTTTTTATATCAATCCTTATGAATAATATTTTTTTTTTTTCTATGTTAATACTTTTTAAGAACGCTATTATGCGGTGGCTAATTTAAATTTTAAAATGTGAGTTACCAATAACTTACTGTAGCGAATTCTTCCGTGCTTTTGATTCTAAGTCCTAACTGAACCCAAAATCACTAACGCCTACTCTATGACCCTACTATATGTTTTTTTCTCCAGCCTTTATCCCACAAATATTGAACAAACTTTCAGTTCAAAACAAAGTTTTGGAAATTTTAAATAAACAAGTATTATTTATCGCCTATATTTAAAAAGATGATTACATATCTCAAAATACAGGCGTGTGTCGTTATAGGCGTATCCTTTACAGGTTTCATAAAATTAAGGAGAGAAAATCGTTTAAAAGTAGTTTTTGAAAATTGTATTCACCAATCCAATACTTTCATCTACATTTGACAAATGGTTTTAGCTTTTTACCATAACATAAAACTCATCATTGAGATTCACGATATCATCCAACCTTTCGTATTCTGCACCATTAAAATATTATAAATAAGGACAGGATAAATGATGAACCATTCCACCATATATCGAATGTTATAGAATATATAAACCCAGAATAGGTACTAGCTTGATACGAAGACATATTTTCTGTCATTAAAACCAACGATTTTTTCACTTTTAGACTGTACAGAAATAAAACGCTGAATTTGCCATTTTTATAAACATATTACTACAGCTATGAGATAACCTATCCCAATTTTAGGAGTCTTGGTAGCAACTATAGGTACAGTTTTTTAAATTGTTTTGATATAATATCCATAAGCAAAATGTAATCATTAACTGTACATGATAAAATAGAGAGGCAAGTTCCAAATTACTGAATTTGATATGGAGTCCAACATTCTCAGCTTAAAATAATGTATTAAAATAGATGAAGTATTAGTGTTTTATTAAGGTGTAGCCGCTTTGATTCAATAATCTATGGATTTAAGTAGCCAAGATGCGAAGTGGTTGGATATATTCTGCAGTCTCGTTTTCGATTTACTTAAGCTTTACCTACTATATGAACAATGTTAAAATTAATTAGAAAAGGAATCCATTTTTAACGTGAAGGAAATATAACCAGTTTCATTTCTTAAATTATTAATAACCAGTCTCAACGTAATAAATCTTTCTCATTCTCATATTAGATATATAAAAATGACAACTCAATAAAATCGATCATTTTATCGTTCAGGTGTTCATAACCAACTATTATTATGGTCATGTCAACAAATTTCATATCAGAAAGCACAGCGATTGTATCCAATTGCATCAACGACAAATGATGCCTTATTACTGTAAAATATGACTTACATTAGCATGACAGTGTAACACTGAAAGCTTCGCGCAGTGCAGTTTTAAGTTTCAATTGTAAACAAGAATGTACCGCAGATTTTCCACTACGTCGCATCGCACCACGGGAATGAGAAAGTGCGGTTGCCACGGAAGTGACGACACGGGAGTGACACCGTGGAATGAGGTGTCGTGTTTCCAATTAACTTTGCATGCATCTCAGTACGAGACGCGAAAGGTAACTGGATCCGAATTTCAAGTCCTAACATATACATAATTGGAATTACTAGTAAACATTGGAATTTAATTATCGCTTCGGGAAATATTATTTCGAACACTCAAATTACTAATTGCATATCTAAATCCATGTTTCTGCTGCTTAGGTTAGATCTGTGCCTATATACTGGTCATTTAAATAAACTCGCTGATATAACATTTGAGGAAGGTTTATATCTAACACATCACGCTGCGATCTTAAGGTGTCAAGCTACAGAAAGAATATCTAAGCAAAACGAAACAATTTCAAATAAAAATACTAAAAGAACGTTCTTTATAGAATAGAAGAGATATAAAGATCTTGTGTTAGGAACAATGTCATCGATTTTAATGACAGTAAAAACAGCATTCATAAATTAAATAAACTTGTTCACAATTCGCTAATCGTACCCAGACGTTTCGAAAACTAAAACTTACATTATTTCTACTTAGATACCGGTTATGTAAGTCTTAATCAGTTATATGACACACGATGTTTTCAATTAATAAAATGCATCCTTTTCCACATCATTTAATTTTTAGGAGGTGCTAGAAATTAAACATTTTTTTTCAATACAACATTCAACTCGTTTAGGTGCTTAATTTTTTAGACTAATGTAGTAGTTAACTTTACTATGAAACATGCAACAATAAGCAGTTAATGTTATTGATGAACCTACAACATCGGTGTCAGAGTAGATATAAAGAAAAAGGATTGTGTAGGTCTTAAGCACTTACTGTTATGTGATAAATTACAATTTTAAGTACCTAAACCAGGTAATGTTTCTTTCTAGACCGTTAATTTTAACCGTTTCGAACTATTTCTCGGCTTAATTCCACTTATATACTTTTATTTAGTTTACGAAATCTATAAAATCTTGTATTAGCGTGATATAAAATACTAGAATAGATAATGATACTATACTAATACTAAGATATAGAAATTGCGGTGAAATTGAAATAAAAAGTGCCAAGTGAGTAGATACAGGAAAGATTCTGCACGACCACAGTGATTCCACAACCACAGTCGCGGTTGTTTACTTCCCGCTTGGCAACATCGGCGTGCGGTTATGTGGTATTTTTAAAAATAAAAATCAAACAATGTTATGTTAATGACCTACAGCGGAGATTCTACGATGCTCTCTTATTGTGCAACTCGTACAGAAAACGAAGCAGATGTACATCTTTACATTATTTTTTCAGCGTTAGTCACAAAAATGTACAATAACAATTACGGTTAACAAATTCATGAAACTTCTTTTGTATTCGGACGAAGATTTAGATCAACGTGACAGAAACATCTTTATCGTCGTTTTCGTCACCGGTTTACACGTGTGTACTAAATTTCAGTTCAATTGGTTTAATATTTTTGGAGCAAATCAGCTGTGACAGACAGTTGGAAACATTTGCGTTTCCATTTTTCATTTCTATGCATAAAAACCTTTAAAAAATTCAAATTATTTGCTTTCAACAGCCCCTGTATTAAAAATAACTTTACAATTTAATAATATACAAAATTTTAAAAGTGATTCAAGTTTCAAGTGTGCACTGCACATGTTTATGACATTAATGTATTTTGTATAAATTGTAAATACCACTCAGTTTATACACGTCCTTCACACGAGACAGGCTTTCGGTGATATTCGGCCAAATTATTCGGTTTACCTTTTCATTGTATTACTAACAGTTATTGACTTGAAAAGCTTGCACATATTTTTACGCGCTAGTAGCATTTATACTACTTATAATGAAAATTTACCCTTAGTACTTCAAATGTTTAGAATTAAATTATTTATTTACGTTTTGGTGCGCTCAAATAAATGCTAGTTTTTAAAAACTTTTTGTTATACTTTCTCTAATATATATATTTTTAATGTCTCTCTGTGTATATACGTCTCTATTATAAGGTCATTAATTATCCATTTGCCTCTTTAAGTGTGTTCTTTATCAATTAAAAATGTGGCTTTGCTGTTCAAAAATTAATGTTCATTTAATTCAAGTTTAAAATAAGTGTGGATTATAGTTTATAAACTAAATAATAAACTAATAATATAAACTGAATATCCGTCTCAAAATTGACTGACAGAGTGACCAATGGCAAAAGATCCCCTGGATCCAAAGTTAAAATGGATGTACCGTAGGGCTTAAGACTTGGTCCTTTCTTGTTTTTAATTTCTTTAAATGACTTCCCTTATTTCGTAAGGGATAAAAACGAAAAAGTTTTGTTTGCAGAAGACACTTCACTATTATTTAAATTAAAAAAGGGATGCCACTAAATGACGATGTGAACAATTCAATCGCTAGTGTAGTACATTGATTTAATGAAAACAATCTTCTCCTTAATGAATGAAAAACAAAATTGAACTTCAGAAAAGAGCTATTAGATCAATATATAATCTTAGAATTAGGGATTCTTTGGAAAAATTCAAAAAAATAAACAAAGTCTGTTGAATTCTCAATACATAAACGAGAACTTAATGTACGTTCTTAAAAATATTAGTTTGTTTGTTCACAATTTTAATACTAGCTTCGCCGTAGTCGGGTAAAAATCAAAACAATAATATAATATGACGATGATATGTCACGTGTCCTGCCGCATGTGAGAAGAAAAGTATTCAACACAACAAATAATTACTTTGAAAATCCCTAATTAGACATCTTAATGACTTGAGCTTCTTATCTTAAAATTGTCGGGGTAATTTTATCTTTCTGTTTTGAGAAATAGGGTTGAAACTTAATTATAGTATACCTGGTAAAAAGATTCAAGTGCCATATCGTTTCGCAGAATTATTTAACGACGCTATTAAATCCCAAGAAGCATTGGGAATAGTTCGGAGTTACGAAGAAAGTTGCTTTTTGAAGGCAAATAGCATTTTATGGACGAATAAACGGTACATACAACGGAAGCGAATTACAATGTCTTTATATGTTCAATGGAATTTAGTACAAACAGAAAGGGGATGACAGAAAATGTAATAATACAGGTGTGTAATGTCAAACCTATCCGACTTTTGTATAAGAAGGTTCTGTAGGACTGAGATGTTGATGAAACGTTTTTTTCTTTTAAAAAAGGATTTTCCGAAGTGTGAAGTATTGTACTTGTCATCGTAGTTCAGTCATTCGTTTTGTGTAGTAAACCTAAAATATTAAGATGTTGACTTATACACTTTTAAAACAAAAAACTTCCAAAAACCTAGCTTCAAAGGCGGTTTATGTTTTATTTAAAATTAGAAAAGTTAAAAGTAAAAATGCGATTATTTCATATAAATACTGATTAATTCAAAACGGTAAATGTATTTTCATGCGGTTAAAACTAAGACAAAGAGTATAAATATATAATTCGTTTAAGCTTTATATAAATTGGATGAAGTATTGTGGCTACTATTGTTGTAGATGACGGAAAATAATCCTGCTCTATGGAAACTATGAAAATATAAAAATTACAACTATATGGAACCAATTACGTTAAAAATCTCTGACATTTGTTACACATTTCTCTAAAAGATCTCTGTTGAATTTTGAGAACAAATAAATAATTGCTATAGATTTTACGATTGTTTCACTATACGAAATATGATATCAAACCTGCCCACACAAATTAAGTTATTGTATAACAGAACAAATTACTATGCGCCATAAACTCTCATGTGGCCAATAAAATACGGCTACAATAAAATATTTTTAATAAATTTCTAAAATTTCGTTTTCGCGATAAATCTATAGGTAAGTTTTACGAGTTGCCATAACTTGTTATTAAATTATTTGATGTGTTCACTCGACGCTAAACAAAATTCTGGTTGTTCTTTTATTCTGGCGAAGAAACTTTGTCGATAATATTTTATAGTCCAACTGAAATTGTTTGAAGTTTCAACACCTGCTCGGGCCAAATATACCTGTGTGTATATTTGTGACGCCATTTGTTAACATTCAATAATAAATGAGCTATTACTAAACTAAATACTCTTGAATGTTTCCTTTAGAGTTGACGAAAACATCTATTTCATCACTCTACATCCTTTGCGGGGTAGGCAAAGAGGGCCGAGTACCTTAAGGCACGGTCTACGGAAAGGCATCAATAGCAGTTTCTTGAATAATTAAATAACTTTTAAAATAAGCATTATTTCTCACAATTTAAAGTATGATGTTGGTTTATTTTTGAAGAATAAAAAATAAGTCATAGCTAGAGAAAGGCGATGGATCTGCGGATCACATGTAAATAATAGTTTTTATAAGAAAGTAATAGCATACGAACCATATCGGATGGACTACAAACTTTGTTACAACAGAGAATTCATTTTTAAGTTTTGGTAAGGAAGATATGTTGTCTTAGATACAACGGAAGTTTACAAAGTAACACACGTCTTGTTCTATCGACTGTCAATATAAAACGGTATCGTACGATACACTCACTGATATAACTACGATAAAACATAAGCACCGCTCACACTGGTAGCAGAACCGCTATAAATAAACGTGAACTTTCAATAAATTACACGGCCGGTTTCTGAATTGAGAAAAGCACAAAATTTCAACTGATTATTTCAATAACTTAAGTTTTTTACTTTTCATATGGCAGTTTTATCAAATTACTATCATTAATAAATTATAAATCAGTGATGATAACCTGTTTCATTGACGTTTAAAATGATTAAAGCACGGTTTGAGAAGTGCCCAACTTCAAATTCTCAATACAGAAACCGGGTGACATTCTATAAGCTTTTTCTTAGCCTTTATTCGTTTATTGATAAAAATAAATTTTAAGGTTGTATTATTCATTGATACAATTTTTAAATCTATTGTATACATTAAACCCGCTAATAAACCTTTTTAAAGCTCTATTGTAAAGATTGAACCCGCCAATATGTCAATGAATCCACCTGCTTATAAACCACGAGTTATAATGAAATTATTAATTGTAGTAAAATATTGTTATAAACAAAGCGAACACATATAACAAAAGAAATTTAATTAAATTCAATATAATGGCGATAAAGCTCCACATCATATTAAGAAAGCAACTCAGTTTCAATATAATATTTAGCAAGTTTGCGGTCATTCAGCGGAAGCCAAAGGTGAAATGAAGCTTGACTCAAAAAACCGCTGTCACAGATGTCAGTTCTGGCAAACCCCAAGAACTTTTATCGCTCGTACCTATATTGTGTTCTCCACGTGACCTGTGGTTCGTGTGAACCAACGCTTACAATGCACGATGACATAATATCATTATTTACTCAAAGTTGTCAAAGATTAAATAATTATCTACTTATTTCCAAATGCAAAACGGAAGTTATGGATTTCATTAAACCAAGCTATTAACTGACTTTGAACTTGTACAGTTACTAAGTTTTATTATTATCAGTAATTCATTATTTTTAGATTTCCTGAAGTTACGATTATGTATGGTTTCCAGCCTAGCAAATAGTATCGATTCATCTATTTAAAATACGAGACAAAAGCAGGTAATCTATATAGTAGAGTATGATAGCTCGGTAGCGTAGAGGATAAGCGCTACGCTCCGCGGTCGTTATTGTTAAGCAACTTTCGTAAGGGTCGGTCACGGGATGGGTGACCAAATAATTATTATCTCAAGCTACCCCATATTTCGTAAGGTACGTTAAGCTGTTGGTCTCGGCTACTTTTGCAGTCGTTAATACCCTCATGGTATATCAAGGTCATGGTCCTTTCTCCTTAACTGCACATGAGGAAAGGGAAGGGACGTAAAAGGGGCTGATGATGATGATGTACCTGCATGTGTTCAATAATCTTATTATCTTAGCAGTTTTTACTTATGATCGTAATTATACGATCTATGATTAATATATATGTATAATTTTGAAGGGTGCTATGGCGCCGTTACTCATAATCTTGAGTTTCAGTAAATTTATTAATTAAAATCAGCTCTTTTTTGTCATTATCTTATGATAAAAGAATGATTATCAAAACAATGCTTATCACAAAACTAAAACTAAAGGATTATTGTGTATTATCACTATTTAGATAACATCTGTCTATGATACTGAGCTGAAATTATTAGTTATTCAACTTTAAAAAAATGTTTTCGTCTTTCAAATATAAAAAAAAACAATAATTCTATATATTCAGCTATGCTATTCTCTTAAGAAGCAGCCTCGAACTAGACGCCCAGCGCAACGCTGTGATAGTATAGAACTCAATATACTGATTACACGGGTTGTCTAGTGTAAATTATAAGAAATAAAGAAATTTTCTTGAAATTGAAAGTTTCTTTGTTTGGACGTTTGTCCGCAATCACGCCGAAACTACTGTACGGATTTCGATGAAATTTGGTACACAGATAAGGTATTAGCTGACTTAGATAATAGGATATTTTTTATCCCACTTAACATTTCTCCACCACCACGACCACGGGGGCGAAGCCGCTGGCGAAAGCTAGTTTTAAATATGTATCTGTTTGTCTACTTGAATGCGCCAAACTCAAAAACTACCTACTACTTTACTATATGATCAGTAATAAATATTGATAAAAACTTAATTCTTTTCTATAATAAGTTAAAATGGTGGCGAAGTGTGAAAATACTTTCTCTCTACCTTAACAATTTCCTTTTCTTAGGAACGGTATATTTACCTGAAACAGAAAGAATAACAACATAAGCTTATACGTTAACAGAAAAACAATTGAAAAACATTTTTAAGCAGCCAGTTAATGCCCTTCCCTATTAATGAAATCGAATCGAATAGGGATCATAGTATTTTTGATATAAAAATATTTATAAAATCTATCTAACCTAGAGAACGTCCTTAGAAAACGTTACTTTCTAAAGACAAATCATGGATGCTAACAACATGCGTGTAGTCACGTATGGAATAGTGATGTCCCGTCATACTTGATCGAATACAACACTTTTCGACATATGAATAACAAACAAATAGTAAATACTTGTATATAAGATATAATGTCCTTCTGTCTTATCATAAAGCAAGGACTAACATAGTACCAAGTTGAAACCATTATCCGAACAAAATAAGTCAACAAGTCTTAATTTGACATGTTCTCTTCTGTTTTGTCAATGTGCTTTAGGCTGCCAATGGTTTAAACCAAATAATTAAATTGTCATCATTTTTTCATAATACGACTTGTGGTTTGGAAAAACAGATATAGTGGTGCACATTTACCCATATGGTGACTCATAAAGTTCCCTTACAGTTTGGAAAAAAATCTAGTTTATAAAAGAAAATAGGAAGAAAAATGCGAAGAATCATTTCTTTCGCTCACCATATAGTTTTTTATTAATTCCGCACATATCTTAGATATTATTATAATAGCACTCACTGCAACAATATTTACCAAAATAATACATTTTGTAAATTTTAAGATAGCATTAAGCTTATGATTTTTAAATAGGGTAATTTCACATTCTACAGCTTCGGCGATAAATTATAAAACACGTAACATTTGATAGTTTGAAACTATTATAAATTTTATAACCGTTACGCAACGTTGAAAGGGCACAAAACGGAACGGTTATAAATAACGTTATTTTTGTTTGATGGATTATTGCATGAGGCGGAATAAACTATGATTTATTATTATTGCAATGACTGATAGTAATAGCAACTGCTAATTTCTTTAAGAATTATGTTATAACGATATAACTCCATGGGGCCTTTAACAACGTAATAGCTGTTAAGATATTTTTCTTAATGCCTATAATAAATAGGTATATATAGATCAATTTATTTTCTTTTCTATTTCTGTAACACCACTAATTAATTAATTAATGTCAACAAAGGGAGACAGTTCTCAGATCGTCTTTTATTATATACAAGCGTTTTTCTGTGACTTCGTCTGCGTAAATTACATCTATAGCACCCGCGTTTAATGAGGCTTCTGGTAGATGAAAGAACTTTTATGATCAGATCAGTATTTCCGAAGATTACCCTCTAAAAATAGACAAAGTTAGAAATTTTCCTCTTTTTATAATTATTAGTGTTGCCGACGATGTTATTAAAACCTTTTTAATAATTTTTCTATCCTTTTTAAATTTTCTTTTGTATTTTTTTTAATATGTATATTTATAGAAACGTCATGGACCCTACGGCTTTTTAATTGGGTAATTCTCTTTAATTAGTATGGAAAATCACTAAATTAAAATACACTAAAACTTCAAGCCTGCATAAAGATTTGTAATTGAATAATTTTAGTAGGATTATTGTTACGAATTCGTTAATTTCAGACAGATCGCTCATGTGATATCTAGGTATTCATAAATAGATTAAACATACGCGTGTACACAAGATAAAATTGTATACAAATTTTAATAAGCTAGGTATTTGACCTTATCACTGTGCGTCGTTATTGTTTTATGATAAGGTAAAAATCCGTTAATTGATAAGGAAAAGAAACTCTTTCTTTAAAATCGTTATAATGTGTTTCACTAATATAGTAAAAGTTTACCTACCACTTGTTATAACATACAAGGGATTAATCTATTCATAGAGATACCTAATCTACTAAATGCAACTACAATATCACCGGATTTAGAACTCTCAGTATTCATTGTATAAAAAGAACCACTCAAAATCTATAAAAATATCCCACTCGACAAAAAGTATCGTATCTTACATTACAATGGAAACGCGCATACTCTCAAGTGTCAGAAACAAGGCATTCTGTCTTCCTAACAGACTACGTCTATAATATGAAATCCGAAAAAAATGAACCCTAAGCTCTCGCCATAAAGTCGAATTAATCTCTCGTTTGGTCACCGCCTGTTTTGAACTGGATAACATAAATTTATCGTAATGCGCTTAAACGTTTAGGTGATTTGAATCTTTAATACGCTCATGATAAGGTATTTTTTCGATAAAGGTTAAATTTCCACTCGAAATGCATTCGAGTTTATTGAAGTGTTTTGATTTAGTACCCACTGATGCTAGTCTGGAATAGTTTCTAGAGTGAAAGTTTAAAAAGATGTATCGATAATAAATCTGGACAGTCGATCACTATAAACTGTTTGTGAAGATCTAACTGTCGATTTGTATCAGTTTGGCATTTAAAGTCCCAAAGATTCGAGCTCCGCAAGTATCCTACAGGTACCTCATTCGAACCGATAAACTCTAGTAGCACGTTTACATTTTCTACTTTACTAATAAAACAAACTTTGGACCCGATACTTTGGCACAATGATGCATGGAAAAATCAATGGTTATTGTATGATCTTTTAAAAATAATGTGTCGAAACAGGTAAATTAAAAGCCAGACGGATGTTACTAGATTATGAAATTATATTGAAATAAGTTATGTTTCTGAGTTATAATTCACATGCAGTATATTTCTAACAATCTGCTCAGGGGTCGGTCAAACGATTAAGCTGAAATTTTACATAATTATAGAGTTTAGATGACAATTTGCAATCAGCCTCAAATTGCTTCAACTGGAAAATAGTATATGTCGCATCATCTTTACGAAGATCGTTTGATTTAGTTTCTTTTATTTTACTTGCTAGTTACTCGATTACTTAATTGCTCGATTGTAGAGTGAGCGTGATCATCGATACTTTTAATTTTATCAGAATGGTGACACTGACTTTGACAGTTCGTTAACAAAAAGCAAGTTGCCGCCATTTTGGCAGACGTTCTGTTTCCGATCGCCGAGGAGTAAAGACATCCGACGAGATCACGCTCATCTCGTTATATTTTCGTATGAAAGTGACAAAATGGAACAAATCCACATTGGTATACACGCCTGCAGTGTTATTTTAAAGATAGTCCTCCGATATGGACGATCTATTTGGGCTTCGTAATAGCTCCTTCTGACTACCCGCCGACATATACATAATAATTAGAAGTAATTTTTTTTTTAAACTGCCATAAGTATCATACCTACTCCAGATTTTTTGTTCTGCAATCAATATTATTTTTTTGATCCTAGATCATTCCAGTAAGTAAATTGTTGCATTTTGATGACTCAAATAATCACTCACGCAAACTATGTAACTGCATAACGATTTACTAATACTATTCATAATGAATTGGAATCTGTTAAAAGCAAAAGCGAAATGTAGAATTTCTCTTCGTGTTTCGTAGATAATGGTAGGAAGAGTGTTCAAAATTAAGTAATTATCTTTTTAAACGGTAAAAGATAATTATTTCATTTTACGGATAAAGAATAATTAAAATACTTTACTTGCACGAATAATTGAGATACGTGAGAGTGACGATTTTAAGTAGCAATTCTGATATTTTTTTTTTTGTTTAGATTCATTGTTAAAGTTACATTTTATATCTACATATAATATGTGGAAGAAACATAAAAGTAGAATAGGCCTACCAGAAACGGTGAAATAATGATAATAAAATGATAATTTTTTCACCACAAATGGTGCAATAATAAATAATAAAGAGTCTGGTGCTTTTGTAGTTTTACAAGTCACCGGGCATCTCGAATATACAGAGCATCCAGGTAAATAACAGCATTAATTTTAAGTAAAATACTTCAATAAATTAGATAGACTACTTCAATACTTAATGCTCGATCATTTTTTGTCAACATATGTAACATAGAGCAGATGGCATAAGTAGAACATGTGAACATATGACCCGGTAGGACAAAACAATTTGGAACGACAGGCAGATCTTAAAAATATATCAAATAGATCAGTCAGTTTGAGGTTAAACAATTAAAACTAATATTTAAATTTATAAATTTCAATAGTAATGTCAAGTAATAACTTTAATAACATTGTATTGGTTGAGTATTTTCTATATTTTATTCAAATGTCAAAGCGTTTATTAAATGGAACTTCCGCGTAACTTCAATTTACTTGACATTGTCTTGAATCAAATGCGCTTAACGCTCAGTACTTACATTTTATCAGCTTTTGTAAAACAAAGCCGATAATGATTGTTTATATTTACTTTAAAATATTTCAACAAATTATATATATGCATATTTTGTATATTAATTATCAAATTGGCATTGTGAATGCAAAGGTTATCAAAGTTAATGATTATAAGAAGATAAAATATGCACTTATACGAGTTTATCAAAATGTATTAGTCTGATTGATATCTCGTTATGTTTGATTGGTGATATCAAGTCACGTGTGCCAAGCACACCACCCCGCTAAATCCTCTATGTCACTCAACAATTCAAATAGTTCCAACTCGTGTAGTGACATCTTGATTACAAAAGAAACAAAGTATAAATATGATTTCTTCTTTCCACTTGAACGAATTAACTAGCCGTTGACTCTTTCTAAATCATATCAACACATTTATTTTAACTATAGGTATTAGAATTATAGCCTATGTTACATGCGTATGATGTAGCTTCCCGTGGGTGAAGAATATTTTAAAATCGGTCCAGTATGTCCATAACTTATTCATTGCAAACAATCAAACCTTTTCTCTTTATAATATTAATACCTGTAGATAAAAAGAATTGGATACAAGCGTTAAATTTTAAAACTATATATTTTATGACATCTGCCTTTGGGTCACCTACTTACATAATGAGTGCCAAACGGCACCATTGGTCCAGACTTTCGGAGTAAATCGCTAGATGTGGACGGACGGACACTTAAGTACATATTAATTAAAAGAATTTTGGATGTTTCCTTCTACAGTACGATACCCTTAAAATAGCTTTTCCTAAGACAAAAAATATTACTTTCGTTCGATATTTAAATGAAAATTATAATGTTTATTATGTTTATTCTGAAGAAAACTGGCTAAACAGTCCACTTGTCATAGTCCACTTACTGCGTCAAAATTCAAGGAAATCTTACTTACTCTGCTTAAGGTCTGGTTTTATTTAAATTAGCCTCTTTGATTAATTGAACAATTTTGCGAAAGAAAAATATTTAGTTAATTAACTTTCGATTAAATACATTACATATTAACCGAGCATAGAACCTCCTCCTTTGTGATTTTGAAGTCGTTTAAAAATCTTTTTTTTTAATAGATTTTAGACTTACAACATAATAGCACCATATGGTTTATTTTCTATATTTAAATGATGAAAAAGAAGTGTAGTGGATTTAGACAGTTAAACCGTTTAAAGATAAGGTTTCGCTCGAACAACTATATTATCAATTATGTATGTGAATACAACGTCTCTGTTTTCAGATTTTAATTTGTTTTATTTTTCTCTCTATGACTACTTATTACCTTAATTTAATTGCTTTCTCTATAATAGACGCGAATTATCATAGGCTTGAACACCGTACTGCAACATGCCCTTAAAGTTGTCTCGATAACTCTGGACCTGAAAAGCATTAGGTCGGATGTATAAAAACTGTATAAAAACAGAAATAGCTAAATGCAATCAAAATATTTGAAAAAGTCGTCTGATCCGACTTTATGCATGACTGTTGCTCATGAATAAAAAGGCACAAACATACAAGAGTTAATTTGCCGGAAAGAGAAAAAAGAGTGTAGCAACGTTATGGCGATAAGTGATTTTAGCTGGTTCTGCACATCCGACCTAATGCTTTTCAGGTCCAGAACTGTCGAAAGTGCAAACGCGCTCGCGCTGCTGCAAAATCATTGCAAACACCGCACTATCAGCTCAGAGCAATTACTCTGTCAGGGAAAAGTTAACAGCCAGCGGTCTAGGTATTGTTTATACTGGCTCCGAGCACGTGCCGCTACAGATACAAAACTCTAGATGAGCTTAACGACATTTGGATAACACAAAAAGAAGAATGAGATAACCAAATAAAATTGGTAAACAATATTCTGCAAATTCTGTGCTGTTGTTATTGGTTTGTAATACATTTATCGTTTAATAAAATGAGAACAATATAAATGAGCCATTATTGCAGTAAGCTCATAAATTGTCAATTCGTACATTTTTGACAAAACTAAGTACTGACAAGTTATTAACAATCTTTGCAAAACTGACTTCTAGATATTTTCAAAGTCAAGCTGTAATATCTTTATTTCATAGTTTGTTGCCCTAAAAACTCTACAAAATTGAATAACTATACCGAATGGAAATGCGTAATACTATTAAATATTATTATACTATTTTAATCTTATTACACAAATATATGATATCATGAGACAGTAAAAGAATTCAACACCGCAAATTCTATACCAAATTAATTTTATAACGTACCTAGTCCGTTTTCTGAAACGTCTTTCAATCTATTTGTACTTATATATATTTTCTCTCACCCCATCTTCTCTCTCTCTGTGTCACACACACGCCTGTCAGTTTCGCTCACCTTTCTTTCATATTTGGATACACTGCCAAAACATATATCGGTGAAGCTATTTAAATATCGTACTCCATCCAGTAACTATATGGGTGTCATAGAAAGCGCTAGGGTACCGCGTGGGAAAACTAGTTGTTAAACCCACTTTAACCATGTTGGAACATGCCCTCGGTTGTGTTAACACTAATGTATATACTGGTTAAAAACAGGACGTGGCATAATTTTTATAAACAAACAGGGATTTCAGATTTAATGAGAAAATTCTTATACTGTCTATTGTTTATTTTTCTTATTTTTTAGGTTCATTTATTTTATAAAAAATAATACACATATTTGTGTGCATAAGAAATTTTAAATAAATGAACGAATAACTTAATTACAAATGTAATATTTATGCTTTTTAATAATTCCAGTTATGAACTGAAAACTTAAATACTTCAGTAAAATCCGACACCCGGTTTCTGAATTAAGTATTTAAAGTTAAGCAGGTCTTAAAACTTTACTTAAACGTCATTTAAACGTAGAAAGTTTTTTATTTCTGTTTTTCTATGATCAGTCGATAGCATTTTGATAAAACTAGGATTTTGTTTTGTGAAACGTAAAAAACTTAAGTTATTGAGTATTTATTCACAGTTGGGATTTTGAACTTTTCTCAATTCAAAAACCGGCCGTGAATATTGCATGTTCAATTTTGTAATTTTTGTGTGTGTAGATTTTCTTTTTATGAATTCTCGTTTTGCTCAAACACTTCACACAATTTATGATATTTTTTTTTTATTTTTAATCACAGTTTATATGGTTTTTAAAGCTTTCTTTCTTTTATTTTCGATCAATTTAACATTTGTAATTTGGTAATAATGTTCAAACTTCATGTAAATGTTCAAGCTTCATTTGAAACTCGTAAAAGTTTATAAATATTAATTTATTATTGAAAGTAGACTAATTAAAAATAGATAGTGCAAGTAATAAATGAGAAAATTCCTTACACGGATTTAAAATAACATTAAGATACGCCAAGATGAAACCTGTATGTAATAAACAGATTATAATCGTACTTATACAAATGCAGAAAACTTATTATTAATGCTTTACGTGATGAAATAAATAAGCTTTATAAAATCATTATAAACATTTAATTAGTTAGAAAGTGGCACTGAGATCTATAATAAGATAAATGTTTTTTTTTTAGTATTTAAATTAGTGAACGTTAGTATTAATATTATCTTCATCAGCTCATATCCTCAGTCCTAATAAACAGGTGTTCTCTTTGTACACAATCGCATAAAGGCAACTTGCCATAATTCATCACGAAGACCCAGTAAAGAATGTTGAGTGTCGACACCAACGGTTTTAAGTGCCTTCGCAGCACATAGGAGTTCTTGAACTTTTTGGTCACCCATCCCATTGTTAACATTTGAAACAGATGCTGAACTTTCACAATCGCACATCAAATTATGTTACCTAAAATTCATCTGCAATGTAATCAAGTTTAGCTAAAATCTATTTGATTTGATTTATGTTGACATTATGAAAATAAAATAGTATTAGAATAAAAATGGAAGTTGTATTAAGATTTGAACTTTAAAGTGACAGATATAATATTCATTATCGCTCACACGGTTAGTTACAGACGATATATCATCTAAGTATACAGGAAACATAAGATTGGCGACCTTATCACTTAGATGCTCTCATCCAACCAACCTTGACATTGAATTGAGAAGTAATCACCTTATGATTGGTCTTATCTAGGTCAGAAATAATATATTAATATTATTTAAGGAAAAGTACCGACAGTCATTATAAATATCATACACGTTACATAAATATGTTTTTAATATAAAATGAGAATAGGGTTCTATAATCAACTAGGACAGCGATTGTTGAAGTGAGTTCCGTATAAGAATTAAACTCATCTTCACCATCAGTCCTTTTACATCCCCACTGCTAGGTCTCAGGCCTTGTGGATGGTAAAGGAGGATGGGCCGTGACCCTCCACGCTGACTCAATGCCGTTTGGAGGGTATTAACGACTGCAAATGCAGCCGGGACCGACGGATTAACGTGTATTTCGAAGCACCTGGTAGCTCGAGATAATAATTTTTGGTGACCCATTCCGTGATAGACCCTTGCGAAAGTTGCTTAGTAACAATTTTATTATTAACAATAGTAACAAAAGTTAATGCCCTAGAAATGCAATTGTTCAACATAAGCGTATAAAACTATTATATTATTAATAATACAATTTCATCCGTTACATTAAATCCTTCCTGTTCTCGATTGCGCTGACGCTTGCTACCTTGATATTTCAGAGCACCAGCTAAATAAACTTGAGCATCTACAAAACTTTTGTATCAGGCTCATATTTGGTTTGCGCAAATATGATCATGTTTCTAACTATCGTTGTGAACTCAAGTGGCATCCCATATGACTTTGCCGGAATTCTAGTATACTATCTCTTCTCTACAATATTTTGTTCAATGAGTCAGAGTCTTGAGATTCTATCTCTCAGTACTTCTTTTTGCAATTCTCCTTTCACTGTACAAGCTGTTCGTGTCTGGGATTCCCTTCCAGTTTCTATAAGGTGAGTGAATCTTTACAAATTTTTAAAAGTAGAGTAAACGAATCTTTCATAATGAAATATCCTGCTACTGCCGACTATAACTATTAGTGGTATTGTACAATATACCTATATGTATGAGTAAGTTTATATATGTGTGTATCTATATTACGTATAATGTATCGTATATATTTGTATTATGCATGATTCGCTACAAATTTCTTTTTATCTTTTTATTTACAAATTGTTGTCTCTCTCGCCATCCCATGGTGGTCTGGAAGAAATCACTTTAAGCGATAAAGCCGTCAATCGTTATATTATTTTGTAAAACTGTTTTAAATTTGTAAATGTAACTTGTAATAAATAATTTTGTATTCTATTCAATTTAAAAAGATTTTTAAAAGTATTGACAATTTTGGATTTAGGTAAATACATTTCCAAAAAGAAAAAAAAAACAAATTACAATACTTTATTTTTAAACGTTCGCGTTGCGTTATATTAGATTGACAAGACGGGATTGATAAGACGGGTATTAACGCGATAGATTTCGATAGTTAGGTTTTTCACCTACCTATATTTCCCGACGATTCGACCCGGTTACACCGGCCGGTGTCGGATTACACGTTACACGTCAGGAAATATGTATATAATACGTACTATTTTGGTAATTACATAATTTATATAAATGTCGTTACTTATGATAAAGAGCTGGTAAGTTTCTTTCGCTTGTTCTTCTTGTCAGCTAAAACAAGTCTTGAATCATTGGTAGGGGAAAAAAATTTGAACGATTTAAAAGTGCTTCTAACAAGCTTACTTGAATAAAGACATTTCATTTCATTTCAGTGAATAACTTAACATTCGATCATAGTTTGGGCAATACTGCTCTAAGAAACCCATTTGTAATAGAAAACTGACAACTGTGGAAACCCAAACTACGTTTGACCTGACAAGCACTGAGCATATTTTATTTTTATTTTTAGATGACAGCATTTTATTATCTAGTGGCGCCAAATCTATAAAATAAACCGAAAAATAGCTTGCTTCCAGAATAAGACAATAATCAGCAAGTAACTCATTTAAGACCGTTACACGTTTACTTTCTAATTAAATTTGGGAGAGATTTTATTATACCTATTACTCTCTTGATTAAATATTTTTATTAAAATATATCATTTCAAAATTGTTTTATAATTCATACTGGTGGTTATCGCAATAGGCTTTATTTTATGTAGATTCAGAATTAGATTCAAAGCCATATTGCAAAATAACGAGCCAGTCGAACGTGCACTAATGTATTATCTCGCTTTACGACATCAAGGCGTCCAATACTCACGAGAGCGAACCTTATTTAACCCCATCGGCTTGTATGTACCACCAGTATGGTAACTTAAAAATGCACAGGAATAATCAAAATGACTCAAAATTACGACTCGAGTCGGTTTCTGGAATCAAGCTAGCTAAAGTACCTACTGTTTTGATGTATGTCAAAGATCGACGATGCCCACGAGGCTGCCTTTTTCTTTACTTAAAAAAGCCTTATCAAGCGAAGAGAGTTGCAATATTAAGCAATAGTCAACTGCTAACAGTGGGTGTGAATGAATACCGTGTTAAGATAATGAAACTAATTTCCTCACATTTTTTTACGTAACGCTAACCAAATTCAGAATCTTCTTGTAGAGGAACGTCACTTTAGTATATTTAGAGACAAGTCACAGGTCAAGTTGAAAGACAAACAAAGCCACCATATGACCTGTCGTAATGTATGGACCATCAGAATGTTGGGATGCAAAGATGAAATAAAAAATAGATCATCGGTGATGAAAATGTTAAAATGGGTGAGAGAGTAGGTATAACGAAAATGAATATAGTATAGGTAAGCAATGAATATATAAGAGGGAATTTGAAAGTGGCACCAGTTAAGAAACCGACAGGTAAGTATCTGATTTGAATCAGTAAAATTTCTTAAAAAGGTATATTAGGTTTTTTTACCTATGAAATTACCGGTTTTCATGAAATAATTAAGCGTATTTTTTAAAGTAATGACCCATGCACCTTTGCCAACGCATTGGTAGCTTATTGATGCCCTTCTTGAAGAAATCACCTGGACGGGAGGCAACAAACTCTTCAAAGGCATTTTGTACTGCCTCTCGAGTATTGAAATTTTTTCCCGCTAAGAAATTATTAAAATTTTGGAAAAGTGAAAATCTGTAGGCGCAAGGTCTGGTAAGTACGGCGGATGACGAAGAACTGCAAACCCCAGCTTTTGTAGCTTGAAGACCGTCTGCTGTGCAGTATCAGGTCGCGTGTTGTCATGCAGGAGCAGTGGAGCTGAACGATTGACCAAAGCTGGTTGGAGACGTGCGAGCTTCTCCATCATTGTGTTCAATTCTTCACAGTACACATCAACACACACACAAGGTTTGGTAAGAAGCTGTGAATTACACTCGAAGAAGAATTACACCCGCGTTAGACCACCAAACAGTGACCATCACTTTTTTAGGGGTAATTTATAGTTTAGGGCATTCTTTGGGTGCTGAACCAGCTTGCTGAGCGCTTAAGTAAAAATGTGATTCAGAATTCATTCATTTGTATGCCTATTGAGCAGGTCAAGGTACGTCTCGACGCGTACTTCGCGCTGGCGATCATTTAGTTCGTGGGATACCCATTAGTCAGTTTGCAGAACGTTGAAAGCTGCTGTTAATTCTGCCGTAGATTGAGTTTCATCAGTTTCCACAATCGCCTTTAATTTGTCATGTCGACCAAAGTTTTCGGACGATTACGGGGTTCATTTTTAGGTCAAAATTTCCTGAATGAAAGCGGGTAAACTAATAACGGATGGTGCGTACGTTTGTAAGTTCGCTCCGTAAACGTCCTTGATGTTACGTACCGCTTGTGCCTCTTTGCTGCGCCGACGGTACTCATACTCCATAATAACTCAATTTTTTAACTTATCCATGACGACGACAAATGTTCGAAAGCGTTGAATATAAAACACTAACTATTTAAACAAATGACGATTTTAGAAAAACAAGTCCATGTTTTTTAAATAAAATTAATTTAAAATCAGAATTATCAGCTAAAAAATATTTTAATTTGATATGGCTAGTACGGCAGAATGGCAATTTCATATTATAAGCTCGCCACGGAAAATTGTAGTGTTTTCCGAGGCAAGCCTACGATACTCTTCATTCACTGTGTCCAGAATTCTATATGAGCTGAATTCCAGAAACCATGCCTGCCCAGCTTAGCTTTAAGTCACTTTACTACTAAAATCAAACTCTAGATTTAGTAAGCTACTTTAAGCTAATTTATTACATTACTTGTCAGACTGCAATATTAATATATGTCTCTAGTCTATCAGTACAATTAGGTTTCGAGTAAACAGTTGTGTTATGTTATTATATCCTATGTCTGATCTACATAATATATTCTACTAAATTTTTGACGGGTCTTACTTAAATAATGGGAATGCTAATTCAAATACTTTCAATGCGGGTCTGTCTATATCATAGGTCTTATATAGAATTTTATGGCTTGTTATGACACCACTATAATGATTCCAACTCCATAAAAGGATTATAGAGATAAGAATAAAGTAGATTTTTAAAGCAAGATAAAACCATATAATCGTTATTGTAAAAGTACCATTTTATCTGTCTGCGACTTTATTAGTTTTTAATTATATTACAATTTGAAAAGAATAAAGATTGATGAAAGTTTAGGATGATGATTCTCCATTCACTCTTCAGCACTCTTTTCACTCCTTTGTGTGTTGATAACTAAAAAGTAATTCACTGTGTCTCATACTATCTCCATACCAAGTTTAATCTTAATCGTTTTATCAGTTTAAGCGGGAAAACTTTTATCAATCGTTGGACGTATGCGTTATTCATTGGAGTTCTTGGACGACCTTTTTGAAAACGTAAACAAAAATTATGGCATTTCTACGAGCCATGAAGATCAATAGCTCTCAAGATGAAGAGTTTCTCTATTATATATCGAAAAAATAGCATTTTGTTAGAATTAAATAAAATAGAACACAAGGAAAACCTTTGGTGCAGATACAAATTACCATAAAGTTGGTACCAGCATTGAAATATTACAAGACTATCAATGATCTAGGAAAATTATTGTCGATGTCATATCAAGGTAGTTTATTGGTTCGTTGTATTGAATAGTAATTTGAAGGTTTAACTAAGTGGACTGAAAAACAATACCAACACAAGTATTAAAGATTAAGGAGTTTATGGTAACTTGATGGGTAGATTATCTCATACTTTAATTGAAAGTTAGCTGTTTTTCCACGATTTCACTCGCGTAAAAACCTATGTCACCCATAATATAGCTTTCCGAAGGTAAGAGAATTTTTAAAAGCTGCAGTTATTTTGAAATTGTATTGCAGTAATGCAATAAACAATAATTTTCCTTTTTTATTACTAGTAGATATATATTGTGTTCAATGACATTTCATGTACCTTAGTTAGATTCAAAATATTTTTTCAATGCTAAAACATTTAGTCTTCAGTTGGTTTTCATTCTTTAATTGACGTTACCTTTACTTTTACTATTATTTGGAACAATAAGCGATATTTACACCGTGTACCACTTTATCAATCTACTGAAACATATCTCAAACGTTACCATGCACAGCTTTGGCATAACCTTCAGCCTTGCTTAGCTCCTATTTTAAAAGACCTGTTCTGTTTATATTGTAAAAGACATTTTCTCATAATATTTGTATGATGAATGAATTTTATTTATCAAAGAAATAAATAATTAATATAAGACATCACATACATTACTCGGATTTCATGATGAGTAGTTCAAGCCCCCGTATTGTCTAACTCAATGAAAATACCACAACACCAAAGATCCGACTGGGAATCGACTCCATTCCACAGAGCGAGTCACCTTGATACAAACAGCGTGCAAACTCGGAGACTGTAAAATACGAAATTATATTAGCTGCCCTGCTGAACAATGTCCGTTCTAATGTTCATTCTTGTACTCATGATGTGATCACAAAGGGAGCTTATTGAAAACCCATAGATCAGATATAGAATTAACTATAGACGCTTCCTTAGATTATGAAATTTTAATTATCCTAGCCTTCTCTGACAATCAATGACTGCGAAATAAAGTTAAAACCTAAACTAAAATTAGAATCGTCTTTTGTTAATACTAGAAATAAATTTTACATCAGTCTCATATCTATTGAAGACCATAACTCATGATTATTACTCTTGAAAGGGGTGTGAATTTTCATTTTTTTCTATTATGATTTTAAATAAATGTGTCTGGGATTATATGTTGGGATAACAAGATTATTTAATAATGGGTAGGTGAAAATTATGTTTTTTTATGAACAAGCAATGATAACGAAGCTGAAACGATGGTTAAATTATGTGAGAAACAATATGAAACTAACGACAACGAATAATGAAACTCTAATAGCAGAAATATCTGGATACTCGTTCATACTACCAAAAGTCACAGACGTACAGAGAGCGCGTAAAAATCTAAAATAAAAAACGAGTAACTCAAGGCTTTTCAATGCGATAGATTCGGGATAAATGTTGGCGCATTTGTTGGAATGAACTAGTAAATGTGGTATTACTATTTTGCAGATTCAAGTATTGGACCTAAGCATGAAAACGACTTTTTAATTTAAAATTAATCATTTAATACAATAAAAAATAATTGATACTTAATTCCAATTCAAAATAGAAAATACGTTTAACTCGTTTTATATAATAAATTTTATGAAATTGTTACGCATCATAACACATACAATCTCACCTACATACATAAATATACCATGGTTATTGTGCAATATAATTGATATGGGTTTTTCGCTAATACTTACATTTTCTTTGTTAGTTAATTAATGATTTATTAATTAATAAGATTTGTAAGTATAATAAGTATCTATAGTTGACGTTAACGTTGTATACATACAAATTTCTTTGTTTTTTAAAATAACAAACAAAATAGTATTGAAACTTTGTCGAATAAATAAATACCTATACTTTTTAAAGGTGTGAACAAATATGTAGTCAAAAGTAGAACCTATACGCCTTAAACTATTTGGTTTGTCAATTAGATAATTCAAGTTGCATAACAATTGTATAAATAAAATGCGTCACGCAGCTGCGTTTATTTTCAGCCTGTGATACTCGGCCAGTTAACCTGCGTAGAACGAAACGTAGAAAGGTTTATTTTTAAACTGATCCAGTGAAATGATGTGAATAATGACCGTCTTTCACCGCTCTATCGCTGCATAATAAAAGGTTAAATCTAAAATATTCTATAGTGTATAACCATATTTAATATGTTTTTATTACATAAATATTTTGAATTAATTTTTCAAACAGGAATACCATTAAATAACGTGGAATGTTGCACTCATATATATTTAAATTAAATTATTAATACTCTATTTTTCACAAAATTAAACAGATGCTATAGCATCTGTGACTGAATTGAAACAAAACTATCAACTCCTTTAACAAATTGTTTACTATAATTTTCCTACATATAAATATGTACCTTATCATGAATGTCTATACTATTAAAACAAAACTATAAATTCCTTTCAAAACTCATTGACCGGTTTACCTTTGTCAACTGAAAATTGAGTTTAATTTCAATTGGCACACGGTTTGAATCTGTATGAATCATTGCTGATGCTAATATAGCTGCCATTACGACACCAGCGCCGCCGCCATGTCTCGCGAGCTATCGATCTATTTATAAACACTCTATAACTGCATTCATTTTTTGTTAACGTTTTAATATACCACAAATATATTAAAATATTCCACCATAAAAAGAATCAACCAATAATCCCGCCACCTAACGTAGATGAGCCATTAATGCATAAATTTTCGGCGGTCGGGTTGCTTATTTTATACTTTGTAGATTTATATGATAAATAGTTCTTCATGCGATCACAATTCGATAAAAATTCACACACAGATTGATCAAAACCTGTTTTATTTAAGCCCTTAAAGATTTATGGCGAGGACAAAACATACAGAACAACTACACGTTTCATTTCATGCACGTTTGATCGTTATACTCAATATAGCCTTGTCTTAGCTAAAGGTCTCTAGGATAATAACACCTAGGGTTTTGTACCCATAAAATATATCTTGAGTCCATAAAGTTATATTAAAATTGAAGGCTAGTACATTACTTACGCACAATCCAACTCGTAACAGGTATGAAACCTTTTAAAGTGGTACTTTAATAAGTGATCTGGATAGACAGAGCTAGTTTAGCACCACGTCTCTTAATATAAGCTCTTAAATACAATTGTAAGTGCTGGTATCAACCATCTTGCTGCGACCTCTGCAGTTGCATCTCATTTATAATAATCTTATACTTAAGATCTATTGATACTCCAAAGATCTTACTTAAATATACATATATATAGTTTATTACAATAATGATTTTAAGTGTTACTTATATACAAGCTCAATTTTAATTACATCTTGTTATTTCATTCTAGAAGTGGTTAACGTCTCACTCTTATTATAATTATTTAAAGCTACATGCACACGGTGAAATAAGTAAGTATTATGTTACGTTTACTTACTTAATGTAAAGGGAACTAACTAAAAACACATGCAGAAATACTGGTATATCAATAACATTGTAAATGAGTTCGATTGCCAAATATTTTTAATTTTTATTTGATTTTTTTTTATAAGTAAAAAAATAAAAAACTTTTTAAATCACTTAACGATTGATTAAGAATTATTTGAACATACAGAAAAGTTAGACTGAAAACATAATTTCAATATAGTGAAAAAAGATGGCTCAGATCTTTAGTATAGTTATTTCTTTAAAAATGTAAAGACATTCAAAATTATTGTCATAGTCAATGAATTTACACAAAACCTTAAACAAGTTGTTAACTATAATTTTCCTTATAATTGATAATCTACTACATCTAATGGGAAAAACTGGATGAAAATCTATTTGTTTAATGCAACATCTTTAAAATCCAATAAGTTTATTATTATTGAGTAAGTCAACATTGTGTACTTTGAAATACATTTAATCAAGTATATCTAATCAAATTCGTATTTATTAGTATATTTATTAAACTTTCGATAGTATTTATTGTGACTTTACAACTATTAACATAATATAATCTGGCCTAACTCTTAATAAGTTACATTTAAAAAAAGAGATAATCACGAAGATTAGAAAAAGTAATGTTTACGACTGCTTATTAACTACTCAGGTTAATTTTAATTGGTGTAGGTGGAGCCGGCCCTCTTCTTGGGTGGTTTTAAACAGTGGTTTCTAAAGTTTTAAAGGCAAGGAATACATAAACCCTGTTCATTTATGGAAGCCTAAATCAGCATGGAAGCTTGTAATCAAGCTAAATAAAAACTTTTCGTTAACAAATACCATCTGTAACTTGGCAATTTGTTTTGTTTTTAAATAAATAACTCAGTGATTCGATTAGTGAAATACACTGGACCGCAAAGATCGGTTAGAAAATCTTCAATAACTTGAAAACTACCTCACCTAGCTTTATGAAATAAAAACTCAATTAAAGAATATTTAATGTTATTTAACATAGTATATAAAACCTTTTTATTTACTTTAGATAATTGTGTAAGAAAACTGGCAATGAAGATAATGGTTGTTTTTCAAATTAGTTCTAAAAAAATCAAAGCATTTGTTTCGCATTTGTTTTAGTTTTGACATAAAAACTACAATAAATATCGTGTGTTTGTCATACAAAAATTGTATTCTGAAGTCATCATGTCGGTAACCCCTGAAGAATGCACCAGGATCCTGACAATGCTTGAAGATGGGCGCAGTCAGCGCAATACAGCGAGAACTGTTGGTGTGAGTCTTTCCACAGTTCAGCGGGTACTCCAGCGTTTCCATGAAACTGGATCCAACCTAAGAAGACCAGGAACAGGCCGAACGAGGTGCACGACTGCGCGGGAGGATCGCTATATGGTGTCAACAATTTTGAGAAATCGATTTCTTACGGCCGTTGAGGTAAAAAATCACCATTTACGAGCTGGAGGAAACTATCTGAGTACAGATACAGTAAGGCGACGTCTGGCTGAAGCAAATTTGAGACCATTAAGGCCTGCAAATGGCCCAAAATTAGAAAGACACCACTTAAACTCAAGGCTGAGTTATAGCAGAGAACACGAAACTTGGACTCTGGATGACTGGTCAAGAGTTATGTTTTCAGACGAGTCTAGATTCTGTTTATACAAGCACGATGGGAGGAAAAGAGTGTACCGAAGACCGGGAGAGCGCTATAACCAAGCTTGTATAGAAGAAAAAGTACCATATGGCGGTGGCTCTATACACGTGTGGGCTGGGATTTCTTCCGAAAGCCGTACTGAGCTAGTAGTGATAGAAAATGGCAGTTTAACAGCAGAACGATATGTGAATGAAATTCTTAATGACTATGTTGGTCCATTTTTAGTAGATATGGGCGAAAATGCTGTTTTTATGCAAGACAACGCCCGCCTGCATACAGCTCAGATAGTGTTCGACTATTTTCACGAAGTAGGTATCACATGCATGGAGTGGTTAGCACGAAGCCCCGACTTAAACCCCATCGAACATGCATGGGACGAAGTGGGACGACGTGTACGTCAACGGAATCCGCCGCCAATCACGCTGCGTGAATTGAAAGGAGCTTTGATCGAGGAATGGCAGAACATTCCGCAGCATCGCCTTAAAAACCTTGTGGAAGGTATGCCGAATCGCATAGCCGCAGTTTTGCAAGCTCGTGGAGGCAACACGAAATACTAACACGCGTAAAAACGTCACATCTTTATACAATTCATATTTACGAAAATGTCAGAAAAACTACCTTTTTCATTCGTTTGACATTTATTGAAAATAGACAACTTTTAATTTGTATTTTTTTATATTCAATAAATTACAATTAAATAATCTTTAATTTAGTTTTTATTTCATAAAAATAAGTTTAGTAGTTTTCAAGATATTGACGATTTTCTAACCGACCCGTTTTCTTTGCGGTCCAGTGTAGTTTTGAAATAGGTCCAATAGTTTTTGAGATATAATGTTTTGAATTACAGAAATATTTTTTTTGTGTTTTAAACAGAAGAAATTTATATTTGTAACAAAACAATAATACAGCTAATTATTTTAGAGGCTAAAATAGCCGTGCAAATACATAATTTCATGTTGGAATGGTTGTTGTGGCCTCGAAGTGGATATAATATGCAATAAAAAAATATACTACAAGACAGCAGATAAACAGGTATTTTAGAAGTAAACCTTATTTTAAACGGTTACAACGCATGTATATTTGTTTTTTTTTTAATAAATACATTCCGATTGTGTCCAAAAAGTATTATTTAAAGATAGCTATGCCTATAGTTATAAAAAGAAAATCAAAATGTTAGCCTAAGTAACATGTTAAGCATACGAAACGTATAAAAAAATGTACACACTCATTATACTCGATTAAAAGTAGTTTTATTTGTAAGATAAGATGTGGAAACTCAATTGTGTAATTGACAATGCATTTACGTAGGTTCGTACATAACACATAGGTCAAGATACTTTCACAGAGCCCTGTCACCGGATGCGCAATCAAAACTTTATTTTCTCACTTTATTATGAAGCTCCTCCACGCTCTAGGAGTCGTTAACACACACTGATCCGCAGTAGGCCCGTGCGGTGGGTCACGGCCTGTTCCGTATACGTAACTCTCACCAAAGGGAAAATCAATGCTGATAAATAAACGCATACGAAGGTTTCATGCCAATATCAACAAAAAAATGCAAAAAAAATCTTTTATTGTACTGAAACCCCCCTTAAGCATATATTCTATTCTACATAAGTATTTATTATTATAACGGTGACAGAAATACATCATCTATCACTGTTGTGTTGACAGACAGACGGACGGAGAGACAGTAAAGTCTTATTGATGCAATCCTTTTAGCATCGGACACGTAAAGTACCTCTTGTGAAGAATGGAACATAAATATTTAATTAAATGTATACTAATGTTATAAAGCTGAAGAGTTTGTTTGTCTGTTTGAACGCGCTAATCTCAGGAACTACTGGTTCGAATTGAAAAAATATTTTGGTGTTGAATAGACCATTTATCGAGGAAGACTTTAGGCTATATAAAATCACGCTGCAACTATTAGCAGCGAAGAAATAATGGAAAATAATGGTCACTAGTTAATAAATATATTTAAAAAAATACATATAAATTAGAAACATTATAGGTAATCCTTATATTTTTATAAAACCACGCCTGTTACTTATGAAACTCATTGAATTTTAATCTTATAGATCTATCAAAAGAACTTTAACGTAAAACATATCGAATTGTAATGTCATATTTAAATAAAACATAGTTTTTTTGTCACATCTGTCGTCATAACCAAAAATACTGATGTTCCGATTGTTCTAACCTAATCGTATATTTTAAAAAAACTTTTGTGGACCACCAAAGTCGATCATAAAAATACATCGGGATCCTTTATGACTACATTTTGAACTCATTGCCTCTAGAGATAGGGTAGTAATTTGTTTGACAGTATAAACGGTAGTGTATTCTGTTCAACTTAGTGTCTATTAAAAAACAACATAATGCTTACTCATTCGGTGAAACTTTTCTATTGACAGACATTTTTATAAGACCATGTTAACTTTGCAGTTGAAATTATACAAAATATATTTCGTATAAAATTTGTATGTAAACTCATATCTATCTATCTTATATATAGATCTTTAACAGAAAAATGACAATCATTTTTTTTTCCTTACTTTATTTTACTCATAGTATATATAGTGTCCTAGTTCTCTATGTTTACGTCAAATAAAATTTTGATTTGATTTAATAATTTCGGGTATGCATTCTCGATAGAGTTTACGAACGCAATTCAACCGAATTCGGTTTCTAACTCGTAACGATGCTTATGTCAGTTGGTAAGAAATTTTACTGTCAAGTAATCGGTACTTGTTAGTTGTCCAGCAAACAATTTTGACAGCTCCGTAAATGTGATTTAACGATCGCTATCAGTGTCGAGTTCAAATTAAAAACAGAATCAGAAAGTAATTAATTTTCATACGGTATTATAATTGTTTTTAAGTAAATATAATGAGCCGCTTTTGCCACTGTTTTTTTAGATTAATATAAAGAAGGAGAAATATTACATGAATTCAAAATGTTATTTAAGCAAATAAAATTATTATTTTATTAACATGTAACTTAAAAGTGTAAGTTACCTTAAAGTCACATTAGAGACGGCAAATATAAATTTGTAGCTGCGTACCGTACACCGCGGACCTGCAGTGTGTGGTCCCTTTTATACTTTTTTTTCGCTTTCTCGAGATTTTGATTAAGTCGTTACAATAAAATGAATGAAGACGGGTGATGTCATTTTGACTTGTAACGCCCAGTTGATTCTGACATTATTTTATATGGTGTAGTTATTTACTTCTAAAACTTAAACGGTTCTTTGCACAATAATAAATTATTATAAGCTATTTTATATCCGTATGTCTATCTATCCCAGACTTCGCGCAGAATCTATTACTAACCATTAGTACATATATAATTTATAAAGTAACGCTACCATAAAACCTCGATAAATTCGTAGTTTCTTACACTTTTAAGTTACTCGCTAAAATTTTTGTTTTTGAGTCATAGTAATAGATTTCCCATTTTAGCTTCAAATACCGAGGTTATTTTTTAATTAATAATTGAATGTCATTCCGTTTTTAAGACAGATGCAAAAATAATATCTGAATAACTGAATTAATTAAAAATTATTACGACAACTTTTGAATCGTGGCAGAATTTAAAAAAAAATGTCATCGTTTTAAATTAATTAGTAATTTACCACTTTCCCACTAAAAGGTACCGTGTGATAAATTCTAGTGGCAGTTCTGAGACAGCGTATTTCTATTTTAAAAGTAATTTCATGGTAAAATCAATGGGCAAATCGTATCGCTCCACGCCCTGCTAGCACTGTCAACCTTCACGGCGTAATGACGTAAAAGTCTGTCCCTATTTAAGGCCACGAATCAGTTATATTATCAATGTGATAGTTTGGTTCTTATAGTTTGAGCGTTAATAGTGTAATAGACAATGTTACCGTTATCTATGCAAAAAAAAAACTAGAAATTTGCTTAAAATTAAACCGTCGTTGCTGTTATAGTTAAGTATTATTTTTGACCGACTTCAAATAAAAGGAGGAGGTTCTCAATGTAGCCGGGCCGGAGGTATGAGCCGGGCCGATTTTGATGATACTTTCTTTATTTGAAAGCTAGTGCTTGCCGTATCCCATTTTAATTTGGTCCAGATCTGGCAATGGTATGAATCTGTCTTAAATTTGCATTAAGTATGCGTGATGTTTATTTAAATGCATCAAATAAAAATTGAAAGAAATGGAGCCGTCTTCAAATTAAAAAAAGTGAAAAATAATACTTATCTTAAATACGGTTATTAAATATTTTAAGAAACATTGAAGTCAGGCGGTTAATATTTAATTCACTACAGAAAACTTCAGCCCGATCTATAGATTTACATACTTTAAGCCTTAATGATATAATCTTATCAATAATATATGTTTTTGTAATAATGTTCTTGTGGGAAAAGTAAAAATCCTTAGTCTGAAATCCTTAATAGAACGAACTAAAAATCGACATAAAATGTTTAATGTACGTACGATGGGATCAATTATAGCAAAAAGTACATACGGTTGTCTGATTTGTCAATAAAATTTCTGAATATTTCCTTTCTACTTTCAGTTAAAGCCATATTAAACCTTACCCTTAAATACGTCGTGCTGACAAAATTTCACGCCTGTCAACTCCTGCGCCGAGCATGACAGACATCTACTATTTTTATTTAAAAGTTACATGTTAATAAACCAGTACTGCAATACGAATTATTTCAAATATGACATAAATATGAGTTCTACATATAACTGTCTTGTACTTATTGCATTAAATATATAACTCATTGCAATAAGTAAATGATTATAGAATTTTGTATAATTACATATAAGATTGGCATATAAAGATATTTCTGAATAGATTTTATTCTTATTTTAAAACATAATTTTATCTGTTTTTTTTTAAGATAGTAGAGTAAACCTAAAATATTCTCTATATATTATGATTAATTAACTCCAGATGTTTCCGAAAATGTACTAGTTTACCAAACATACCAAAAAGAATTATGATCCTTTCTTCCCTTTTCTCTTTGCATTGATCTATTTCAAAAACAATAGGAAAGTAACTCATCAAACTATAAAATAAATTTAAACATCGTTAATTTCAAACATTGTTAATGATAAATTTAAACATTGTGGATCTCGACATGATTTTACCCGCCCGATTTCAGTTTTTTTTTTTTGTGACGACGACATCTTCTAATAAATTTAGACACATTTAATTCCTAATTCCATCTCCACCGTGACGTATTCGCATGAAAAAATATCTGTCTTATGTTAAAAAACCGAAATTTTGTTAATTGCTTTTTTTTTTTAAATCATATCCTATTATCCAATAGGATCCATATTGAGAGCATTGTTTTAAGAGGGTGACAAACTAAAAATAGAGCTTTCCAAAGCTTCGCAATAACAAACGTACAGGATATTTAAATTCCGAAGTACCATAAGTCAGTCACAAATTTCACGGTTGCCAGTTAGCGACTTGCTGTGTGACGAATGGCAACACCTTTTATGTTTGTTTTAATTCATTATGTTGGCAACACCGAGATTTATTACGGGGAAAATTTTATTTGCCGCAAATACAGAGGTAGTAATATTCGTGTTATATTAACTGGTAATATGTTTGCAGTTAGTAGAGGTACATATAATCTTAGCTATAGTACGCATAGAAAAATACACAAGAATGTTGAATCTACATTAAAGTTTTACTATTTACTTACCTTTAAATATATATTTGTTAAAAAACTGGACGTTAATGACGCGTTTAAAGTTGTTAAGCTGTATTTACCTGAAACAAACAATGATTTATTAATATTTGCCTTAAAATGTGTATACATATGTCGCATGTACTTGTTAAGAGGTGCTTCGGTTAGTGCAGACAGAGAACTGGAGATAAATTCTTGATTAAGCTTGAACGATATTAAATTTTATATTATAACGCAAAAAAGACTGTGAAACAAAAAATGGATTTAAAAATAGAAACTAAATTGTATGTATGTTGATGTGTGTTAGGAAATTATAGAATGTCTCAACTTTTTTTATATTTCTCTCAAGTCGTACAAAGCTACGGATTTGGTGAATTCCTTGTTATTAATTTTTGAGACAAATAAGAGTCATACGGTGAAGCCTTGTAAAGGTTGAGTAGATCTCTAATAAATAAAATATTATTTGTATAATACGCCAGCTATATATACAAAGTATAAAATAACGCTGTCTGTGCATTGATATATTTTAAACTAAATAAATGATTCAGATCCAGTTTTCATTACTATGTGATTTAGTTATTTAAGAGAAAGGTTTATATGTAGAATATCACAAAACTTTGAAATACATTATATAGATGATATATTTATTGACAACCTACGTCGAAAAGTGACCTACACTGTCGGTTTTAGGGCATTGCTAGCTCTGAGGACCTGGATTCAATCCTGCATCAATAAATTAAATAAACTTTCCTATTTCGACTAAAATCTAACTATTTTAGTATCTTATTTGGTTCACATTCAGCTTCCAAACCATTAGTATTTAATACTTTTCACTCCTCGAGAATCGTTCTAAAGAGTTTTGTATACAAGGTAAAACAACTTAATGTCCCTCGATCTAACATAATACTTAGTTATGATTTCACCATTCAACATTAACTTCACCATTTCCTTCGAGTTTGACAATTTTGCAAAAGTATAGTCTCTATATTTTTCTAACCAGTATAGCAACCAGTTAACTCTCTACATGCGTTTTTTTAGCGGTTAAACGACTAAGTTGTCGAACTGGTGACAAATTCTTGATCATCATTCTCTATCAATCGTTCTTCATTATTAAAGTACATGTCAAAGCAGTAAAATTCACCCTAAATATGCTTAGATGTCATATCCTATGACTAGACAATTAGTCGGTCTCACCCCTGACAACGAAACAAAGATAACAATATCGAGTTAATATTGCATTCGCAATTATATCTAAGCGCCATCTAACGTCATAAAGTGATAACTAACGATCCCGCGTCGGAAATCATTATAAACTCATCAGAAGTTGTTAAATGGCAATTTGTGTGAGATAAATTTTAAATAAGTAAAGTAATTTCGTAAGTTTCGATTACGTCAGTTTAGGCACAGCACGCTTCCGAGATCACGTATAAATATTATGAGATCACAATAAAATAGTCACGTGGATCAAGAACGCGTTAATATTTAACATAAAAAACGAATTTTCTAAAACAAAAGCGAAAGATTCATATGCAATAAGTCAAACGCTAGAAAAGGTAGTATTATTATAATTTTTTACCCATTTTTGAAATTACTCTCATATGTAAAGAAACAAAATATTTTAACTATTTTTTATAGCAAAAACATTTTTTTTATAATATCATAATATAAATAAAAATTAAACTATGACAATTCTACCAAATACGCTTAAAAAATAGAGCACAAAATGAAAGACTTAGAAAAACAAAGAAATAATCTTACCCAATTAAGAAACTTACAGAATTAAAACTACATATATTTTATTTATATGTATAAAACACAGGATCATAATTCTTAATATTATGTACACATCATTAACAATTTATTTGTATAATAATCTAGAAACAGATAATCTATAGTAATGAGTCTATATAATAATTTGAAGCAAATTGAAATCTGATCTAAGCCAAAGAACTTATTAATTATTCGACATCATAACTTGTCTCAACAACAAAAGATGGTAACATTATAAAATGCTAACATTTTCCAGTAATATTCCCTTGAACTATTTTTAATTTTTTTGTCTTAAGAGGCTGGCACAGTTGTTGTTGGCACAATCAGTGACGACTCAAAATAACATTATCCCGTTATTTTAAATTAATCAATCATTAACCATAATAAAGTGATGTCAAAATTATGAAATGTCGTAAATAGAAGTGTACTCCATGACACATCAGTGTTAAGTTACATTCATCAGGAGGTATCAGTAAGCGGGTGCGCTTTGATTAAAAGAAATTGCTTCAAACGATCTAATGGCCGTCGTAACTGTTGACGAAATTAGGTAATTGTGTGTCACGCCGACGACTTTGGGGCTTCCTTAACTGATATACAATTAGCTATGCAGGAGTGATATGCCTATACTTTTTTTAATTTCGTGATACTTTTTCTATGCGTTTTTATATGGCTCGAATATCTTGGTTTCACGTTCAAGCGAGGCCAGCAACGTTCTTTTTTTATTTTTTTTTCTTACGCTTAATTGCTTGTTTTCATATAATATATTATCTCACTATGAATAGTTTATTAACATAATTCAACGATTAATTCAAGATTTATTATATAAGCCGTATACAGATCGTTTTATTTTAATATAAATTTACTATGCCATCTGTTTATGTCACTAGATATATACTGCTTTGTTCTAGCAACTTAGCAGTTGTAAAAATGATATTATTAAATACTGTTTTCCCGCCTTCGTAATTTATAGTTTGTCACCCGCGTATGATGAAGCTCCTCGTAGGCGAAGGAATTTTTTAATTTCGGAGCCTAGTCAATGCAAACAGACAATCAATCCTTTCTTTCTTTATATTATTAAGTATAAAATGCACTGTAAAGTCAAGCTATGATAAAGCACCATATAATCATACTAGCTGTGCCCGCGTCTTCGTCTGCGTGGAATAGTGATTTTAAGCACATTTTTAATTTTTAGGCCTCCGTACCCAAAGGGTTAAACGACATCCCTATTATTAAGACTTCGCCGTCTGTGTGTCTGTCACAAGGCTGCATCTCATGAGCCGTGAAAATTAGATAGTTTAGACAGTGGCGGACTATGGGGGGCGGAGGGGGCGGTCCGACCCGGGTCTCTTGTCCTGGGGGCCTCCAAATGGCTGCTTTAGGGGTTGAACTGCCTTATCTTTCTTATGACCAGCTTCGTTGTTAACGTTAAACGCAATATCAAGTTTCTGCCCCGGTTGGAAAATGTTGTAGGCGCGAGCCTGATGCCGGGCCCCCGACGAGGTCAGTCCGCCACTGAGTTGAGATTTTCTAATCATCTGTAGATAGTATAGATAGAAGACAAGGTCTCTTTCGAATTTTAACCAAGATACAGAGTGACTCTACATGAAATTTTATATAATAAAGGACTACGCAGGCAAAGTAGATTCATGTTGAAGAGCAAACACTGTTTTAATTAACAAGCAAACCCTTGATAGGAATAAGCTTCTTTTTGACAGTATTTAAAATATGAGAAATGTGTTATATATATATATTCTTTTTTAATAAATATATTTTCTTTCTTTCTTTCTGTTATATTGATGAGATAAGAATTATGTAAAAAGGTTAAAAACCTTCTAGGTACACGGCATTAAGAATGTTTTACTATTGTGAGAACATGCCTATTGGTGTTCTGTTTCTGAATATAAACTTATGATGTAATGGGTGTGCACTTCCAAGTAAAACACTCAATGTCGAACATGTATGAATATAAAATTCTGTAACTTACCGTGCGCTTTATTTACTACAGAGCACATCTAATTCATTACGAGAATTGTAAAACAAAAACACTCCTCCGTCTTTTATAGTTAACCTCATTTGAGATATAAGTCATTAGTTAAATGATTTATATTTTGCAGTAATCGAATCGTACATTACCTTCTTGTATAATGAAGTATGTTATTTTTGCTATTTTATTTGAGATATAAATTATTATGGATGTAAATTAATAAGCATATCGTTTGACGTTAAAATTTAGTAATATTGAAACACAGATGAAATACTAAAGCTAATATTTAGTTACATGATACCTATAAAATAAATAATCAGAATGATATAAGACACTAACCGGATACATAACACAAATCTAAATTCCAGCGCCGCGGCCACTGTATAACCATGACCTAGCTAACGAATTTTTTGGAAATACCTACTTCGATGTAAAGCCATAACCTATATATATAAATGTGAAAGGTCACTCACTCACTCACTCATCACGAAATTTCAGAAACTACAAGTGCTAGAAGTTTAAAATTTTGCATGCGGGTTCTTTTTAAGATGTAGGTGCTCACTGAGACGGGATTTTATGAAATTCAACTCCTAAGGGGGTAAATTAGGTGATGAAAGTTTGTATAAAACTTCGTTACTAAAAGTGCTACGAGTTTCAAATTTTGCATGCTGGTTCTTTTAAGGACGTAGGTGCTCAATAGACGGGATTTAACGAAGTCAACCCCTAAGGGGTTGAATTAGGGGATGAAAGTTTTTATGGAATTTTCTCATTTCTGAACTTAAAACTAGATCACGTGGGCGAAGCCGCGGGCGAAAGGCAAGTATCATATAAATTTATAATCACGCGCTTAACTTAAATACATTAGATAATTCAAAGCGCTTTCATTAAACTAGACTTTTATTTGAGTAAAGATTATTGAACCATCAATTTAATTATGCTTCACATTGCAACATGTTGTCAAGAACAAAATCAATTTCCAATATCACTATTACGAAAAGTAATAGTGCCGACGATTTTCTACAATATCCGAACTTATTCAAAGTATTAGGTACTTAATATTTCACTAAGATTTAATGTCTGATTCTATAAATAAAGCTAACTGAGCAAAATAATAAATTCTGGCGATATCCGAAGAGGCTACGATGATATGAAAGAAAAATTATCAGATGACATTGACTTATCACCTTTTTGCTACATCAAATCTGTTGCAACAGAATCAGTGCGTGTCGTTTTGACTAGTACAGGTAAGAAGTCGCTATAAAAAGATGGAAAAAAAAATCACTAATGTCGCCGAGTCGTTTTAGAGGCCGTATTATACAGTCTGTTTCACAAACTAGTCTTAATTTTAATCCTGTTAAACTACGTGTAAATAACCGAGACAATGCAGAGAATTTCATTTTCCAACGTAGATTATGTTGTGATAGATACCAATTATGTTGTGATAGATGACGTAGATACCAATAGATTATGTGTTATGGAATCGATTGTATTTTAGGGGAAGAACATTTCTAAGTGTGCTATGAGATCATCTTCTCGGACTCGAGAAAGTTGTAGGCGTTATGCGTCAACAGATGCTTGCTGTATTTATGAAACACATGCGACCTCGTGGCAGAGTGGCTGAGAGGCAGGTTATGTTGTCATCCCTGAGGTGCAGGGCTCAATTCTTTATCTTTTCTATATTGTTTCAGGTCGGGTTTATTATATTATCTTTTAGTGTTTCAACTTTTCGTAACGCAAAGGCTTAGTTAATGAATTTGGGATATGAAAAATTTATACTATTATTGAGTTTAATTACTACTGCTTTTGATTCGTCTACATTTATTTCGAAACCGTGATTCCCGTGGAACCTTTTAGTGTGATGAAGTGTACCAAACGTCAATATATCTTTCATCAAAATCCATCGGGTCGTTTTCGCGAGAAACCAAATGTAGAAACATCCAAACAAAAATAAACACATGTTGTTAGAATGCAATATAAACATAAAATAACCACTGAGCTTTAATTCAACGTTTAAATATATCTTATACTAGATATATTTAAACGTTGGTTTTCCCACGACTTTGCTCGCTTAAAATTTACTACACCATATGTAACTCGCGTAAAATCGCTGTTCAGCGATAAGGCCGCTTATTGCAGAACTATAGTTAATTTTATTTTTTTGTACCATAATACGTATTTATATGTGCTTTTTTGTACAATAAAGTGTCAAAATAAATAAATTGTTTTTCTTCATAGTAAGCTATAAGCGACAAACTTTATTCTTTTAATAATCGATTGTGTTCAAATTTTAAAACTTTATCACTAATCATATAAAAACAGTTCACATATCTTGCAAATATTTAATTGGTATTTCCAACTTATGATGTTATCATCGCGAATTGCAGTAATTTTTCCTTGTCGATATTTATATAAATAAGGAAATTGCGTTGAGTTTTCTTTGCGCCGTTAGATGGCGTTGACATAATAAAGCAGTTCTTTTTGTATTTTCACACGGTATTGTTGTTACCATATAAATGTAAATTGAAAACATTAACATACATTGGAAAGGCGTTTTATGGCTTTCAATCACACCGGTATATAAAGGTCAGTGTAGAAGCTATATATTTTAGTGAAAAGCCACTTTTCTTCCTGATTTGACAAAGTAATAAAAAGACCTCTTAAAGGTCTTTATCGTGAGTATCGCCGACTCGCAATATAATTTATTCTCTTCTTATAAACACGTTTGTTTCACTCACTATTTATGTCACAAAGTAACATAAATACCGGTGCACTACTTCATGTAAATTAAGCTAAAAAATAAAGTTATTTGCGATAGCATTTTTTATAGTTACCTATTAGCAGTTTTTCCGCGACTTTACCCGTGTCGGTCGTGAATTATAGCCTATCTCTTCTACTTATTCCGTTAGCGAAACATAATTAAAAATCCGTTAAGTAGTTTCAAAGCATATTCAATGCTAAAATAAATGTTTATTTATTTTTTACTACACCTCTGTTTACTGAAAAATTAATTAACATAGACATTAGGTAATAAATAAACTCTATTTTTTGTCTATCGCAAATAGCATTATAATTTTTACCGGAATCCAATATGACTGCGGGCCTGGTAGTAATAATTAGTAATGTCATATCATTCTCTATGGAATCTAGTCTCTATGGAACGACATTTGAAACAATATTATCCACCAATAATTGATCGATGTATTTGGAATAATAACGCCATTGATAAGGGATAGCGAGACTTAAATGAGACCTGATCACAGATGGAATCGAGACATAACATTGGAGATTAGCAATCCACTAGTCCAATTGTTGGATGATATAAAAAAGATTTGAATCTTTGATCGGGATAGAGTCGCCGCAAACAGAGTATATTAAAGAGAAATACCGAGAGGAATGTGTCTGCAGTAGCAGAGATATATGATTTCAGGACACACAAAATATAATTGACTCCATCATACTGTTTTACTTGTAAATAATTCATAATCCGTTAACGACATATCTTAGATGGAAATTGTCTCACTTCTACCGAATTACACAAAATCATAACCCTCAAAACGTATTAAGTACATGTACAGTTGCAGCGATAACTTCTTTGAAATACTACAGACAAAAATCTATACTCTGAAATACTACAAACAAAAATCTATACTCTGAAATACTACAGACAAAAATCTATTTGGTAGTAATTTGATATGTTGAGAGAATTTTGTTACAATATGAGATACTAAAGTGTATTTTGTGTTGCATATGTTCGCTAAGCAAAGAACCCATTATCATAAAAGTATTGAACACAAAAGGAACAAATATTGGTTAAAAAAATCTGAACACGTAGTAATAACAGCTACGTTACAATGCTATAAAATAATATCAGTTCTAAATAATTTCATTAGATTCCGAATACAAACGTGACAGATTTTTTTATCACTTATCACCAATATAAGCAGACCTATTGATCCAAACACGTCGGTGAACAAGTAAGCTCACTTCGAAATTTTCTATATAACATATTAGGTACACATTTTTATGTCAATGCAACTGGAATATAAAATCGTGTAAGTTTATAATTAAGTTTCATAAACATAGCTCTAAATAAAATGGTTTTCTTTGTAAGTGGTAACTGGGAGCCTATTATTAAATTCTTGTTACGAGACCTGCTAAAGGAATTTTTGGGTCAAGTATTACTGACTTTCCTCTTGCAGCAAAAAGCAAAGACTCGTCATTAGGATAATACAAAACGAAGTCTGTTGGAAAATTTTATTTATTCTATTTTAAGGTTTTACTTTATCATTATTAATATACAAAATTATTATTATATTCCGGTATACTATTACGTAATAAGTTAATTCTGTTAATTCAGTTATTCAGAGGATTGAAAACGTAGTTCAACAGAATGAAACCTTTTAGCCTAGTTTGTGCAAAGAGAATTGCTACCAATGGTCTATTTAAATAGATCAAACAATTTAAGCCACTCGAATGCATCATCTGAAAATGCTCCCTAAAATATAACCGATGAATGACACATGAATGACTCGTGAACGAGTTCATGTTACAAGTGTCCAGCTATTCGCTACATTATTCTTCAAATTAAAAGATCTTATGTTTGACAGCAGATACTTAATCAACAAAAAGTAATTATATGTAACAAATCGTGCAGTCTATATACGAGGCAATATCTTCAAACATACAACTATAATATCTAATGGTAGGACCCCAAATATCGTCCAAGAATGTAAGAGTATATTCGGTTAACCGTAAAGCAGTGTTACTCGTATTGTTAAGTTTGACTATTGGACGAGTCAACACGACGCAAAAACTGGTTATAAAATATCAATGTAAATGGTCGCTTTCAAACTTTTTTAACTGTACACATGGAATAACTATATGACTTTAAACCTTATTACTGTCCTATAACAGTTCTATTACATATTGTAACTAAAGTAATGTTACTATGTAGGTTGAAATTTAAACCGGTAGCTCTAAATAAATAATTTTATCTACTTATGTAGGTGCTTAGTTTATAATGGTGGCACACAGTCTGAGGAGTGAAAATAGATAGTTGATTGGACACAAGCTTTGCCTATAAAATCGCACCATAAATCATCCAGAAGCATTGTATATTGAGTAAGTATAATTGCCTACAGATACGAATGTAACCTAATGATTTAGGTGTCCAAACCTTAGAAGTAACTTATGGTCCAAGCATCGAAAACTTCGTTTTTTTTTCGTTAATATATTCCATAGGAGCGAGGTTATACTAAGGATTCTTCGCATTACTTTCTAGCAGTATACTAATAAATGTGTATACTAATAAACAGTTTATTTTTATGATTAAGAGGGGTAAGAAAAAATTCTATATCTGGCTGTCGTAATGCGCTCGGCAATAAGATATATAGGTACAAAATGGACTTTAATTCAATTCTCTAAAACTATTCCGATTATTGTAAAAAGTACTGCATAATTCCTATGCCCAAAAAGTAACTCACATATTTCTTACTTTTTGGGCATAGGAATTATGCTGTACTTTTCTTTCTTTTAAACATCGCAAAATGAATTGTGAATTTCAAGAGTAAGTTGGTGGTTTTCTTTATATCGATTAAATTATATAAGTTCACATTTTGGCTGTGACACACTTAGAAATATGTTTTTCCACATATTGAATTACAACTTATTTGGACGTTGATCTTCTGTAATAAACTTCGATTAATAAGGCACTATATTAAACTTAATTAGAAACGAAACAGTATACTAATTACTCTGCTAAACATCTAAAAATACGGTAGCTAAAATTGCAGGTTTTAATAAACCATAAAAGCGACTATATAAACATAATCGTGCGGGTGCATCCTCAGACCATAAAGTTTTTTTGCATCGATACATAGGCTTGTTAGTATCTCATAATTACGCTATAAAAAGTGAAGATGGAATTAAAATGTGTAACCGGCTTAAAACGATGACATTAAGTAGTTAAAGGCTTAGTTTCATTGGTCAATAAGATGGTCGATGTACCGTATGCGTGGCCTCCTAGAAGCTTTAAAAAGAAATTTATAAACAAAAAAATATTTCTCCCATCTATAAAAGCAAGTGTCATTATCTGTATACAATCTCGCGGTAATCACCGCTAATCTTATCTATATGAGTGTATTTATCATTACGTTGATAATTTCTATATTGGGGTCCTATCTCGTAATCATTACACGTCATAATCGGACAATATTTTGTTTTTTTTAACATTGTGCTATTTATTACATAAAATAAAATTTCCTGTCTTTTTTCTAATTTCTTTATAATGTGGGCATTTATATTCCTTTACTATATTACTCGATCAATCCAAATCTCTCTCTGTGTATGTTTGTCAATCATCTTCTACTTATATCCACATTCATACCCTCCTTCTCTTCAAAAATCAACTACTGTTAGTTTAATAAAAAAACTCGTCTGAAATAGAGATAGCGTAAGAAGAAGCGAGACTTTTTATCTACTGTCACAGAACTAAACGTATTTTGTATGTATGTGAAACTTTCGTCCTTCGGTATTTTAAAACGTAAAGTCAATTGCGTTTAATCATACGATGATATTTAAATAATTATTTGTCGTTTTTAGTTTTTAGAGGAAGCTCATGTATTGAAAATAATATAGATAATCCATTACCACCTTAAATGCTAAACAATATATTTAAAGCGACTTGATATTTGTTAAGAAACTTCTTCTGGGAAACAACCTATGTTCGTTTAAACAAGTGTTACCTCAATTCAGATATATTCCAAGAAATCAATCCGTTTATTTTCTCACCAAAACAAAAGAAGGCCTGTTTTATATTTTCTATTTTATATAAATAATATATTGCATTTTCTACATAAAAAAATTATTATTAATGGTGATTTTACAAGTGAAATCACTAATCTATGTAATATTAGGGGTTAAAGTATGAAATTGCCGTTTTATTGTAATGACAATAACGTATTGTAATCTTCATGGTTTGAGGTTTTCGAAAGAAACTTTTTTCAAATGGTTTCTATGATGTTCTTCTTTTAAAAAATGTGAGCCATTTTAATATCGACTTTCAATTTTTTTTGTTATTCAACTTAAACAAGATAGATGGATACAACAAAAATTCGAGTGATTTTTGAATATGAGTTCCGACGCGGAAGTAACGCGGCAGAAACAGCCCGCAATATCAATGTTGCGTTTGGAGAGGGGTCTGTTAATGAACGCACCGTGCGATTTTGGTTTAAACGCTTTCATGATGGAAACTTTGACTTGAAGAACGAGCCATGAGGAGGACCGCCCACACAGGTTAATAACGATGAATTAAGAGAGATGGTGGAAGCAGATCCTAGTCAATCTTCCCAGGAATTAGCGTTATGCTGTAACGTTACCTTACCCAAAATATTGATTTATTAGCGTCAAATTTATAAAATAAAAAAATACGGAAATGGGTGCCTCATGATTTGACTGATATGCAGAAAGAAAACGGTATAGAAATGAAGGAATATTGGATCGAATTATGACATGTGATGAAAAGTGGATTCTTTATGATAACCGTAAAAGAAAATACAATGGCTGGTCAAACACCACAACAGTGTCCTAAAACAAAACTTACCAATAAAAAGGTAATGGTAACTGTTTGGTGGTCTCAGCATGTTGTTATTCACAGTTTAGTTTTCTCCGATCTGGTCAAGCAATAACGGCAAATGTCTATTGTGCCGAACTTCGAACAATGTTGGCAAAACTAGCAGTAAAACAGCCCCGACTCATGAATCGATCTCTTCATCATTATTGCTCCATGACAACGCGAGACCTCATACAGCACGAGAAATCGTTTTGACCCTTCAGGAACTGCAGTTAGAAACTATTCGTCATCCTCCGTATTCGCCAGACCTTGTTCCAATGGACTACATTTTTTTTTCATGATTTGGACAATTATCTACGTGACAAGAAGTTTTCTTCCCAGGAGGCAGTACAAAATGCTTTCACACAGTTTGTGCAGTCTAGATCCTCAGAGTTCTATCGCAAAGCCATAAATGACTTTCCTATTATGTGGCAGCAATGTATAGATAGATAATAATGGTAACTATTTTGATTAAATGAATTTGTTAAAAATTAATCAATTTTGATTTTCAGGATGGATGCCGCTCATAGGTGAGTGTTCGAAAAATTTATTATCTTGAGCTCACCTGTGCTTCAAAAAGCACGCCGTTGATCCTTGTTGGATCTGCAGTTGTTAACACACCCCAAAACGTTCAATATAAAAAAAAAAATTAATTTAACAAAAACCCTTAATAAAGATGTTACTTTTAGAAACCAATTTTTTTTTATTATTCGAATAATATAATATTTATAATATAATATTTAGCTCCAATAAAACTCATCCTTGTTTTACTATACTGCAAACACTGAAATTCCTATGCTGGATCTCTTACGATTTCGATATAAATTATTTGAAAGTGCAAAATCTATAAAATCCATTCAATGCTTCATGATATCTAAGTTATAAAACACGATTTATGCAGATACTAAAAATATAATTCAGAAATATTTTAAATAAGATTATTTTTTGGAATAAGTTTTGAGAATCTAGAAATATAAACAAAAACTGAATAGATAACACCCTATCAATATGAACATAAAATAGTCTAGAATTACTAAAAAGTTTAATGCGCACAAATACTTAACTTTATATTTTTTGAGTGTAACTATCCAACCAGTAATTAAAGCAACAATGCTATTTTTTGCTTAAAAAATTGATGTAATCGATTAATTATGTAGACAAACTTCCTACGGAAATTTTGCGTCTTAAAGAAATGTTTGACTCATAGTTTATCTCAGAAAAACCGCAAATCACAACCGGCGATATCGCAAAAAACATAAACATTGAACAAGTTCAGGCCTAATCTTACACAAAAACAATTACATGTGAACATTCACTATCGGCGACAGTAAAATTAACATTTCAAGCGAAAACTCGTAAAATCTTTACAACGCCCATTAACATCTTTTACTTGCTTCTCCTTAATTAGAAACAAGATTGGCTGTTAAAACAAAACACGAGATAAAAGTACCAGCAACACTTCGTAAAGAAAAAGACCACCAGGTCTAAACAATGCTCCCATACAAACGGATCGTATGCACATTTCAAAATCACTCACCATGCAAGTCAGCATCTGGATGGACCAAGACACGATGACAGTTGAAAAAACACTAAAACATCATTTAATTTTTCAGTAATCGGACACAAAAATGTTAATATATTCAAATAAAACGGTCGTCCAAAATCACTTCCTTGTGGGACTCCTAAAAAAAGATAATGTTTTATTCGTATTTTCGATCGACAAAAGTGCGCGAGAGTGACGCGTGCCGTTCAATAGCAGCCTGTTCACAATACTGATCGCCGTCTGAATGCGCCGGCGCGGCCCCTCTGTTTACTACACCATGTGCAAGCTTATCAAATGCTTCACTCCAAACAAATACTTAAATACTTTAGTAATAAAGTAGCATTTTGCGCAATCATTTTGTTTATTCAATTCCTTATCTGTGTTAGTAAGTCGGACATATGTATTTGTCATCCAGATGAATGAAATATAAACTCTACGCATAGAGCTTTTACTCTCCGCGTTCATAATAACCTTAATTAATGTTTTCAACCGCATCATATGTTAAAGTCCTTACTTAATTATTCCTTCTCAAGTAACAAGTGAATCATGATTATTTATTTTAGGACCTTTTTTATCGTTTATATTTGAAAGAGATATAGTTTCTTGGAATGTGAATATGAAATTACTTTTACCACTTCTAAACTCTCCATATGTGAAAATAGCCTGTATGTTTTACTGAGAAGGGATCTCATAGCATTACTCCAAAATGTTTAAAAAGAATACTCAAAGTTGAGTCTTACACACTACACAGTAATTCTTAATGACATTTGATTTCATAATTGATGATCGTATACAGCCAAATCCACAAATAGATCGATGAACAAAATCTCAATTATGTCAGTTCAATAAACTCTGATTTTCCTCTTGTATTACTTTCAGTGCACCTGCTTTTAGAATGTTTTTACCTGCTTCCGTTTTACGTGAAACGTGAAACGAAATCGAGTGTATCACTAAATATATTTCCAATGACCTAATACATCAAAGTTCAAATTCCGTAAAATAATGAAATCCCAAAGATTACACGCTAATACAATGCACATTATGTTTATTAAATCTGCCGTATAATTTGAAGACAGTCAAATTTAAACATTCAGTACCTTAAAATAAAGACATTATTTGTGACGTTAAACAAAATATTTACGATCTTTTGTCACGTCACGGTTCTTCGAAAAGATTGAACGAACATGTCATAGTTTATTGTTGATCTTGTGAATAGCTTTAATTTGGTAGGCCTGAATAGTGTCACGTAATCCTGCCAAATTTGCACTTTACAATTCCAATTATGAGCAATTTCTTCAAAAGAAAAATTTTGATAATTTTGTTTTGTAGAATCCACAGTTACTTACCAATAATTAAAATACAGGAAAAGGAAACCTAATTGATTAATGGAATCCAATCTTCTGAATATTCCCCACTATCGATTTAAAGTAAACATTAAACTTCTGTTCAACTTTTTATTGATTTGACGTTACTCATTTGATTTTATTTTAATTGTTTCAGATACTTAAGTATTATTAATATTAAACAATTCATTAAAAATCCTGTTCCAATTATACTATTTACTTATACATATATATCTATCTATTTACCAAGATTTTTTATAATCCACAAATCATCATTATTATCGAAGCAAAGTGTCATATGAACTACATCCTTATGTACGAGGTGAGCTAATCACAATTAAGTAATTTAGTTTTACTGAGCTACCCATAGGGATTCGTAGTTAAGTTTTAAACGTTTATTAAACCGTATATCTCTCTGCTGTACTAATCAAGGTAGAACTAAGACTCTTGTTAGAATACTAACTAATTAATACATAGCTGAATAATAGCACTCAATATACGGATTTACAGCCAATTATAGTAAGCGAATCCCGGTTGATGAATTGTTGTTATTATAATTTATTATAACCAGATTACTAAATATAATGTTTTCGAGAAATATTACCACAGCTTTGCTATCATTAAAGTTCATTATGCAGACGAAGGCGCTTAAAATAGTGGAATACTTGTAATGGATTCAAAAACCCAAATCAAATAAATTAACTGTTTAACTAAACCAGATTATAAATATTCGTGAAAATGAAATTCCTCTTCACCCACAAAGACATCATCATCAAAATCTAAGCCGTAAATAAATATATAAATGGAGAATTAATACTAATACCTACACGAAATTAGTTCATATCCGTTTTTATTTTCCCTTTCCCATTTAATATGCATTTTGACTAAAAGGGACCCGTAATATCATCTTAAGCTGGATTTACTATTAGACAGAAGAGGATTAGATTAGACGGAAATATAGAACAGAGAAGGAGAATCTAAAGAAGAAGACATAAATAAATAAAATATAAGAGACGAGAAATAGAAAGTGACGCAAACCTCTGTGACGCAAACACTGACTGCATGCATTTTACAAAAATGATATCCATGATACCCAAAGTTACGAAGAAGAATAAAATAAATATTTAAAATCTATTAATGATTATTTAACATTTTAATTTTATAGACGCTAATGTTAATGAAAAAATGTTCACACCTATTATCAATATCACCAATTAGTGAATTAGAGATAATTTACTTGGTATATCGACATTGATTACTAGTCTCTAATTGGTAAGGAGAGTGTAGAACGTCATAAAATCGCATCCGTAACTCCTAACAAGTTAAAGTAATTTAAATAACTTAAGACAGAGAAAATTATGTTTTCTAGAGACAACTATTGACACCATGCTTTGAGAGGGAAATTATAGGAATACGCTTCTTGTTTAAAATGTATTGGTACAATAAATTCGAACAATCTATTAATATTATTTCTAATGTACAATTTTGAAAAATACACTATGATATAGATAAAAATTAATTCTAATTTGTTATAATTTTTTTATATTTCATTATTAAATTGAAAAACAAAATCTACAACAATTTCTCATCATAATAATAGTAGTACAGTTATAGCGTATCTTAATGTCAATTACAGACTTTCGTATATGTGTGTGTGTGTGTGTTGTATGTGTGTCATAACAATCCACTATTCCATACTATTGAAATATAATAAATATTTAAAATAAACAGCAATTATTGCAGTTTCACGCCATTGATTGACAACTGTTTTTAAATCGGTCAATCAGCTTCGGAGTTAAATAAAGACATATACAAACTTTCATCATTAATAATATCAAAAATATATAGGTATATTCACTGATTTCTCTTTCATGATTAAAAAAAAAGGATTATCCAATTATTTCATAAAATATAGCCAACAGAAACATAGAGCATAGTCAACAAACATTAGCGTTATAAAGTTACTAAGACACAACGGGAAATCGCACACTTCCTACTTCAACTTTTTTAATTACAGAGTAAACTCATAAACAACCCTATTACTTTGTAATAAGGCCTTATTTCACAGTACTATGTCCTTAAATGTCAACTTTCGTTTACCGCTAAGATTCTTCCTTTTTTGTTTGGTGATCTAAAGAGAAATTAGAATTATGGGAATTGCCGTCAATTTTCTCACTTTTTTCTCAATAGACGATTGCAATGAGTGTTTATCCAATTATAAATTGTGGTGGGATTTCCTAGATTCTGTTGACAGGCAAAACAATATGAGAATAAAAATTTTAAGGTCAACAAAATAGGAATAATGGCGTTACAGTCAATCGGTTATCAACTATTACCTAATTAATTTTTACAACATAAGCTTCATACTACCTGATGTTAGTTTTAATATTATAACTTAGTTTCTTAGATATAATCCAATATTAACACATTTTTAAGTACTAGGAATTTGACATTGTCAGATTTTTATTCCAAATCCAATCCAGACAGTTGTCTATTTGTTCAAACTATCAACAACTACATAGACATTGAGACCACTCGACTTCTATTCGAAAGCGACAGAGCACAAGAAGCTCTCAAGGATATGATCGACACAGATAAAAAAAATCTAAAAGAGAGTGTACACGACTCAATCCAGGTTCCGTAGAAGTACAATCCTGGAATAGTTTTATAGACACTCGGAAAAGTTTATAACCTATATACCAACAATAATAACACATCCAACTAATGACAGTTATCTCTACCAAATGTTTGTTTATATTTATATTTAATATGCTTTGCTATTCCATGATAAATCAACATTGAACTTGCATTGAGCACAGCGCTGTCACAGCATTGAGGTAAGTCAACCAGGAGTACAGTTACCCGCTAAAGAATCCATGTCCATGCCATAGTGTGTAGTATCTGTTTTTGTGAAGATCAATAATTGGATTATTGATATTTTGAGAATTTTTTAAATTTATCGTTTTCCCAAAGAGAACCCTGGTAATAGTCCGTGATCCCAGAAGGAGCTCGGTCCTTGCACGGTTCATTAACGTCGAGACTTCCTGCGGGGATTGACTGTTGACACTGTTGTACCACTGATACATGTTATTCCATCGTCATTGACCTAACCTATTTTGGTGCGAATAGTAACATTCTTGAATCGTCATCGGCACCAACGGCTTTTATTCTTTATTCGCTACAAATGTAAACTAATCACATTACATGATAATATAATATAATATAATATAAGTAAAATGTTATAAATTTAATTAACTTTTATTGCATCACTAAATCTATAAAATGTAAATCTATATTTTCCAGGATCCGTTTTATTTTCATTAAGGAGCAACTTTCATTCGGCAATTAAAAGGTATTATTCTCTTAATCCATAGGTCGAGGTGGTGTAATAAAAAAAAAAGAATCTACAATGGCATTTCCCAGACATAGCACGTGGGTATTGTAATTATGTACTCACTTAGTCGGTGTAAACTCAAAGTTATTCAACCTTTGTTTATAGAAACATCAACCCTTAAAACAGGTAACAAAATAAATGTATGCAAAATTGCATTAACTTTGTTTTTGTTATGCCAGATGTCTGTTGGCATAATACTTATAATATCAATACAACTATTGTTTATTTTTTATTTAGTATTTGCTTAAGCAATAACATTTTATAGTTATGATTTTTTATTACAAAAAGAGAAAGAAAGGTACGGTATTAATTTAATTATTTTATTACGTATTCCATTGAAAAATATACATCTGGCAGATTTCGTATAAAGTAACATTTTACAAATTTCGTAGGTTCTCTTTTACCAAATAGATATTTTAATTATTACACGCTTCAAAAATACGGGATTTACTGGAAATCAGAATAGAATATAATAGAATAGAATATACTTTATTGTACACACACATAACACTTACAATTTCAATTTTAAAAAGGAGACGTACAAATGGGGTAGTGGACGGTGTATATACATATTTACTGTGTAGGAAGAAACAATATAAGCATAAATACTTCACACATATACATACTATATACAAATATACATACATACATACATACATTCATACCTACATACATACATACATACAGAATTCATTTTTTTCGTTATTAATATTACTGTTTTTCAAACATTCAACTCAATGAATTATTGAAATATTTTATTTAGAGATCATGTCGAGATCTCCGGCAAGGCTTCGAAGGTGGAACTTCAAAGTTGGTGATGCAAACGAAACAAGCTATCTGGCGCAAGAACGGACGTCGTTAAAGTAATATTAGTGTATCTAATTATTAGAAAATAAACAATTACCGTTATTTAGTATATTTAGTGAGGGGCCAAGTGTCACGTAGCAGTCAAACGGCCTAACATATTAAACAATTAGTAACCAGGCTACGTTACATTATAGTTAGTGGTGAGAATTATTTTTTTTAATATTAATTTTGATGCTCATAGCCACAGGGCTTGTAAGTCAGTTTAAAGTTTTCGTCATCAGTGAAATAAGCTTACTTCGAAGCTTCGAAGTGACGATGGCTTAGCAATTTTAGGAGCATATTACCCCGTCCAGAAGATATAGTTTTGAATTCGATTTGTGATTGATTTTTAAATATTATACGTTTTTCATATTTCTTAACTTTGATAAAACTGAATTCCGTGTAGAATAAAATTCAATTTTATATTATATTTCAATTTAAATGTTACTAGAGAAAAGCGCATTGAAACGCTACATGTGAAGGCATTCTTAATTATTATATTTTGTCAATTTTACATTCACAATGCTATATTGGAAAATATTCTTAATTAAAAAATAGTTTAAGAATCCATTTTTGTCTCTGATACTTCAAACCGACGACCTTTTGCTATCCGAGAGACTGCTCTAACCATTGAACTACCCAAGACCTAACTGGGCTGACCAACATTCATTAAGAATATTATAAAATTGATCCAAAATAATATTTCGAAAAAGATTTCATATTTATCGAAAAGTTAGAATATATTTCTTTCAGTTGTTTGAATGGATTACCTGGACGTTGATGAAAATATGCTCTGTAGTAGCGAAAAAGTAGCAAGTGCATGAATAATTCGTTAGTGTTAGCACAGTGATTAGAGCAATCGCCCAGAATGCCAAAGGCCGTGGTTTCGAATCCCATCTCAGAATACCAAGGACAAAGTGGATTTTAAGCATTTTTTAATTATTAATATAACACAATTAAAATTATCTGAAAAACATTACTTAATACCAATAATATAAATCGAATAAAATAAGGAGTAACTACCTACCTTCCTCCCTAATTGGACATTATTTATCTATCCCCTGGCCTATGCGTCTAGTCGTCGCCAGCTAACGGAGATATCCTCCATTTTTAAACGCGGAACCTTTTAAAATTCCTCCTTTATCTCGGTTTAAGGGATCAACTGTGTGACATTGGACCTCTTTCTGAGAAGACCCGGTATTTGATAACGTTCCTGGACAAATCTGTAGACAGCCGACGTCATCTCATGAGATAATACCAGAATAACATTTTATTACAACACATTTTAATATCGTGACAATTGTTGGACAAAAATCTTATAATCTAATATCATAAGCTATTTTATAAAACTTTAATTGAACTTCTAAAGATACCAAAGTTATCATCGTCATTAATTCAAGTTTAAGTTTAACTACTTAATTTTATTTATTAATCTATTTGAAAAAAAAAACTGAGAAGTTGATCAACAAGTTACTTTTCGATTACACCCCTGAAATTTTTACAAAAATAAATTGCACAAATTTCCTAAAGATCTGATTGTTTTTTGCATTCAATAAGTTCCGGTCTACTGAACCGACATTGCGTACTCTTTCACCTACTGAAAGCCACATCATACGAATTTAATATAGCTATTAGTTTTCAAAACTGCTGATTTGTAACTTATACAAATTATATTAACAAATCAAGATCATTAAAATTGGTCACAAAAAGTTATCGTGGCTATATGCCTGTATAGCAACATACATAAAAAAGGATATTATCCATAGATAAAAAGGATATAATCTATGGATTATATCATTATTATCCTAGAAGGAAGGAGGATATCCTTTATATATAAAGGATATTATCTATGGATAGATTATATCCTTTTTTCTTTCATTTATATTATCCATAGATAATATCCTTTCTTTTTAAGTCTATTAAAAATATGAATTAGACAGTTACAGGTATAGTAAAAACGGTTACATGTGTTTCCAATGTTTTAAGACCGAGGCCACAATAGCAAACTGTTATTATATGGCGCAATTTTGAAAAAGAAAGCTTTCGCCGTTTACTTGTAAAACCCATACTTTGTCATTTATAAAGACATTGTTTAACAATATAAAGCTAACGGTAAACGGATGATAACGGTTTCTCCAAAAAATAGATATCTTTTAATTTTTTTCATTCTTTAACCAAAGTTCGCTTGAAACGGAAGAAATTTCGTAGTAAGCTCATAGTCGATATGTTTATATCAACATCATGTAAATATTTTTGATATCAATTACAAAGATCCGTTAAAAATATTATTATTAATTCATTTATTAATTATACTTATATCAAAATGGCTTTAGTTTACATTTCCAATTGTAACAACACATTTGAGGACTCCGCTACTTCCGCTAAAAAATTTGCAACTGATTTAAATAAAAAAATATAAATTTGACCGTTCGTTATCATGTAGACAGACGCGACAGTAGAACATTATCAAATAATATTCTATGAATTATTAAATCCTACCGCTTGTACATACATACCTGTTTGTAAATGCTATAAACTCGAAAACCAAGAAACAGGTTCAACAATCGAAATAAGAATTCACAGGGAAAGTGTCGGTTAATATTTAATTAAGAATTTGTGTATATCTAATAATCTGAATTGCAGTAGTCGCTTTGGGCCATTTCTGATTATTTACAAACAAATAAATCATACCGTCATAACATATGTTTATTCATTATTTACTTGAAAGATTTATAAAGTTATAACTTCAATCAATAATATTTATATGCAAAATTCATTTATACATATTAAGGTAAAGGTATTTATACAGGCTTATTAATACAGGCGCGTGATCCCTAGAGAACTATTTAGTAGGATTAAAGTCTATTATCTAAGTCAGCTAATACCCTATCTGTTTACCAAATTTCATCAAAATTCGTTCAGTAGTTTCGGCGTGCTTGACGGACAAACATCCAAACAAAAAACTTTCACATTTATAATATCGATAGGAGTTATGAATGACTGTTATTACTGTTTATGTTTTTACTGGTTGCCTTTAGTTTTAGATATTGTGTCCCATCATATAAATAGATAAAACGTCAATAAGAATTAACAACAAAAAAAATAAAAACAAAATTTCTTACTTCCGGCATCTGCTCCTTAGGGACATGGACATTCCCACAAAAGTCAACCACACGGAACCGAAAACACCTTAAGTTTCAAAGCTACCACCGTAAAGAAAGGGGTGTGATATTTGAATTAAAATAATCTTTACCGTTTAGAAAATACAGATCATTATAATTTAATCTGTAAGTGTTGTGATGAATTTTGAATAAGCTTATTTTGATAATTTTGGAATAACCGTGAGAAAAAACAAAATTTAATTCTTTTTCAAAAACCAACATTATAGGTATTATATTTCTGTCATCATTATCATCAACCTCTTAATATAGTTATAATGTATGTAATAATAACGTCAAGGTATCACAGTTTTGCCTTTCGATAGATGGCGTTAGTTACTTATTTGATGATTTTTTATTACTTACACTTTTTCGATCGAAAATAAATCAAGAAAGCAGTTTTAAAATGGGTTCTAAACTAAAGAAATACAAAATTAATTTAAAATTTTCATTAATAAAAAATGATGGACAAATAGACAAGCAATTTTTTTTTAAATAGAAAGCTTATGTTGCGAGCTTGACTTTAAAAAGGTTTTTTTTCCTATTTTTAAACGTGCTTAACGTATTTTTATCTAAAACACTTATTATTCTAAAACATTCTATTGGAATAGAACCAAGAACAATGAGTAATTCGAATACAAAAGCACAAATATTCTAATAATAAATGTATACAAAGTTAACATTTTAATTAAAAATATGAATTACAGTTAAACCGCAAAATGATTAAAGAACCGTATTCTTAATTTAAACAGTGACTCGATAATAAAACTGGTTGAATTGAACATCATTTAAAAGTGGAACGTAATATTACGTCATTCCACGCGCAAACTACCAGAAGGCAGATGCAAGTCATTCTATATTTCAATTGTTTCATCATTGGCGTCGGTGGTGTAATGGTCAGCATAGTTGCCTTCCAAGCAGTTGATCCGGGTTCGATTCCCGGCCGACGCACACTTTTTGCTTTTTATTTTTTTTTTGCTAAAATTATTTTTCTTTACAATAAAGTCTCAATTAATTACTTTTAATACACTTTGAATAAAACGCACACAGACGCTAATAAAAGATTGTTCTAAATAATTTTCTCCTAAAGCTTTTTTATTTTCAAGCCCTGAACAAACAACAAATATTTTTTCTAGCTATTTTTTTTTACATCTGCAATGTATACAGGAAAAAATAGTAGTCAGTGCGCAAGACGTAATATTGGGTCCGTTACTATGAATTACATATACACATTTTTTCGGGCGGTATAACCGCTTTTAAGATAAGTATTATTTTTCAATTATTTAAATTTGAAGTCGGTTCCATTTTTTTACTTTTTTGTCAGTTTATTTATTACTATTACACATGCAAGTATTATTAGATATCATAATTAAGTTATCATGATAACACTGATGTATAATATTATAAATGTAATATTGTATTGCGCAACTGCAATATGAGTCTTTATGATCAATATCACATTTCTCAAGGTCTATAAATATCTAGTAGTTGCATTGCAAATATCTAGTTCATTGTCACTAAAAGTATAAGAAACTACCTACTTCGCCAGGTAACATAATTACACAGTACATGATAAGCTAGGTAACATAATTTTCATGGACAAATTATAATGTCCGAAGTTTACCCCCTACAAATAATCAAACGAAGTTAAAAACTTCAACTTTTTATTATATTAGTATCAGTTAGTAGTAACTCTATCACAAACAAGATTAAACTTTGGTCCTTACAAACTGCGTTTTCAATTGTGAAAATAACTAAGGTAGAATAAATAACTTTATTATATTAATTTTCTTTATTATATTATTTATAATTACGGAAAAAACGTTAGCAAATCCAAATTCAAATTAGTTTGTTTATTTAGTAGTACAACAAAAGCACTTGTAGTTCTTATTTTAGGTATGTAATCTATTCAAAATGCTTTTTCACTTCTTTTGTTCAAAAATTTGAAAACGGGTCTAAAATAGCATATCTCGCTCTAGAGGTCCGTAACCAAATTTATTCATAAGAAAAATACTGACTACTTATTACTCTTTTCTTTTTAAAAACAATATTTAATAAATTATCGGTGATATATTTCAAAAACAAAGTAATGTAATGTTACATTGCAAGATCAAACTACTTTATTTATTCATTGTCTTTAATATTTTAATGTGGGTTGCTATTGTACTACCTACCTGAATTCCAATAATAAAAGTGCAGCATCTTCGTCACAAATCAATGGTGAAGGAAGATGCATTTATTATTTCGTGAACACTAATTAGTTACTAAACAAAAACTGCGACATTATGCGTTGTTGTTGAAGCGACTTTCCACGTGACGATTGAAAAGTACGTTATTCACAATCAAGAAAGAACCAAGTATTCTTAATCTGTAATACTAAAAATATGTATAGACACGTTAAAAAAAAATCAAGAAAAGCTGTATTCTCAAACTGAATCATCATCACATCCTTTGAAAATCTCTGGACAGTCCATAATCTAATTGTAGTGAATAAGATCTTCTATTCTCCATGACGAGTCCAACTTCAACGATCCTGGGGTCGTACTCGGGTTTTCCCAATCTGTAATAAGTGCCAATTGTAGAACACGCTAGAAAATGATACACATCTTCGGTAATAAATGACTCATGTTTACAAATTGAAATTTATTTGTCGAAAATCCCGCTTCGTTGTTAATTTAGAATGTTACAGTTTGGTAAACTTACTTATCATCTATTGATTCCTTATGTTATCACGCGCACCATTCATGAATGAAATAACATTTAAACGGTTTTATCGCGTTTGTATTTAGTTTTATTGACGTTTCGGACCCTTTACAGGTTCCGTGTTCACATAAGACTAAGGTGTCAATTGTCTTTTTAATTAAGAATATAGCTACCTTCAAAAACCAATACTATTGGCCACATTCACAATACAGACTATTAATACAAACGCGAGGAAACTGTTTAAAACGTGTCATCTGTTATCGTGGTGTCAAATGTCAAAAAGACATTTTGTTTGTTTTTACTATGGAGATTTTTTTATGGACTTGCTATCTTCCAGTTGTCGAAAACAATAACTTTATAGTAGATCCAATTAATACTGTCTCGAACATTACCTTACATCGGTGCAGATTACTAATCTCGTCTTTGGTGTAGTTGATTGTTTATTATTGATACTCAGTAAATCTATAGACTTTAATAATTGTTTGTATCTGTGTATGTTAGTGTGTGTAAGATTTTTTACTGATCTAAAATATAAATTTAACTGTTCCAAATTGTTGTGAACAGTCTATTTTCCTTGTAAAAAGGGATTCAGATATTTGATCTGGCAAAACTCTCAATATCTTCACATTTTTGTCTCCCTATGACTCTTCCTTGGTAGTTTAGACAATATATAAAAAAAATATTTTAGGTAATGTTTTCAGCCATTCTTGAGTTTTGCACTTAGCAACCTAAGCAACACGCTTAGCGATACATTTTCTTTTAAAATGTAGCTGGTTAGCAATTTCACTAGACATCAAATAATTCAAAATTCGTAGTGTATAAATTTTATATGATAATTTAGAACAGGTTTGTGACGTGTATTTTATAAAAAAAAAAGGTTTTACAGTTTCGACGCCCCCAAGCATCAGCCATAAATCATTAACCGCTTTGGAAATGCTCACATAATTTCGATGGAACTGCATTTGGTAAGTTCGCTTGGTTATTAATTTTACGACGTTTCTTATTTTTTGCAGCATCCGCAGCCTTAATATTTATTTGTTAAATTAAGTGTTATCATAATAAAAAATCAGTCAAGTGGAACTCTGACCACGCGCCTAGAGTTCTGTACGAAATTTGTAAGTATTTTATTACGAAAGTCGATTAAAGAAATTTCCAAATTTTAAATCTCTCAAAATCTTTCCTAAATGTTAGATAATTAAGTAAGATTTACTAAAATAAAATGGAAAAGTGTATTTCTTTTTCAGATCGGAATAGAGACTCGTTATTGTTTGATTGTTTTTTTTTTTTTTTTTTTAGAAAAAGCTTTTATTTAACTTGCTATGAATGTAAGTCTGTTTTTTTCGAGGGAAATATTTGAACTTAATTTTGAAGTAGATATCTTCAATCGATTGAGATGAAATTTTGTATACACATTTAATTTAGATGACAATGCATAGTCATCTAAGACCAAGATGGCGGAATAGATTTTTTAATGCACTTCTACAATATGGGTATCAAATGAAAGGGCTCATTGAGAGTAACTTGAAAAAATATAATATGACGTTATTCTAAATCCAATATGGCGGATTATTCAAGATGGCGGATTAGTTATTATTTAAGCACTTCTGGAATGTATCAAATGAAAGGGCTTGCCGAGAATAATTAGAAAAATAATGTGACATCACTCTTAATCCAATATGGTAATCCAGTATTGAAGTTTTTATGGTTTAAAAAAATTAACGAAATTAACCGTCAAACGACCTTGCAACAATTATGCATTAAATGAGATGAACAGACTGAGGAACCAATCCAGCGATATCTAAAAAGCAAAAAATAAAAGTTAAAGCAAAATTCTAAAAAAAAGGTTTTAATAAAAATAATAAAATGAAATTTTCCTTTTAAATTCTAACTATCAACTGATAACCTCATTATACATATACAATTTATATGATCATAAAAGCTTGTCACACGATTTACTTGTGTCAATAAATTAGTTAATAAACTAGTTAAGTAAATAAACATTTCAATTATGAGTAATTTTTAAAATGTCAATTAAATTAATGATCATATAAATTGTATATAATGAGGTTATAAACTGATTGTTAAAATTTAAAAGGATATTTTTCTTCTTTTAAAAACCTTTTTTTTTAAGTTTTTTTACATGAAATTCTCTAATATTTACCACGCCAACGACTCCACGGATAACATCTGGTTTAAGAGTATATTATATGAACAAACGAAAATATCATTATAATTCAGCCTCATTACATTATCTTTCTAGATTCCGAGAATTTCAAAATATAAGATCAGATCAAAGCTAAGACCAATTAGTCACATTTATAAGAACACTATCTACGTAAGATCTCGTTGAATTAGTCATTACATTCATTGAACAACTATATACACACACGCGATGACATGTCTATTTGTCACAATGACGTTGGTTGACGATGTTTTTTTTAATTCTCACAAAAAACGTTCCTATAGTGAGATCTTTATATTTATTATGTTTTTATTCAACCTCCTTTAATTGCGTCAGATCAACCTGCGATTCTGAAAAAATCCAAACCGAATTCGAATTCACTCAGCTGTCCAGACAGAATCGCAGGGCAGGTGGGGAAGGCCTATGCTCAGGAGTGAGCGTCGGACGTCTGTTGATAATGATGATGAAATTGCTCCAGACGGGACTCCAATCTTCGGCATTCGCTTTCTGTCAAACTGTAGTCCACTGTCCTGTCTGATGTCTAAAACAATACTTTTGATCGAACAGTTTTTATCTATTCAAACAGAGTTTTCAATGACTAGTCATTTTTAAAAAAAAATATTAACACACCTTTAAATCTATACATTAATAATATTAAATATTAAGAAGAAAGATATGATTGTTTGTTTATTTACATTGAATATGCTCCCCAAACTACTGTACTGATTTAGAAATTATTTCTCCTACGGGAAACTACATCATAATCAAGTGACATAATAATTTACGCAGCCAAAGTATGAACACTTTTGTGGGCCCAACTAAAATCACATATACGCACCATAACGATTAAAATATACAATCATAGACTTCATTGAAGTCTGCAATTTGTGGCTATTTATTACATACGGAACGTAACATATGGCAGACTGAATGTCTCTCGGGAAATACCCACACGTTTATTAGTTCTTGAAACTGTACTGTTGATTTTAACGAGTCATTGTGTATGCGTGCTATTACGTTCATAATCTTCAAAGATAAAATATCGTAATACAATAACACTAGACTATAGTTTTCTTTACTATTTTACTGTTTGTTTAGGCTCAAATTATTTAATTTAGTCAACAGAACATAATTCAGAAAACTGCAACAATCAGAACCTTTGATTAGATATCCAAACTTTATATTTTAACTAATATTAAAACAAGAATAGTTATATACATATATAACGTTATATATAAGTTATATATATATATATATAAGAATATAAACGTATTCATCGAAATGATCAATAATATGCCTTCCTAAGCACGGAGGAGCTTCACATAATTAATTTTTGGTCACCCATCTTATGCCCTTAGATTACTTTTGCAACGCAAACCGAACGCGCTCAGCTCAATGGAGTTTCTCCATACGAAAATCAATGCATTGTATAGAAGAAAAAACTTCACGTTAAATAATGAATCAGTATTTTTTAACTACTTAAAACATAAGTCATTGTCACTTATAAAGAAGTGTTAAAAAACTCATTAACATTCTAAACTAGTGCTCTATTGTCGATTCAATAGTTTTTCTTTGTAAATATTGTGTGAAGGACAGGAATCATAGCGGCCTTCCTTGAAACAATGAGTGCGGAGGTTTTATTATTCTTTTTAGTTTTTTTTATGTACTGAGAATTAATACGTCATCATTTATATGAGGTTTTGATTTTATTTGACTGTTACTCGTACATATTTATGTGGATTCACAAATCCTCAGGGAACCTTTTCAAAAAAAGGATACTTTAAAATTACGACTTTCTGAAGGAATTGAAAAATATTAATGAGTTACTTCGAGTGCTTAAGATGCAACTAGCTTTCCGCCAGCGGCTTTCACCCTATCTATGAAAAAAAAGCCCCATCAAAATCCGTTGCGTAATTTTAAAGATTTAAGCATACATATGTATATATGGACAGAGAAAGTGACTTTGTTTTATACCATGTAGGGATATACGAACATTATTATTGTTCACCAGTAACTATGTGTGTGTATTTCTCCTAAATGAAAATAAAATAAACTGAAACTCAGCCTCTGGCTGTTGTTAAAATACATTAAAGTTATTATAAAAACAATTTAAATAATTTCTTCATTATCTTAAGAGGTGGTCCCAGGTTACAAAATAAGGCTTTCACACCGAACCCTCAATTTAAAATTAAAGATACTGCTATGGAAATGGTAGAGTTCCAACGTATACTTTGAATAATGGAACACAAAATTCTTAAACAATTTATCTAGTCGAAAAATAATAAAGCCTATAAATAAATCCGAGAAGTATTTTTTCAAACCGTGTAATATATTTAATATAATATAATTATCTAATATGATTAGCACAATATTGTGCTCACAACTTTGATTAGTTTTATTTAATTAACCACTTTTCTAGTTAATAAGTGTTTAATATGTCATTTAATATTTGTTTAATTATTTTTTGCAAAAGATAGTTTTATTTAACTGTTTTGAATAATAATAAATAAAAAAAAGATATGTGCATGAACAATCGCTGAATTTTATAATTTTAAAAATTCTACAAAACAACAAATACATCTCGGAATATGATAAAAATCACCAGTCATATTGAGAACCTCATTTTAAAGCCTATTAAAATATTAGGTAACTGATTAACCATTTTAACATTTCAAACTATAAAATTGGCTGTTGGGAGTAAACCTAACGGGCGTCAATTACAACAAATTAGGTGACACGCGTGAAGGCAGACACCTCGGGTGATTTTTGTGGAAAGCCGTCCATCCCCGTGGCGGCGCTACGTGTGGTCTGACGAATCAATCTGTGGACCACCGGCGCCCACCGGGACGGTATAAACGAACAGACACAAAAACGTATGTGCAATTTAATGAACTCAGATTTTTTTCACACGTCGATGCACGGAAATCAGTCATTACCAATTTGCTTCAAATTATTATATAGACTCATTACCAGTGGTCGGAATTAGGTAGAGTTATTCATGTACTTACACTGATTTCATACAGCGAAAGAATAAAGTGGATATGCCTCAAATCCCGAGATTAATTTTAAAGAGCAGAAAAAATCCCGTGCTTTTTTAAATAAAAAGTTACTTACTTTTACACAATTTAAACTACTGCACGCACGACGTTGCCAAACTTACATCAATGACATCGGATGTCCAAAGTTGCAAAATGCCAATACGCGCGATGTTGCCACGAAGGTCTACATTAATATCAACATTTCGATACAAGTACATAAATAACTCTACCTAATTCCGACCTCTGGTCATTACGCTAACTGCGCAAAAATCTTCATTTTTACAGTCTATCTTTACTAATATTATAAAGAGGAAAGTTTTGTTTTTGTTTGCATTGAATCACTACTGGATCGCTTTTAAAAATTTCGTCAAAGTAAGCTACAACCATAGTATAGACATATGCTATAAATTACGCAGGCAAAGTCGCGGGAAAGCAGCTAGTTCCAAATAGAAAATAAGATCGAAAATCCATCTACTACATTATATGAATCCGTCTACTGAATATAAGATCATAACATACATTAATATATTTGATAAATTTTGCATTCATAATGCTATACTTAAAAATATTCTCAATAAGAAATGCTTAAAAAATCCGCTTTGTCTGTGGCACTCGGAGATGGGACTCGAATCCAAGAAGTTTCGCAATCCGGGCGACTGCTCCAACCACTGAGCTACCCAGAACCTAACAGGACTGAGGATTTTTTTAAGCACTTGTTACTTTTTTTACAGAGCGTATTTTCTTCAATGTTCAGGCAATCCACCCAAACAGCCAGAAGAAATATTTTTAAACAGATATTTAAGCTTTCGATAACGATGAATATTTGTTCAAATTTTTATATTTGATAATTTTTTCACAAATACTGAAAATATATTGAAAAATATGCGTAATGAAAAATGTTTAAAATGCTATTTTGTTATAAAATCAGCCATTTATTACTTTTCGGAAAAGTTTTTATTTGATTTTACCACTATACTACGAAAACGCTGCGTTCGGTGACGAGTTTAAGACTGTTTTCACTACAAGTATAACAGAAGAGCACTACAGATACCAAGTAACTAAAACACTTGTAACATAAAAATCTGAAACATCGAAGTAGGGGAGAGCGGGGCTGAAAGTGCCGATTTTGACAAATCCTTTAATAAATCCGATAAAATAGTACTAATGTCTGAACGCGAACGCGAGGTTTGAATGCTACGTCGGCACGGCACAACCAACACCCGTTTGGGGCAAGTTGTGCCGTAGCTGAGGTTGGTTGTGCCGTTGATAACGTTAGATGTTTTACGAGAATAAAATTTTATTTAGAATTTGAAATGCATCAATTTTACAATCAAATATTTATTCGTCATACTTGTTAAGATTTAGTTGATAATAATACTAAGGTATTATAATAATAATTAAATAGATATCTTGACTTACGTAATTATTTCAAACACAAAGCATATTTCTATCAATAGTTTGTACTTATTTGTAATGTGAATGAGATCAAGTAGTAAAAATATCAGCCTTTTAAGACTATTTTACGAAAAATAATAAAGTTTTCTCTAAAATTAAGTAACACAGATCTTTCCTTATAATAATCATTTTGATAATAATCAGTCTCTTGAAAGTCTTTTTAAGAAATCACAAAATATAGGTATCAAAACTAGTTATTTTTCAGATGACTGATCAGAATAACAATAAGGACATATAAAGGCTACGCTTTCTTCATCTTCAATACATTGCAAATGGGCCCAATTCTTAGATTTTCCACATTCTATCCATTTTTCTCCAGGGGTGGAGTTAGAGTAGGCATCACAACATATTATACAATAATATTCTTCTTTATCTTCATCATCGGAACTGTCATCTTGCAAAAACTCTTCTCTTAGCAGGGTTTTTCGTCTGGTTTTTCAATTGTTTAGCTTTTGCCTTGCCCTTTCCCTTGCCCTTTCCTTTGCCCTTTCCCTTGCCCTTTCCCTTGCCCTTTCCCTTGCCCTTTCCCTTACCCTTTCCCTTATTTTTTTCTTTAATTTTCTTTGTACCTTCGCTTTCTTTCTTCTTTTTATTAGCCTGTTTTTCGACCAAAGCATTTTTTTCTGGAGTATCCGTGAGAACAGTTGTCTTTCTTTTACGTCTTTTATTGTGTCCAATCAATCGGGGAGGTGCTTTAGGCAGTGGTCTTATTAGTTCGGGTGAGAAAATTGCTGTACTTTTATCCTCTCTATTATTATCAGCTAATTGAAGATCCGAAGGACCTGGTTCACTTATATAGTCAACGCTGCAGTCGCTTTGCCGAGGAAGAGGCTGTAGTATCGATGGACTAGTCTCAATCTCAACGTTGCTGACCACATAACTGGACTCATCCAGATATTGAGGATTATTTGCAGGGACAGGCAAGTTGTCTGCTACAGGTTCTGGCATCGAACGATCAGTACCAAAAGAAGGTGCATAATCTTCGTCTGTAAAGATGTTCGAATCATACGGCCAAATGCCGGCCCTTTTAAATGCGTTGCATATATTGGAGGAGTGGTTTCTCTTTAAAAAGTTTGTCAACCAGTCTTTGCCAGCCTCACCATTTCTATGCCATGATTGTGGTATGTTTTGCACATCAAATTTCACGGCACATTGGTACACAAGTTGTCGTACCCCTTGCGGTAAAAGACCGAAGTAAATAGATGCGCTTTTTAATATGTTAATCGTCAGCTGTGCTTCTTATTCTTGATTAAGTACTAGTCTTGGTTTATATCCAATCGCAGGAGTATGTTTGTGACGTAGCGTTGTAGTGTTGTATGACAAATATCCATTCTTTCAAAAACAATAAATGCAATATAAAGTATCACATCAACAAGGAGTTTCTCTTCTTTGCGTAAAAGCAAACAATACTGGAACCATCAAGGTTACTGAGGGGTTGGTTGTGCCGCGGCACAATCCGCCCCACACGAACGGCACTTTTTGCCCCGTTTATGAAAGTGTGGTATTTTGTCTCACATATAAAAATCTGTCAATTTCAACCAATAAAATTACACTGTAAGGCTAACTAGGATAAATAACGAGCATTTTAGTAAAACTCCCATATTAAAATCATAAAAGATTCTAGCTTGCGACCAAAAAGTATCGACATGAAAATATTTACTTACATGATGCTGGTAACCACTCACATGCACAGGCACTCGGTCCATGTCGTTGACGCAACTAAAATGGCACACGCGTGTGCCGAACTGTCGGGCATTAGGCGACGCAATATGATCGTATATCTAACTCTTTCCATTTTCGAGATATTGGCATCGGCACAATTTACCCCCGGCACTTTCAGCCCCGCTCTCCCCTACCATAACATCCAGAGCCAGGACAATAAGGAAAACTTTATTCTCAACATTGTTTTGACCGGAAATCGTAGCCGGGAAATTTATATTTTCTCGTTACAAAATCTTACAATGTAGATTGGTAGAACTCCAAAAAGCTACATTCATCACAAAATCTCCTTAGTCCTCCATATTACAAGTCGGTAAAAAAGGAAACTGAAAAGCAGAAATAAATTCCGGCCAATATCAAGACAAACGCACAAAAAAAGCTCAAATCTTTAGCTAGAAGATTTAAAAAAAAAAACATGATTCATTGGTACAATTCCAACAAAATAGTTTTTGTCGTTAAACAACAGTGGACCACTTTAGAACGTGCCTGCCACATGCCCGAACTCACGTATGTGTTTTTTTATAGTTTACTGAGAAGGCCCTTCTAATAGCAAAATATCAGCGATATGAGTTTCTCGATATATGCTTTAGGCTGTAAAAATGATTGATAGACGTAAATAAAAACACATTTCTATAAAACATTCTTAGTTTCATTATTTGTACATATACATTCCCATCTATACTACTATTACAATAGGATAGATATGATTATAACATAATTAAAAAAACTATTCGCAGTTTTTCGAATTATCATTCGAGGACTATTAGAATAGGGCCCTCAGGTACAAGTTGTAACTCACCAAACTGTGATGAATGCGTCATAGAGGATACATGCCATATAATAATGGAATGTGTCAGAAACGAGTCTGAGAGGACACAGCTCCTACAGTATGTGCGATTTTATTGTGAACAGGGACTCTGTAACACTCTCGTCTGCATCTACATCTGCTGTGGCCAGAATTATTGAGTCAGGTATTAAACGTAGAATAAGACTATAACCATGTGTTGTATCTTCGGGAGTGGCATATTCGCAAGGAAAGACCCTCTTAAAATTAAGATATTTTTTTTTAACTCGTATAAGTTATAGACGACATTTTTACCAACACTGACATTACTAATGGAGCATTAGTCTTCCCTACAAATGTAATCTTATATTATACACATTCATGTGTATAAATATAATTAGGAGAGTTCGTTTACTTCAATTACAGTCTTCGTATGCAATTATTAAATTCATTATAGTCAAATTTCAAATCACTGGAACAGGAAGGAATTTATCACAATTTCATATCCTCCATTTCTCAACTATGTTCGATAAATTTTATAGGTCGGAAATGATGCCTCGTAAAAATTGGTAATATTATATTATAGCAACATTATTACTTAAATATCGTATCAGTATACCTATATAGTAGATTAATTAGACTTTTAATTAGCATTTTTCTCACTTTAGATCTCTAGACGAAAGTCATTTTAAACGTAAATAGATTTAGAAAGACCTTTACAAAAAATTTGGCATCATATTCATCAGCCGTCTTCACTGCGGGGACTCAGGGGTTCCTTATCGATAGAGACTGGCCCAATGCGTATTGGCACCATCTTAACTTGCCTTCCGAAGCACGGGGTAACTCGAGATAATAATGTTTAGGCCCCATCCCATGACCAACCCTTGCAAAAGTTGCTTAACAACAACGATCGCGGGCCGAGTGGCGTAGTGGATAAGCGCCGCGGTTAAAAACATAAGTAAGACATATTTTTCATTTCAAATGGATTATCGTGTCTAAACTAGGAATTAGTTTTTTTAATTCCACGTCTTTTTAAATAAGGATAAAATCTTTACTATATTTATAATCCATTAATATATTAGCCACTCTCTTATTCTGATAAGTTAAAAAACCACTAAACAGATTTCCATGCCATCTCCACTAGTAATTGCAATTGTATATATGTGCTTAACTTTTCATGTAAAGATAATGAAAAAACTCATACCGACTTGAAGTTCACTACAAGTATACAAGCGAAGCCAGTGTTGAGTTCCACCGTTTTCCTAAAAGATACGAGTAATTATGCCTACATGTTTATTTCAAAGCCGGCAACTTGAAAGCGCTACACCAACCGACGTCGTTCGTGAACCATCTCAGTTTTATGGTTTATCAATTACTCCAAAGGTCAGCTTCACAGGACAGGCAGGACTCGAAATAAATTATCGCTTATCACCCATATTATCGCTAGCAAGTTCAAGGATGTCTGAAAATTATCACGGCCGCCACTATATCACGGTCTTATCTTCTAAACGCTTAACACATTATGAACATTTAAATCAGATCTCAAACCTCTCCATTCAATGAATGTTTTTCTCATTGTTTGTGAACTGAATAAATAAATAAATGTTTAAAAAATACTCATTGTTATATATTTAACTATGTAACAGTCAATTAATTATTGTACAAAGCTCTTATGTGTATGTATATACTTATATCGCATCTGGCGGGTTCTTTTTGTCTATATATGCCTCTGATACGATTTTGTCTTTAAAAACTAACTATTTGTTTAGGTTATCGTTTATAGTTTACGTTAAAATTTTATGAAGCATCGAATTACTCAATGGAACGAACTTCACAGCTTTATTCTGGTCTCCTTTACACGTTTACAAAAAGAATAAAACAATGACCCAACGACCCCGTACGTCTTGTCGAAAACTAAATTTTTCACATTTTGTTTCATATCTTACGACGGCGCCTCCGAAGGAAACCATACAAAATTTAACAATGGTAGTTATCGAATGATTTTCGAGTAAACTACAGTATGAGTTACAAGTTTACCGTCTAACTGAATGTAATACTAACGTAAAAATTTTAATGTGAATTTTAATATAAAACACATAATTTTTATATATTTGATATTGAATTGTTTTTCTTCTAACATAATGGCAGATTAGAGCCAGTGTCGGAAGACTTTAGTTCATAATTACTCTCACCTTATCGAATCTCAAAATATACTTTGTACAAATCGATTCACTACAATTTCCTCGTCTCAACATTGTGATACTCTTGAGGCCATAGTTATTATCACTGACGTAGTTTGTCGACGATGTGGTAACAAAAATAATTAATACTACCAACCATTTATAAGTATATAGGTTTAAACGAAAATTATGCATGTCGTAGACATACGGTCAGTTGCATACTCCATTAGGGTTTAATGACGCCTTTAAGCTCTAATGAATATAAAATTTGTACGTTTGTGCAACTGGCTGATTGTCAAAACGCATTAACCAATGTTGCTAGTGCCAATTTTCAATAGCCCATGTAAGTTAGACGAAAAGCAATGTCATCAAATACAATTCTAAAATTAGCTAATCGTCTAAAATAAAAAAAAAATACTTATATTAAAACTTAATATTTCCCTTATAGGTACTCCCGGGATCTTCAAGAACAGGAACGACAAACAGATACACTTTCCCATTATAATAAGAGTGGCGATGACTTTACCCTGTTTTTAAATCTTTCTTTTATTAAAAATGATAAATGGTATATTTAAAAATGTTTATTACAAATACAAATTAATAAAAGATAAAATCATTATTTGCATAAGACCAAAGAATAGGGTAATTTCTGTAGTATTGTTCACTGGTTTTTCTAATGGCACAAATGCCCGACGCATTGAATTTCGTAGGCACGACGAGAGTGTAGAAGAGGCTTAATAAGTAATTCGATAGTTTAAACTAATTTGACTTGTACTGCCGTTTTTAATTCATCATGGTATCCGCTAGAGGCGCTACTCTAAAATGTATGGTAACGTAATCAAAATTGATTTAGGATCTCTACAAGTATATTTTTTGGTATAACAGCAACAGAATACTAAATAAACATATTAATTAACAGAAAATTCGATGCATGAGATACAGACGGATAGACGGACGGAAAACCTTTGGGTATGGAACCCTAAAATCCATTTGAGTCCGAAACAAAAGCCATTCCCAAAATTTCGTCTAAAGTAAACAATTATATATTGGTACCCGCTGTGGGTACGAAGAGATTGTATGACAGAATACAGCCACCACATCTAATATTGCCATCTATTAATATCTGGTATGGTCCAAGTGATCAACGAAAGGATTTCTATACGCGGCACCTAACTTGAACTGTAATGCCATATTGAGGTACCGGTCTCAGGTATATTCCGTCGCTATATTAGTAGCTCGGTGGCGTAGTGGATAAGCGCCGCGGCCCGCGATCATTGTCGTTAAGCAACTTTCGCAAGGGTCGGTCACGGGATGGGTGACCAAAAAATTATTATCTCGAGATACTTCGTGTTTCGGAAGGCACGTTAAGCCGTTGGTCCCGGCTGCATTTGCAGTCGTTAATACCCTCCAATCCGCATTGGGCCAGCGTGAAAGGTCATGGCCCATCCTCCTTAACCATCCATAATGAAGGCCCCTGCAGTGGGGACGTAAAAGGGCTGGTGATGGTGATGATTAGAAGCTGCGTCTCAACCCCGCACTGCGATTAAGACCAGAAAATGTGTTTCTGCGTAGTCGCCATATTAGTACAAATTCCTTGCTGCGCTTTATAATATACCTACAACATCATACCTATGTATACTTACTTAATAACTTTCCTATTAATAACGAGCTTCGTAGCCAAGTGGTCCGCACGCCCGCTGGTTGCCATCTCTGAAGTCCTAGATTCTATCCCGGTCAGATCAATGTAGATTTTGTTTATATTGTCTCGAGTCTGGATACTGTGGTACCTTCGTTGTCTTAGATACTCTATATAGTACGTGGGCATTAATGTTGTTGTCTCATTCCAGTGATGCTACTCACAGAAGCTACACAAACTGTATTTCCAGGGATATTCTATAACTAAATTTATTTGCGTTGGAAAGCCTTTTATAAACACCTACTGTAGCTGTGTTCCTTGGACTTCGTAAACGTAAATTAAAAGAAAATATGCCACCTGCGTATGTAGAGTAGTTTCCCTTAGATTATTATTTTTTAAACCGGTCTAATAGTTTCGTAGCCTATTCGTTGCAAACCAACAATCAAATCTTGCCTCTTTATAGATAATACAAGGAGCTTATTATTTAAGATACGAATGAAATATTTCAGCTTATGACTTGTACTATTGGAACTTACTTTTGTTTACATAGGACGACTTGAAGTGCATGACAAATTGCTCTCCCGTCACGCGAACTGTTTACACAACATAGGACGAACCTCATTTAGAACGTAGTCACACTGGCAGCCGAGATGGCACCATGTGTGTATGTATTACATAAAAAATTCAAAACTAGAATTTGCGGCGCCATTGTGTTCTGTCTTCATTAAAATTCAGTGCGGTGTAAACTTATAATTTTATATAATTACTTATTATTATGCTAATAATATATTATTTTCCTATATGATATGCATGTATTTACTTTTCTTAATAAATGCATGCAAGAAATAACAGAAGAATAGTAGGTACTCTAATCGTAAGATCAGCATTAGCTTAGGTTTGTTCAATGAAATCCTGGATGCAATTCTTTAACCTCACGATTTCCGGTATTGACAAATAATATTCATCAATTCATTTATAAATAATTTCTAAAATATTGACTCTCTGTCAGTCTCGATCAGAAAGAAAGCTAAAGGTGCGTCTTCTTTTGTATTTCCATGCTTACACTATACAAAAATAACAGTCCATATGATGTCATTATCTAAAGTAAGTACTGATTGGGTTCAAAATAAATTTCAGATAACAAAATAAGATAAATAAATAAATAACCACCACTAAATTCACCAGTATCCAATTTCTGCATGCCAAATTATATTACGTATTAACTTTCTGTTAAAATCGACAGATGTGCGCGTCACTGTGTAGCCAATGTGTGTTCTTCTTCATTTTCCCTGTCTTTATCCCGTTTCCCGTAACCGATGGTGATATTAAAAAATTTTACTTTAATTTAAAGGTTTAAAAATCTATAGGTGAAACATAAACCGTTCAAGCGCTTTTTGGCGCAGTGCGCTTGTTACCTGTCTTTACTGACATTTAACCTCCTTAAATCTACTCCTTACAAACTTCTAAAGCCGCATACAACTTTTCAAAACTATGTAATCCATTAGTCATAATACTGGTATATCCCGACTGTCATTTCAAATCGCACACCCATTTCGACAGGAAATTATGCAAAGGTTAAAATGTTTTGGGTTACTAGGATACCTACGTTCACTGTTATCGAATTAACACCTCTATTTGTTAAGCTAATACAGTCACGAGTCGTTTGTAGTGCCGTCAGAGGGGGGTGATTGTGTACTGCGACGTGCCGATTCCGAAGGCCTACTTTCGCTGCATCCGCTAGAATCCAGAGCGATCGCTCGTTAAAATTCGCTTAATACGATTTTCAGCGACGGATATACATGATCCAACCAGTTGAGGCATATCTCGAGACGTGATCAATACAGGAGAATTTTATTCATATACTTGCCGAAATGTATTATCTGTAGCTATTACTAAATTAATTTAAAAACTATTTAATTGTCTATCGGGTAACCATGACCATGTTAAATTAAAGTGTTAAGAACTGAGTAGAATATATTTAATAATACTACAAGAAATTACATAATTTAAATATACTTTTAATAATGCGTTAATAATATTACATAAGGCCTCAAAAGCCCTTGGATTTGTGATGCGTAATTCTGGGGATTTCACTAAAGCAAAGACACTGAAAATATTGTATTGAAAATATTGTACTCAAGATGACTACGGACAAATGTACATTTGTCCGTAGTCATCTTGAGTATGCATCGCAAATCTGGAATCCTAGATACGATACATTTATAATGCGCATTGAGTCTATACAGAGGAGATTTTTGAGATATCTCTGTTTTCGCACTAAGAATCATTATGACTCGAGACGCTATTTGGATCTTTGCAAAAAACATCATCTGCTCCCATTGGAAAGGCGCCGTGAGATTGCAGACGTTGTATATTTAATGAAAATTGCATCTGGTGTAATTGATTGTCCTGAATTAGTTTCCAAAATTTTTCTTAGAACACAAGCCCCTCAGATTCAATCCTCTTTTATATATCCCTCCCGTTTCTACCAATTATAGACAAAATGCATATCTTTGGCGAGCTCTTAACAATTTCAATGACCTATCAAGGCAGGCTAACTTAGATCTCTTCGACACTAGCGAGGTATCGGCAAGGCGTATTTTAAGCAGTATGTTCTTCAACGATTTGTGAGTACCATGTAATACCTATATATCATTAACTACCGATTTTGTTATAGCTGGCTACTAGGTGTATGTGCGTGCGTGATTAATATAATGGCTGTTGTAATACATATTAAGAGTAGTATGTTACTAATGGTGGGTACTTTTAATTGGCTTTTTGTCTTTATTATAGTTTTATAAGATTTTTCATTGTATAGCTGTAAGTCTTCCAAAAATTTAATAAATAAATACATACTTAATTGTATCAACATGCACGTGTCGAAATGATAGATCGATTCAAACTTCAAATATATTTGCTTGAAAAAGCATACAGTAAATGCAAACTTTTTAGTTATTTGGAAGAATTGATAAATCTTGGGCAGAATTTCATAATTTATGTCATCACTACGAGGGCAGATGATCTGGTTTTAATCACTGCCCCCTTTTTAACCTTTTGAGACTTCAAAGGATTTGCAAGTAATATATAGGCAAATATATTAAATTACCATGTACGGTCATTAAAATAGTGTAATAAGGCAAAAGTATTGCCTGCAATATGTCAAAATTCAATTACTCGTAACACCTTAAATGGCCAAAACCCGGTCATGCGGACTCATGCGGGCCCTGCTGCGTGTTTTATCTGGAGACTTATCGTGCGATATCGTGGCCGTGTGTGTTGTTGCATCTAGGACGCTGTATATGGGTCAAGTCGGCGCGGAAGCGACATCGAAGCTAGCTGGCATCGAGAACTAACTGGGATAACAGAATAATCCCTCCCTGTTGCTCGTTTATTTCCAAAAGTATTAATTAATCACAATACTTTTCAGCAAAAAAAAAATACCAAACTAGAACAACACTGTTTTAAAGGTAAAAAAAATTGCTTGATAATTATCTTTAACTAAATTTTGCCCGCGACTTCGACGGCGTAGTATTATAGTTACTTTGGGGAGCATTTCTAAAAACACTAAAACAAATATTTATTAACTTTATCATATTAAATACCTGAATATAAAGTTTCAACACTTTTATTACAATAAAAAGTAACCTATCTCAAGTTAACCGGGTTCAGTAGTTTAGGCGTGAAAGCGTAACAGATATATACACAGACTTGCTTTTGCATGTATAATTTAAATTCTTCTTGATTATATAATAAGATATTATAAGATATTTACCCATATAAATAGACTGAAATATAAGCCACAATTGACATTGATCACAATTCACGATTTTTATACTAATAGCTGTTTTTTTTCGAGTTTAAATGAAAAAAATTCGTCTGTACTAATGAAAAAACATTGTGGTTAATTTATATATTATATCCAACTGGATAAAACATTGTTTAATATTATGTTAAGATATTTGGAAATACAAAATATCTACAATCATTTAAGTTAAGGCAAAGCAGGAAAGTCATAAAACATTAATTAGAACACATCGTGCCATTCAAGCCATCATAGCGTATAAACAACACCCAGGAGTACTACTTTTCAGGAGACATGTGGAAAATGTTTGTTCATAAGTATTAGAAAAGATTGGCGTTATAAAAAAATAACTATTTTTTAACTATACAACATGTACACCGACTCATGTCTATTATATTTCAGCACTTTGAAAACTTTTTTAAAGCTATTTATCTAATTTGAAATATAGATGGAAAGAAAAACATTAACCAAATTACACAAAACTCAATCGGAAACTGAAATCTACGCAAAAAATTTAAACCAAACGAAAGCTCAGTTTAGTTGAAAACGCCATCTAGTATAGCAAAGCTTAAAGTGTGTACTACATTTTATTTTTAAAACTTTACTTTGACTAAAAGAGTGCGGTGTAAAATATAAGCCATCTAATGTAGCTCAAAATATATAAAAAGTAGTTTATTTTTTGTACAGAAAATAATAATATTTCTTTATTTTTCCCACAATACAAAAAAATACAACTATATAGAATGTATCAGGGACATCAAAATGATTTGTATGTACTTGAATATTTAAAGTTTTATATTTAAAATAATATCAAATTAAAGCACGAGATCTTTATAAATAATATTAGACAGATTTATTACAATGACAAATCAAATTGTAAACAATTGTTGTTATAATAACATTTTGATTCCCCATTAAAACTTCCACTCCCGTTTTTATCTCTTTAAGAGCTGGTTTTCGAAATAAAATATAACCTTCCTACGGTCTTAAACAACCCAAATACCAATTTACATCGATATAGGTTCCAAAAGCAAAGAAGTTTCATACCAACGTTTTCACCCTTTTTGACTCTCCTCGGGATGGGCATTTCCCAAAATCCGTTCTTAGTACACCACTATGAAATAAAAGGAATATACTCTCCAAATTTCAACTCTCTATGACCAGCGGTTTAGGCTTTGCGTTGTCTATCAGTTAGTATGTCAGGATATCTCCTTTAATATATGTATATAGATAAATTATTCTTATTTTTCTAGTCCTGCGTGTATGAAATCATAGAGAAAAAATAATTTTGGTAGGTAGGCCTACTGTGTTGGAAGAGAGTCCCAAACTACACACACCCCTGTAGCTCGCCAGGCGGCAGAAAGCATGCTTCGAATATTTTTTATACAAATAAAAAGGAAAAAAAGCATAAAATTTCTTCCTTTCAAATTAAATGTGTGTGTCAGCATTTTTTTTTTAAATTAGTCTGTCCCAATTAATTTTCATAATAATACACCAAATTTCTTGGTCATTACAAATTATATATTGCAAAATATTTATATGACTATTAATCGAAACATTTATTGAAGTTTCTTTCGATTTATCGACCAATATTTTAAAAGACCAAATAAAAAGGACAACGCACACTACTTAATCAAACCTACCTCAATCTTTACAATTAGCTGACAATTCATGGGGTTTAGCCCCATGATAATTGAGTACAATAAAAAATAACCCTTCAACCACGAACCCATAAACAGTCGCAAATATTAGTTTATATCATATTAGCTCCGCTATTGTTGTATAGGATCCATTGAATACTTTCGAAAGTAGGGTGACCATAGTTTACGAGCTACACTGATCTATGATTGTAAGACACAGGGTTCTAAAGGTGAAATAAATAGGGAAAGCTTTATTCTTAAGATATATAAAATTGTATAATATATTGAATTAGGCAATTACTAAGTTACTGCAACGTTAAACTTTTTCAAATGTTATTTAATTATTTATAAAATATAATTATGTATACTTTTAAAATTCACATCATTTTCTTCTTTATTATTTAGACATTTATTATAGCACTGAGATATTTATGTCAAAATAATCACATAAACTTTAGAATTTGTTGGTTTGTAGGTGATATCTTGAATAAAAAAAACAATGAATATTAGCTATATTAACATGTTTGAAAATAAATTAATTTGTAATGCATTAAAAACGCTATAAAATAAAGTAAAACGTTTTTATTTAATAAAATGATTTTATATTTTCAATAAGTGACGTCACCCATTTTTTTTACTTATAATTGTCTCATTTATTCTTACACAGGAGGGAGTCATGGTAATTCTATCAAATGATCACGAAAGACACAAAATTAAACGTACAAGAATGTAAAGGTAAACGATTTTTAATGGATTTTCCTTGCGATCCTTACTTTATAATTATTATCAAACAAGAAGGGAAGACTTTTCTTACATAGAAGGGGAATTAATGTACAAAAAAATTGCAAATATAATCTTTCTTAATAAATGGATCACACACTAAATACGACGAAAATTTATTTAAATTCACCATTCACCAGATACACCCTATCGGAAAGGGAATCACCCTCAAAAGTATAGACTCAAACTTTATCCGAAATCGTGCACCTGGTATCTTTTGTAGTTTTTTTTAAATTCTCTATGGAGCAAATAAATTATGTTAGCGAATTAATATTTATTTTAGTTCAAAACAACTTTTACTTATAAATTAATTCATTGAAAAATAGTCAAAAAATATCTTATCTCACCTCTCTTCTAAAGTCAAAATATATATTTTTTTTAATTTCTTTTGAATTATCCAACATTTTTTCCTACCTCGCTCAGGACGCCTTTTGGCTGATGAGAAGAACGAGCAAAGAAACATATCAGCTTTAATACAAGTAACGACATTTACAAAATCCCTAAGGACCTTTAGTAAAAATATCAACAATAACAATAAATAGGTTTCCCGCAACTTTTATAACTAATCAACAAACAATATTTTGAATATTACCTACTCGTGAATAGCAGCAAAAATTATATACAACTCTTTCTGCCAGTTCAACTTTTTATTTAGATACCGATTCATATCATGACACGGCTATAATAACAATGACAAATTTAATAATAACCAATGGTCAATAAAATAATGAAATAAAATATTAAATGACCGTCGTCTTAACGGATTAATTTGTTAATGAAAAGAATCGAGTTATGATAACGTACATTCTCTACACAAACTTCCACTCGCGTTTTCATACTTCTCTTTGCTTTTTTTCGGGATGAAATATAGCCTATGATCACCGCATATGATGTAGCTTCCCGGAGGTGAAAGAATATTTTAAATCACTCCAGTAGTTTTACAGCCTATTCATAGCAAACAACATTTTTAGTACATAGTTGTATTCGATACGGAATTAATTCTTCGGTCAATTCTCCTCACTCTGCCCGTTTTTATTCAATTCCCCGGTGGATATTTTAATTCCCACTTAGTAGGGATTAAAATTTCACCAATGGTAAAGGGCTCTTTTTGTTGTATTATATTTATAGAGCTTTCTGTCCGGAATACGTCAAGTTAAGTCGAGTACGAGGGGGCCTTGTGTTTGTATCGAAAACACAGTATTATTTTTAAATCATGGATTAATCACGGAAGCTTAGAAAATAATATTAAATGGCGCCCTATTATTGAACGCGAATTAGGAGTAAGGTTTTTTTTAATACATATAACCAACTAAAACTACCGTAATTAATAATACTAATAATAACAATAATTTTATAAATGAGATTTAATAAAGTATTCCTAAAATATAAGCTTATCACTGGAAAAAAAATTCAAAATTATTATTTAGTAAAATCACTCCTTAATTTACCTAAACGGAACTTCAACATGACAAATGCCTGTTGAAGATAAGTTTATAATTTATAATTTTGAATTATAAATTTAACTTGAATGGATTTGTAATATTTGTTTAAAATTCACTCTGATTCGAATACACGGTAGGTAACGAGGATCTTAATTTGAACATTGGGAAACATTTCGGGATACGTTGTATTTAAAATATCACACAAAGGAATACAAAATGCATTTTCACGGTTCCAAAAACATTGTCAACTGATCCATTACTAATTAGTAATGCATTAATCCCATAATATCGTATATCAAAAGCTGAAACCGTTTCACTGAGTGACAGTACCTACCACCGACGGTTTTCTTGTTTTTGTTTAAAAAAAACATCACGGCTCCTCTTGTTTCCAAAGATTTCGCGTTCCGACATCTTTGTTTGGGTTACGAAAAAAAGTGTTCAACGGTAAACCTACATTCGTTTGTTCGAATAATAATGTCGATGAACTTTAATTAGATAACTCTTTGCTGGTTTATGAATTTATAACTTTTTAAATGATATAATTCTTAACTATGCAAAGAAACGCTTTGTTTAAAAAAAAATATTGGTTCACTTCGGAAATTTACTATTGTAACGGTGCGCCGTACCACCGTTTATTTCATCCTAGGTTTCAGCATACAAACTTTTTGTCTTTGATATTCAATATCATTTCTTTTTATTATTCACCTTTCGTAATTTGAAATTTTGTCTAATCCAATATGCTCTTTATAAATGTCAGTTCGTAAAAAAATAATCTAGTGTGAACATTATTGTAAATCGTATAAATTGAAATATAAAATATTGTAATAATAAAGTCATTATGATTAAAAAAATACAAATTATATATTATGTAAAACAAAATTATATCTTGAAATATCGTCCAAGTTTACGTATCACGGCAAACCCAAAATATAAAATTACAATTGCTAAATAGAACAAATACATACATTTGTTCTATTTAGCAATTGTAATTTTATATTTAGGTAACTTACGAACTGTTTTTATATTCATTTTTTGTTTGTTACAGTTTTTTTTTAGTCAGCCTTTACTTTAACTTAACGTCTTGGCGCGATATTAGCTTGAAGGTTGCATATTTTTATTAGAAAATTAATGAGATAATTTGAAATAAAGTGTCATAATGCAACTGCTCATGTACTTCAATTTTAGTGAATCGGTTTAATGATGCATGCATCACCTTTGAGATTGAACATAAAGAGCGAGAATAGGTCACCAAATTTCCTGCTGACTCCTATTTTATTTGATTAACCATAAAAACTCCATAAAACATCGTGACATCGAAAATAAACATTTTAATGAAAACTAGGAAAAATAATTCGGATATGGCTGTATAAATTAAATTTACTTGCCTTTTAAAGTATTTATCTCATACATATAAACAAACTTGATATTTTTTCTATATTCGTTTCGTTCTAATAAATACAGAAGCCAGTTGCAATGTAATAAGAAATAAAACAACAGTAAACCAACATACAGTGTATTTTAATTGCTTAATTTATTGCGAACTTTCCAGCCCATGTCTGGATGTTTAACACGATGCAAAATGACTTTATTCATAATGGGCGAGGATACTTTAATGTAGTCGTCTTATGGTCTCTCGTATGGTTTGCAGAAAATAAGCAATACAATTATTTTTTAATAATTACAGCTCCAAAATCTACAATTATATTCTTCTTATGTTATTTACAAAATAAGCGGTCTTTTCACAAACAAATAGATCCGTTAAGACGACGGTCATTTAATATTTATCGAGTTAATCCCGTAGATTACTACTAAAGTTAATGACTATGAAAGTTATAAACAACATATAAATAAAAATGCAGAATATTTTAGATCCAAACTGTTTCACTTGATGTATTTACGATGAACTGTGTATGATTTCTACATTACAAATTACGTCAGATTAAGACATTAGTTGATCTAAGAATGGCTGGACTACAACTACTAAGTACTACGTATTTTTCATTTTCTTAATTAAGATTCTATTTACATTTGAACACAATCTTTATAAAATATCCTATGTACTTTGTATAGACGATTCAACATATAGACAATAAAAATATTGGGATAACATTATTGGCAAGCGTTTTACATTTAAATTTTAAACAGTTTATAATATATGTTTTATAAAAAATGTGATTAAGGAAGAAGTCAATACCGCGCATTTTTTATATTTTAAAATATTAATAAAAAATTGTAACATCGAAATGTAGTTACTTCTGTGGTTCGTATAAAATTCTTATTATATAAAGCCAGCCAAGGCAGAATAAAAATTAATAAAACAACACATTATTTTTGATCAATGGCTTTATTTACAAGTTTTCTGATTGTTCATCGGACCGTACAAAATTAAACGCTTTATTTGGTTCGTGTTATATCTCTGTATTCGATTTATCACAATAATAATAAATATAGTCCTTTTAATCCCATTGCTGATCGAAATAAAACTCTTTTATTTTAACCATAAAAGTCAATTCCAAATGTCATTCTATTCCCCGCAGTTTACTTATCGCACGCTGAAAGTCTATTCGACGTTTTTGAATACATTTCTGAAAGTTCGCTGATTGCTGTTGACAGTTTTTGATAAAGTAAATTGAAATCGAATGTTTAATATGAAGGTGAACATAATGTTAAGTCTACTGTGTAACTATAAAATAATTATAAACAATTGAGAATATTCTCATTAAACAAAATTGTATGATAGTAGTATTATACAATACAAACGAAATTTTAATAGTTAATCTGCACCTTATATCTTTCTTTTTGCACGTCAGCAATTTTCCAATCACAACGGTATAAGTATCATAATTGCTATCCACTAAAGCTAATATAAAATAGGTAACTCTGTCTGAATGTTTAGCTTTTGCAATGAAACCACGGGAGTTATCATGGTGAAACTTGATACAGACAATTTGAGAACTAAAATAAGGATATCGTATAGAGTTTCCAAAACTTACATATGTTACATTCAAAATATGTATCGTCACGTATATAAGCTAATAGATAAAATATAGCCGAATAGTTTTTCTGTGTAATATAACGAGTCCTCGCTGTTTTCCGTTATATCTCCGGTCGGTGTATCTACACGCCCCTTTGTTTATCTTCTCATCCCTTGTAGGTGTATATGATTATTGCTAAAACGTGACCGAAACGTCTTTATCATAAGAAACATTCTTATACTTACGCAAATAAAAAAAAATGCAGTATAGATTATTACAAGTTATAGGAGATAGAATTATTGCGAGCTCTTTTTACAAATTTTATGGGTGAATTTTTAATTATAATCGAATTACTGAATATTATAATTAATATATAAATTCTGGTAGGTAGTAATTTTTTTATTTATTTTTATAAGGAAACTAACAACTGCTTGTATTACCAACACGTCAGCAAAAGAAATATTGAAGAGAAAATTACAAGCATCCATAAAAAACAATAAACAGATAATAAATTATACATTCAGAAATAAAATAAATAAAAAATGTATCTCAAAATTATCTTGACGAAAGAGGCTATCAAATAAAAAGACATTAATCAAATCAACCCAATCCTTAACCATATATAATAGCTACCTCGTTTTGGCATCGTGCTTGTACCACTTAAAGACTGGTAATACGATTTTCATAAAACATAGTAAAGAACTACAGTAACAAGGCTTTCGATAAAAACCGCACTCAAATAGGTTCATTCATCTAGGAGCTACGCCGCCACACAATGATATGGCTCCAAAGAAACCGGTTTATATAAGAATAATGCAACGGAAATAGAACCTGACACCCCGTGATGCACAGATTATCTTCATCGATACGATTTGAACAAAATTATAAGAACGATCCAAAATTTTCCAAATTTCCGTTGGTAGAAACAGGTCTACGGTCAATCGGCGTCGTAATAATTAATAATATTCGTCCTCCTCCTCCTCCTCTTCCTCCTCTGAGCTGCTGCTCTCCTCTTCGCTAGTGGAAGACGAGGTAGCATTGTAAGCCCACGCCTCCACTTGCATCTGGTACATAAACTTAAATGTCAGCAGCGGCACCCTCACCTGCGAAAAAATGTACAATAAGTATGAAGAATCATGATGCTCCTACCTGCGTCTACCTGGCAACAGCGAGCGAGGCATTCGGGAGATGAATGATACTCGGTATTATATACCATAATTACTAACTTCACTTGTCTTGATCTGTACTCAGCATTGGCACTTAGTTTACTGTTGATCATAATATATCATTATGATCAACCACCTTTCAGGGTCCCCACTGCTGGGGCTCAGGGCTTCCCTATGGACGAAATCAAATCAAATCCAATAGGGAGAATAGGCCTTGACCCACCACGCGGGCTCAGTGTGAATTGGTGGGTGTTTTATTATTATTCTATTATACAGTTCCCTAGAAATAAATGTACTGTCAAGCCATCGTGTAAACTGCACGGGCGAAGCCGCTGTCAGAAAGCTAGTTAAAATGTTTTGAGAAATAATATCTTCAAATAATAAAATAAGTTAAAGTCGGCAATTTTATCAAATTTTTTGAAGTATGAAGTTAGTTCATTATTTATTGAAGTATGCATAAAATTATGATATCAAAACTATAATATAATTTCGAGAGCTAATTTCGGAAAGTGGCCACAAAGCGCACACATAAATAGTTTATATGAGAACATCTGTCTGCTTATTTCATTTCAAAAACCTTACTAATAATAAAAAAGTTTCAATGCTGGTTATCTGATGATTATATACGTTACGGCATTTATCTTTAAAGATTACCGGCCGACCCTTGCTATAAGCAGTGAACTAAGTATTTACCTTCACAACAGGCGTATCCAGCTCCCATACTCTGGGTTTGCCTAACTGATAAGGCATACCCACCTTTACACAGATGATCAAAGTATTTTGAGCACTATCTATCTGCAACAAAGAAACATCTAAGTTGAATGATGATTATCTGGAAATAGTTTGCTACTTTTTTATTTTTTCCATTCTATCATATAGTATAGGCACAACATATTGTTAATAATTTATACATACCTATAGTATAACACAGTACTATGATGTACACATACAGCCGGTTTATAGATTGAGAAAAGTATAAAATCTTAAATGATTATTCTCAATGGCTTAAGTTTTCTTTTACGTTTTATAAATCAAAAAGTCCTAATTTTATCAAACTTATATCAACTGGTTAACAATTAAAACCTCAGTTTAAAATAATATCTGTTATTGTAAATTTTTTTAGGAATTAATTTAATGGGCTTATATTTTTGTGCTTTTTCGTTGACTATTTTGATTATAGTGAATAACTCATCCTAAAAAAGTTTCCTCATTGTTTTTTCACTCTTTTCTCCATGAGAACCTTTTTACACATCATAAAAATGTAAAAAAAATATTAATTCAAACCAAATAGATAGATAGATAAATGCTTTGTTGAACCACTACTATCACTACATTATAAGTTGTTGTAAAATACTTAGTTGGTGTATAGAAACATTAAAATTACAAAAGACAACGATTTATATCACGAACTAGAGTGTGAAGCAGTAGCCCAAGAGGTATACAGCTCAGTGTTGGATGTTCCATATATGAAACAGACACTGATTTTCAGCGGCACCCTAGTCGCCGTTTGGTCGCTAGCGAAAAATCAAAGTAAATGTGGAGTGAGAGTACAGTGTAATTCCAAAGTATTATATAAATAATTTAACGTAATCAATATAAACAATAATAGATAAATATTATTACACTCAATACGAAATAGAAAGTCTTAATAAACATTTACTAGGCCTAATTTTTGCCTTTGTAGATTTTGCTTTGCAAATTTTGCTTTGTCAAATTGCAAACGTGAAAACAGCTATACATAACGATTACCTCAAGGTAATAACTCATGTAAGTGAACGATGTAGGCTTGATAGAGAATATCTCGTGGTAGAACTTGAATATATCGTCTGCCGCCTCGCCTCTGTCGTAGCAACGCAGCCCACCCATCCACCAGTGGCCGAGCCAGCCGTGACCGATGCGATCGTAAATAGACGCGCGTGGCATTATGAACCCTGATAATTATGTAAAAAAGGTTGTGTTTCTTTTTAATTCAGTTGATGGATATTTGAATAAATCTCATATCAGTAAACACAAAATATTAATAGAAATATGAATTTATTCACTAAACAGAATTTTATAAAATTTAAATCTTTTTAAAGTTTTAGTAAGCTGGTAGAGTTAAAATATTATACAAATAAATTAATATTGCAGATGAATAATAGGTTCCACTTCGCTCCATACATAAATATTCTGACCCCATTATCACCATTCACTACCCCGCTAAGGTACTGTGCTACATGTTAGGGTAATCTTAACTTAGTTTTAGTTTATCACCGTTCAATAGATGGCGCTATTATATAAATTTTCTGACACACCTAGTAGAAGTACGCGTCCTTGAATCGCGATATTAAAGTTTTTCTTTAAATTTAGTATATATACAGAAATTTAAACTTACCAAGTGTACTTGCTTCGGCAGTACATATACTAAAATTGGAACGATACAGAGAAGATTAGCATGGCCCCTGCGCAAGGATGACACGCAAAATCGTGAAGCGTTCCACATTTTTTGTTTATATGACACGCAAAATCGTGAAGCGTTCCAAATTATTTTTACTATATGACACGCAAAATCGTAAAGCGTTCCACATTTTTTGATTATATGACACGCAAAATTGTGAAACATTCCACATATTTTTATTATAAAACACGCAATATAGTAAAACGTTCCATATTTTTGATAACATGACTCACACTTCAACGTATGGTTACGAATTAAACTTATTTGGATTATCAAATTCTAGTGTGCCTAATAATAAAAAAAAATAACACAACTTTTCATAATTGTAGAGCTACGATATACCGAAGGAATATCCACCGTCATCTGTTTTTTTATTGTTACAAAGACTATACATATGTTAATAACATGTAGAATAATAAAATATGCATGGATTGACTAGCTAAATCAGGGGCCACCAAAGCTTGACCGATTACAAGAACTATTATTATACTCATAGTATTGAAGAGAACAATACTAATACTTTACTATGGTATTGTTTAATAAGGTAGTACCTTATATGACGGTAGCAAAACCACCACGCCATATATCTTACTAAGGTATAAGAGTCACAATTTAGGGCTTGTTAATATGTAATTAGGACATGTAGAATGAGAAGCTTGACTCTACATAAGGTTTGAAAACTTTTAGACTTATACAAGATTTTCTTTTAGTGAGTTCTACATATTTATTTACTTAACATATAAACTTGAAATTAATGAGGGTAAGTTTTCCTGAACCATGAATTATAAAAAAAAAGAAATTGTTCTAAACTCCCGACGTTCATTCATATCACGTGTCGAAACTGACATTACGTTGCTAGGAAAATATACCTATGATATTTTTTTTAAATGTGCTAGTTAGAATAAACATAAATTTATATAAAAATAAATACCGAAAGGGTCATCTTTCGCGAAGGCTCCTACTGCTTTCCCTGTGATAGCTGCGGTGATCCAAGGCACGTACGGGTGGATGAGGATGTGCCTCGGAGGTGGGGGAGGACGTCTAGCTCTTAAGGGATCAGGACAAGGGAACCCCCCTAAAAATATATATAACTTAGCTGTCCAAATTATTTAATTAGATACTCATACACCCACTTTAAAAATTATTTAGAGCCTAAAGTGGACGTTTGTGCAACTGAGTAAGAGATATAGATGGTAGTAATTTTAGATAAATTAAATTTAGTCGTATATAAGTTTTCAATAAAGATACAAAATTAATTATTTATAATGAAGTATTTTGGAAATACTAGTAAATCCACAATAAGTTAAAATAAATAAGCTGTTCAATGAAGTAAAATACCAACAACCAACATTCATATTATACAGAGAAATAATTATATATTTTGACAGGTACTGCTTTTAAAAACTCTTATATCAATATAAAGCCATATTATTTATCAGCGAATAACAAAAGGTATACAGGAAAAATAAGTTATCAGTGCACAACTTTTTTGTTTATACAACATAATTATATTACGATAATTTTGTATTTATTTATTATTAACATTATCATACTCTTTTAACAGGAGTAAGGAACATGTAGAATATTTTAAAAAATCGCTCGCCAACCTCCGGATGCAATTAATATGATATATATAAATAAATATATTTTTTATAAATAAATATATTTAAATAGTATATATAAATATATTTTTTATTTTTATCTTCAATATTAATATAAGTTAAAAATGAAATAAAAAGTATTCGAATATATATAAACTAAACATAATAAAAAATTTGTGCACTAATTACAAATTTTTCCTATACAAGACGGCATAAAATTCCGTCAATTCCCTAGACAACTACATAGTATTATTATAGAATATTAATAGACATTTTTGGACTTATTATTGCTTTAACGAGGTGGCCTCTTATACCTAGGGAAAACCTCAATAATTATGATAATAATATATCGAATCAATGACACATCTATCGCTAGAATGCAATGCCTTATCAAAAAGCGTAAGTTTTTAATTTCCAAACAATTTATGCAAATAAAACTTCACCTTGGGACAGTGCTACTATGGACCAGTGGCCGGTGTGCTCGTGGACCAAGCTGGGCGCTCCGGAATGGAACCCGCACCCTGTGGTGCACGCAATCCGGCGCGGCACCTTACCAGTGGCATTCTAGTAAACAACAATTTTTTATGTAATGTTAAATAAATATAAAATAACTAATAACAGATCAAGGCTCTAGTTGGATTGCACTATCAGGTTTATATCGAATTTTACGATAATGTAGTTGCAACATTCTCTTTTTTGTCATTGTAAAAAAATAACTAACTATTCGCTTGTTAGTTATTTTTTGACGGTTACAGTTAAAATTATGCGGCTAAGAAGTACAATTCGCTATCAACCTTTTTGAGCCTTTGTGCCAATATCATTGGTGATGCACAAATAATTATTATCTTTGCTTGATGCTACGGATTTATTCATCTATACAAGTACCAACAATTAATTTTAATAACTAATTCGCTTAATGATATTCCTAGTCATAGATAATTTTTAATTTAATTTGGTTCTACATTTAATAAATAAAATTTCAGGCAGTATATATGTAAATACTCTACCTATCACCACAGAATATATCTATATCTAAACAAATTCCAAAACAAAACTAAAATCGATTTATAATCTAAACATAATCATAAGTAAGATGCATTGTTTCTACCACAAAACAATATTTTGTAGCGTAACTGAAGCTTCAATTGAATTGTCAAAATGAATGATCAGATACCTTTGCATTGTAGATTGTAGCATTTAAGATTTTCTTCTTTCTATAAACGAAGTTTAAATGAATTAATTATAGATTTGTTTACGATAAATATGTGAATTTATTAATTATTCAAGTTTACAAAAACTTCTACTTAAACCTTATAATTTTAAAATTAGAAACTTTAACTTTTAAAAAAAGTCTTTTAAGAAAAATGCTTTAAAAATTCACCAGTTTCAGCATTTTCCGTTACAATATAGAATTGTAAATGCAAAATTGATCTAAAATAAAAAAGAAACATCAAAAGCTGTGTATTATTTACAAAAAATATTATATATTCAATCAACAACCTAGTGTATTTCTTTCTTTTAAAAATAAACGCATGACGTCAGTCACTTCGTAGTCTGGTTTGTTTTAGTTCAGTAAGCTCTTAACAGATGGCGCTGTACCGTAGATTTACGTCACACGGAGAAAACTATGCGTACTTAAATCGCGGTATCAAAATTTTATTTTACATTTAGTATATATATTAAAATTTAAACATACTAAATGTACTTGCTTCGGCAGTACATATACTAAAATTGGAACGATACAGAGAAGATTAGCATGGCCCCTGCGCAAGGATGACACGCAAAATCGTGAAGCGTTCCACATTTTTTGTTTATTTGAACGTAGTTATCCATAAACATTTCCATTCCACAAGGAGGTCAAACTGATGTAAATTCGGTTTTGTGTTTGAGCTGTACATTTTTTTATTGTAAGAGGTAGAGGCAAACTACTGATTATTTAAAAGAAATTCATGCCTATTAATATTGACATGATTAATTTTCTACATTTAGTTCATGTAAAAAACAGTAATTATTGATTAAAATGCTTGGAACGTTTCTGAGAAATCCTGTTTTGCATGAATTTATTTCAAACACTAATTTACAGAAACGTTTCATTGTATAAAAATATAAATAATGAGTCATAATTATAATATGCTCCAATTTTATGCTGATATTGAGGATTAAGGAGTCAATCCTTAATATCAGGAATAAAATCTGTCTCTCCTCCATATCTTGCAACATCATCAATAATTTCTTGAGATGATTTTATTTTTTTATAAATATTCTTATATTATAGCGATTGTAAGTCCGCTAATTTGGACGGGGATTTTTTTTCATTAAGCCAGAGTATACTGAAATCGCTTTTAGTTGTTTGGAATCGTTCTCCTTTGGAACTCCTTTCAATATTCAATTCCTTGAAGTTTTCTACAAGCGATGGTATCATGAAAACAGATAATGGTTTTTCTTTTTCAATCTTAATTTCTTTTGCTGCTAACCGATTCACTTTAGTTATATCTGTAAATTTTTTCCTGTTTATATTTTTTTTACATTTTCGGTGCTATAATAGTCAGTTTTCTGCATTTTGTATACTTGAAAAGGGTTTCATTTTTCTTCATTTTGTATTATGTGTATGTATTCTTCTCCTGTTTAAATACGTTGTTGCTTCTTAAGAGCAGTCTCTGTTTTCGAGAAGTATTTTGTTGAAACTTTTGCATTAAATTGAATATAAACAAAACGTTTCAAGACAAATGAGACTTTTCTTAGTTGCTGATAGTGTTCTAAGGCTCGTTTTTGAGATTTTAAATAACTTCGTCAATATTAGTCCCGAGAGTTCGTCATAATAAGATAGAAGGTACCAAAACGTGTAGCTTGGCATTATAAACTCGATTTTGACGAACTTGTGGATTGGAACGTTTACATCCATTTAATACCCAAATCGCAAAGAGTTTACAATTTTAACAGACGTCGAAATCGAATAAGAAGAGCTTATATGTTCAACGATGTAGGTATATTTTTTTTATATTAATTCTATTATTTTGTATTTTACGAAGGCATTACATTTTTTCAAATTAAGCTCGGTCTTATTATTACGCACAAAATATATATCACGTTGTCTTTATCAACTTTTATTTAAATTTTAAACATGGCTACCAACTGGCTGGTTACTGCCGGCTTGTTTAGTGATTTAGTTATTATAAACTAGTTATAAACCCACACTTGTAACCTAAGAAGGCGCCAACCACCAAACAAACGAGAACGATGTTTTGAATCGAAGTTATTTCCAGGCAAAGTTTTTACGTTGAGCATACAATAAATCCACAGCATTTGTTATTTTAATCTAAAAATAGATAGGTACTGCTTACTTAGTAATAATTATTTTATTTCAGACAACATTGCGGTATGTTGTTTCATATTTAACTTAGCTAGACCATATTGGAATACTTCTAAGGGGTTTATTTATTATATTTGATCAAATTTGAATTCACAATACTTTACTGAAAATCATAGGTTCGAGACCCATCTCAAAGTGCCAGGGACAAAGTGGATTTTTTAAGCGTTTTTCAGTAGGTTTACTTATATTTCAAACTTGGTATGAAAATTTTCAATAGGCATTTTATTGGTCAGTAGGTCGCGCGAGGTCGGGTTATTTCTTTAGCGCATGCCAAATGTCAAGTTCACTATAATGGTTAAATTACACTGGTCGAGGGTCACCCACGCTCCACGTGTGGTTCCTGCTACGGGCTCATCTCAACGATCAATGAAAGTGAGCCACATAAATCGTCCGCAACCCGCACGTGGACCTGGTTGACCAATGTAACTGAGCCATAAATCGTAACATTATTTGTAACGTATACTTACAATAACAAAATTATTATTGCATATGAGGAGAACTCGCATGCGAATGAACTTTTGACTGTTGATTGTCATCAGTCGTTACCCCGCCATCAGGGAGTCCCCACATGCGGTATAACGACCAACTTATCGACCAATGAAATATGCAGATATTGTTTACCTCAGGGTTGTCGTATAAATAACACAATTCCCTCGGTAGGAGTCTGATGCGTGTGACTTCTTTCTCTTCTTCAATAAAGTCTCTTGGTACATCTGCAATATTTATTAATAAAATACAGGGATTCTTATTTGGTTACGATCTAATATACAAGAATAAAGGAAGTTTTACTAATTCTACACAATTGGTAAATGTTGGCTATTCGAACAATCATGTTATATTGTGAATTATTGTGGATTTTCCACTAATAGTCTAAGAGGTCATATCATAAATGTGGAAGAGCTTTCTAACGCCAAAATTTCAAGTAGATATTTAAAATTTCAGTATCTTAAAGTACTGCAGGACCGATAGTCGTGGAAATCTATGGGGGAGGCCTATGCTCAGCAGTGGGCGTCTTACGGCGTCTTATGAGGATGATGAAAGTACTACGTGTATAAACAAAATGTCCACCACTCAGTACCCAGGGCGAAGGTCAAGTGCTAAAAGTTAGTCACTTAGTACTTCAAAGTACTGAAATATGAAGCTTTAGAAAGTTCTTGTACATTCTTGACACGAGGTCTCTATCTATAAATATATAATAAGAATCTTTTGCCAAATGCGATTGCATTTAGACATTGTTCGATAATATTGTAGTTAACTATATTTATTTCATTTTTTTATAAGTATATACTTATAATATAGATGTCCAACGACAATATAGAGTATTCACCACTAACAAAGTCCACGTGATAGAGTCGATCCTTCGTTTGACGTCCGTTACGTAACATCAAATAGTTCTTAAACGGCAGACAGGCCGGTAACATGTATCCTTAAACAAGCAAACGTATATTCTTTCAGTTACTATAATTTAATATATCTATATAAATTAACGGCGATATTACATCTCGACCATTTATAAGTAAAATAGTCAATATTAGCGTTCTTAAATAGTGTACAATAACTATTGGCATAGGTTTACAATAAATATAATTAAGTTGGCTTTATAACTAACCCAAAATTGTGGCGAGAGATACATATTCATATAATACGCTCTCACTTTTTTGAGCTTATCGATTGAGCTACTGGTTAACTAAACAAACGAATAGAAAAATATATAATATGACCTATCTCTTGTAGGTAGATGTATATATAGTTCCTAGAGGCCTCAAAAAGAAACATCATTGATTAAATATGGAAAAACATCTTAATATAACCAAAAATCTCGGAAAATAGCTGTAAGTAAGTTAACTGTGTATTTCTCATATCAACGATAATATTATTGAAGAATTACCAGAATAATAATTACTTAAAAGTAATAAAGAATTTACAATTTTTTGAACAAATTTATTATCCTATTTCAATAAAAACGGTACCGGAAAATTACTACAAAATTCTGTGCACCGGTCGTCCGAACTCAGCGGTGAGCTTCGGTCGTGTAGAGACTTTGTATGTGTTATAGACCTGTTAAGGAGTTGTAATGCTTTGTTTCTGTATACAAAACATGTACAAAAGTTAATATTAAATAATAATTATTAATAAAATTCGAAAGAAGTACCGAAACCAAAATCAGTTACAGTTGATTGCGAAAGTTAGCATATTTCTAATATAATAATATAATAGTCTAGTGAACACGGAACCTGTAACGGACCTGTATGACCTGTATGAAAAAAATTAATAATTTTTCAATAATAACCACCATAAAACTTTTTATAGTAGTTTTATTTAGGACAAGTTTATGTCTAAAAATCTACGACAAACTACATTATATTAAATACTAGCGGACCCGACAGACTTCGTCCTGTCAAAAAGATTTGTAATGTGGCAGTTTTTTGTTCCTACTTATTTTATAGTCGGGGCAAAAAATTCTCATGAACTGAACCGTCACCCTGGTGATAGAGCGTGGTGAATAAGAAATAATAAAATAAAATATATATTATAAGCATTTAAAAGTAAGTAATCGCTTTATTGTTAATTATGTGAATCATAATTACAAAGCCGACCAAATTGAAAATCAATACTAATGATTTACTTTAATTGAGTTTCGGAACGCGGCATTAAATCCTCCAACGATGTATTCTGTGCTCCAACGCACACACGCACACTGTATTGATATTATTGAATTTCAACTTTGTATAGCGATAATTTATTTATTTATTAGGACATCCAATAGTTGTTACATTAAATGAATTATTAGAATATAATCGCTATAACATAACTAAATGCACAACATTCTAAGGTGTCACAACATGCACTGAAAAGCAGCACTTGATACTTATCTATATATATAAAAATGAATCGCAAAATGTGTTGGTAAGCGCATAACTCAACAACGCCTCGACCAATTTGGCCAAATCTTTTTTTAAAATGTTCGTTGAAGTTCAAGGATGGTTTTTACGGCGAGAAAATTAGAATTATTGCTGGAAAAACCCTAAAAATAGCCCTTTTCTTTTTCCCATACAAATGATTTGTAACTAAAACGTTGAGTCAATTTGAGCTCTATTACTATTGTATAAAGTTCATATTAAATTACAAGCACTCACTGTTATCTAAGCAATGTAGGTGTGTTCCTAACGTCAAAGATCATATCTATCACAAAACAATGTGCGTGTGTGCGTTGGAGCACAGAATACATAGTTGGAGGAGTTTAATGTCGCGTTCCGAAACTCGCGTTTCTTTTGTATTAGTTTCGGCACGCGAGATAAAATGCATCAGTTTCCACGTCATTACATGTATTGCCGGAACATTGATGAAAATACGCTCTGTAGTAGCAAAGCTGTTGGGTCCTAGATAGCTCATTGGTTAGAGCAGTCCCTGGATCGCGAATGGGTTCGAGTCCCATTCCGGGGTACAGGTAGATGGATTCTTCCAGCATTTTTCCTTGAGAATGTTTATATATTTTTTTAATTCGAATAGTTTACTTTTATAATGCTGTTGTGTGTAATGTGTTTTTATGATCATAAAAATCTCTTTTTTCTATATTTAATACTATTACTATTAATACATTTGTATGAGAAAAAGAAAAGGGCTGTTCTTACGGTTTTTCCGGCATATATTCAAATTTTTCTCCGCCGTAAAAACCATCCTTGAACTTCAACGAACATTTAAAAAAAAGAATTGGCCAAATTGGGCCAGGCGTTGTTGAGTTATGCGCTTACCAACACATTTTGCGATTCATTTTTATATTATAGAAGATTGGAGCAAATCAAATTCCACTCGTACAATGAATTGATGATTGTCTATGTCACTGTGTAGTGTACTTAGGCGCATTATTAAATATACTTACAATAATTTTATGATTTGAAAATAATTCATTGATTTTTTATTGTATCTCTCTCTCTATTCGTCACGTCGAATTTCATCCATCTTGTATTCTCTTTATGCACAACAATACTAGCTGTTGTCCCGCGTCTTCGCCTGCTTAAATTATAGCCTATGTCATCCGCGTATGATGTAACTTTCCGTAGATAATTCCGTCGTATAGTTTGGGAGCCTATTCGATATAGTATAGATTATAGTAGAGTGGATTTTATACCATACGACTCTTTTTAAATATGACTGACTTAAAAATAATAAAAAGGAATGTTGTTATTCTCATTTTGTAACTCACTCGATTTGATGGGCGTAATAAGTTTTAATATGGCGAGGCTGTTCTTAGCTCCGAAGTGCTTGTACTCGGGGTGCAGCAACACGTCAGCTATGGGCATCAGCAGCACCGCCGGGTCGCACTCCGCTCCGTGGGCCATCTCCTCGAAAGACACTCGGCATTCTGTCTCGTCCCGCTCGTAATCACCGAAAGCTACATTACCTCTTATAAACAATTACACTCATGAGAAATTACACAACTTGAGGAGTAGTAAATTATCAAGATTATTATCTATTCTCAAAAACCTAAAAGCGACTACAAATTATTTGATTAAGATATTCAAGAATCTTTGGTCATCCATTTTTTATAATTTAGTCATCGCTCGACCTCGAAATTGTTAGTAAAAATTACAATAAGTATCAAAATATTGAAATTTAAATATGAAATATATGCACTATGTATATTCTGCACAATTAGATAATGTCACCATTTTTTACTAGTTCACCCAAAGATTATTAAACGGATTATTTTATGGTATACGTCTGAATGATAGGCTACTTTTATCCTACTAGTCGGTTCCTTAGGCACCACGTGGGAAAGCCGCTGACAGAAAGCTAATCTAATAGTAAATAAATTGAAAACTTACAAAGCATAACCTTCAGGTATTTGTGCGGCGTCTACGGCCGTGGAGAGCGCAAATTGACGAGTGATTAGCACCACCCGTGGTACTCTAAAGTAATGTGGGGTACCATTCTTCACTACAACAAATTAGTTAGGATCACATTATAAACATATGTTAGTTTATGAGCTCATCCAGATTCCCAAAACCAGAATATTTGTATGGGATTACGCGAGTATCTCAAACCTGGAGAAACATTTCTAAATGAAATGTAGCATACTACAAAAGTATCTCGAGATCTACAAATGTTTGCTGCGGTGCTATTCCGTTTAAAAACAATCTTGGACTCGTCGTCGAGCGCAGCGCATTGCATGAAGATTCATTCAAATAGAAACTATTTTAAAAGATTATTAATGTCCGAGGCTGTTTTTTGATCAGCAATGCTCTATGCATGGCTGGTCTTTTACTACTTAATGCGAAATTCCATAGACAGCTTATAATAGACACTAAAAACAGAAGAAAAACTCGTATATTATTGATACCAATATTATTTAAATAGATTACCATGAATATACTGCAGTGCTCCAAGCCACGTGAACTGCAATTCTGATAGAGGACCCTCCTGAGGATCATATGAAGGATCGTCGTGACACTCGAAGAACTGACAGTACACCGTCGGCAAAGCTGTACCAAGGTTAACAAAAGGTAAAGAAAACAGATATGACAATAAATAGGCAGTTAATATTTTCACTACATACAGCAAAGGACAAAGTATTCATTCGCTACCTGCCATCCCGCGCAATCAAGACTTAAATATACATGAAATTAATTCAGACAATTACATCCCGTTAGGCTGCAGGGATAGTGCATAACGGACTTTCCCTGGGTCAAAAAAAAACAATAGCATAAAAACCGTGTACCGTTTCATCTGAATCAATGGTTGTGTGAACATTTATCGAGTAGTTATTGTGACGAAGCTTTTATATCGCTTATATCTACTCAACTGAAGAAAAGATATACTTGATTATTTGTAACAATATTATTTACAATTAGAATCTGGATAGAGGTATACTACGAATTATAATCCGTGAGAGCAAACAAAATTTCTCATAACTCACTCTAATAAATAGCAACTTTGTAACGAAATGAATTTTATTCCCTTCTTACTAATTATAAAAATAAACCTACCCGTTAACGTAACAAGTGTAATAAGTATCACCCACATTTAGCTGAATTGATGGCTCGTGACTGGATGTTGATTCACTGGTCGCTCGATCACATAGCTGTTTTGTTATTCAGGAATGTCTAATCACAATAAAGGGTATCTTTTACGTAGAAACTCTGCATAATCTGCATTACTTTTTATGACCACTGAAAACTAAGGCTGCTTTTCCACCTGCAAGATATGCTAGATAACCATGAAGGAAATGAAACTGGTACTCGTTTCCATTTTTTATTCTTTTCTATCTTCAAACGTCTCTTCATATGATGTTAAAATATCGTCCGATATAGGTATAGAGCGTGTATGGCAGGAATTCATTCAACCATTCGTCATAAAGCAGTCAGGAATGTCTTCTAGTCTATCACCTCTTGGAAATTTACCAGTTGATCTGTTAAAATAAACAATTTTTATTGGTGGATATCATGATTTATGACAATGACACATCCTTAGTTAACTGCTTAACGCATCTCTGGTGGAGAAGCAGCTTTAGACTCTCTACATTTAATTTTTACAAGTTTTGGTCTAATAAATATAATTACATAATTGCATTGTGACTGCGGTGCATATTTAACTTATCGTGCTTCAGATATGAAGCCGGTTTCATTCTGTTTTGAATTTGCATCTTTAATTACATTTCTGCTTTGTTAAATATACATTGTCGAATAGCGCTGTCACAGCTTTAGAGGTTTAATTATAAAATAATTCGGCACCTTCTGAAATTTTATAAACGGTTTTATATACATACTATCTTTTGCCCGCGACTCCCAACACGTATTTATCGTCATTATATCGTGTTAAATACCTGAAATAAAGTTTCATGACTTTATCTTTAACAATGACGAATTTCCATACAAAATTAAATTCCTTATTTCAACACTTCTAATACAATAAAAAGCAACCTACCTTATGTCAACTCTATTTAGTGAGTTAGGCGTGAGAGCGTAACTGTTATATACACAAACCTACTTTCGCATGTATAATATTAGTATGAAAATCATTAAACGATTCTCCTTCTCGCTCATTTCATCATATACCTCTAATAAGAGATTACCAGACAGTTACCGAAATAAATAGACTAAGAACAATATGAATCACGATTGCTTGGTCGATGTCAAAGTTTAAATCGTTAATATTATAGTAAACATGTCGTATCCAACTGGGTAAAACATCAACCTAATTAGGCGGCTAGCCCTATAATAAAATAGCGCGATCATTTGCACGGCATCTGAGTAAGCCTCACAACGTCCTTCTACAGTGCGACTGTACAAAGCTCAGGGAACTGGTTAACTGTCAAGGATCACGCACGATACGAAACACAATTATTAATTTTATTATTTTTTTTTTTAATTTTATTAGTATAAAAATATCCACAATATTCAAATAAAATTAAATTGATGTTCAACTTCGAAGACACTACAACAAAAAGCTATATGTATTTTTTTATTTAAGGTACAGCAACCGTGTGATGGCCAATACATTTCAGTATTTTATCTTTGAAAACTTTAAAGCTATTTCTATTTGAAATATGATTTGAAACAAAGATGGAAAGAAAAAGACAAGTCGAATGTCCACACAAAACTTAATCGAAAACTGAAATCTACGTAAAATTTTTTGAACAAAACGTTTACGCGGTTTAGTTAAGAATTAACGCCATCTAGTATACCATCATCAGCCCTTTTATGTCCCCACTGCAAGGGCTCGGGCCTTCCTTATGGATAGGTTAAGGAGATTGGGCCATGACCCTCTAGGCGACTGCAAATGCGTGCTGTTACTGCACGTGCGGCGCTCATTCATTATGCCACCGAACTTCTCATCAGTATATCAAAGCTTAAAGTTCTTATGTGGTTCTTACTAAATTGTATTTGAAAACTCAACCTTAACCAAAAAAGTCGATGTAAAAGTATACTTAGCGCCATCTAGTAAAGCACAAAAATAGTTTCTGATTTCTTCCGTATTTATAAAACTATTTGTACTTGATTATTTTCAAAAATATTTATTTAAAATGTTATTTCTGTTATCAATTATGTACTCAAATACCAATTTTTCATCACAATATAAGGAAAAATCTTTATAAATAATATTAGATAGACCTACTACAAAGAAAAATCAAAATGTGAACAATGTTTGCTATGGTAACATTTTGATTCCCCATAAAAACTTTCACTCCAGTATTCATCCCTTTAAGTGTGCTTTAAGAGCTAGTTTTCGGAATAAAAATAACCTGTTGCCTTCCCAAGGTCTTAAAATACCCAAATACCACTTTTCATCGATATACATAGGTCCAAAAACAAAGAACTTTCATACAACCGATTTCACCCTTTTTGGCCCCCTTCGGGGTGGAATTTCCAGTAATCGGTTCTTAGTACACCTCTGCGTGATACACGAATATAACCTCCGAATTTCAAGTGTCTGCGACCAGAGATTTAACAAAGTCAAAGTCAAAATAATCTTTATTCAAATAGACTTCTTAAAAATACTTTTGAATCGTCCAACATTTTAACATGTGCGTTGTCTATCAGTCAGTATGTCAGGGCATCTCCATAAAATAGCACTGCTACAATAGACTGACCGCTAGAATAATTTTCAATCATGTGATTGTGATTGAAAAGCGCCTATTAAGTTTAAAAATAATGGATTTTATTTGTCAGACCTACCCTATTTCTATTTAAATGCATATTAGGTTTTTTATCGATATTACCTATCTTCAATAAGTATCTTTTTAAAGTAAATAAATGCATTACCTAGATATTAAAATTTGTAATTTTATAATATTTTCTTGTTACGTGATGTTTTAGCAGCCAGATTTTACTTTTACAAACTTTTTCATTTGCAAATCAACATTATTCATATTATGTAAAATCAAAACTGAGTTATTAGGAAAGGAATCTTAAGGCCCGTTACATCACGGAGTAATTTAAAATAAACCACCACTTATGTCGTACGCATTCATAATATCGCCGAGGTGTTTAGTCCCGAGATCGTATTGTTCACGCACTTTAAATTCAAACAACGTTTATGTGTAGGGCTGCGACAAGCAACTAATATTACAAAAATGATGGATTTTATGAGCGGGTGACGTAGGCTATTATTTATGCAAAAGATAGGTAGATGACGTAGGCTATAACAAGCGTTGACGCGAAGTTTATATTTGACCCCATTCCGTTTATTTATATTTTTCAATACTTATTAAGAAAAATAGCACTAAGTTCGTTAATTTACGCTTTAATATTATTTTTCGAACTTTATCCACTGACAACCCTGGCATACAGGATGCTAGCAATTTGCGAAGAGTTTAAGGTTTATGCAACAACGCAGTGATCGAGTGCATACGAAATGCATATTTATTGTTGCGCTCGAATCTAAATAATATTATTGTGATCGACGTGTGACAACAACGAGTTAATAATAGATGGACATCCTACGTCGCTCCACAGATATATTCACTTGCACATTTACTATACTCAGAGCTACAGACTGAAAAGGGCAGCATAAGCGGCACCTGTTCTTATATTTATATGGATTGTTTTTTTGCTTCCATTATCTAATGATACAAAGAAAAAATCTTAGAATGACATTCCCATCTCACATTATAGGTCGATAGTTAATAAGTCGATGAATTTTATTTTACCAATTTTTTCTACATCTTGCCTTTAAATTGAACGCTGGTAGAAGGCCCAGGATGCTTCAAGTAAAAATTCATCACTGGATTCTGTTTAGATCAGTACTGCTATTCTGTTAAAATTACAGCGTAAAAGGTAATAGAGGTTTTATTTCATAGAACTTCTGATGCTGTGACAGCGCTGTATCCGACGCTCCGTTCTGTATTTTTCGGGGTTCACTGATAAATTAGCAATTGATATATACATTGAGATATGTATCAATTGGTATTTATAATATTTATTGTTAGATTAAGTATTGAATATTAAGTCTCAGCTAAAAAATTTACCAATCCAATGTGACGCTGGCAACATTGGCCCGATATAGCTTACTTACTAGAAATTTCGTATTTTCTCCTATACGTTACTGTAAGTCCTCGTACGCATGCTATTTTTTAATTATTTTATAATAAATAAACAAGTATTAAATAACTTTTATTTAAAAGATCATAATTTAAGTAAAGCTCAAAAATAGCTGGTTTTCATATGCATGATATATATCGGATAAATATCAAGTATCGGATATTTTGCTATTTATTATAAATATCAGATTTTTGCGAACCCTTTAAATTTGGCATTTGAAAGATATTCATGAAATTCATGCTACAACTATTTGACATGTGGTAGCGTAACATTTTTTTTAAAGATTTTTAATGTAATAGTGTATCTAATGACGCTAAATAACGTTAACTGGAATTGTACTCTTAATTATTAAAATTATCATTTGTTTCAAAAGCGACTGCAACTTCAAACGTTTCTTAATTTTATAAATCGCCATCAAACCTTTAAAGGGGGTTGCAATATATTTCAAAATTAGACAATTAGGCCAATAGTACCGCATATTATATACCGCATCCATTTCTAAATTGTTTTATGAAACTGGTACAGTATTATTATTTTGTGTGTTTGAGGCATCTGTTGTAGGCTAAGAGCTAATGATCAGCATAACACGTATTTATTTATTTATGGTTTCATATAACACACCATTAAAGAATTGGACAGACATGCACGTACGTAATAGATTTAGCGTCGCTTGATTTGAGACTCCAAATAGTGACAAAATATAATAAAAGTAAACCTGTCATCTGCATGTAGGATAATACAAGACATACGTATTCTTTTTAACTGATTTAAGCCTGAGTAAGCAGTTTGCGTACCGTACCTATATCATATATACATTTGCAAACATTTTTTCATTAGCACTTAGATAAATATACCAAAAAATAAAAGAACGAGATAATAAAACTAAAATAAGTTTTTCTTTTTTCTCCTGTTAGTTCCATAATTAAAATAATCTTATAAATATTTAACCAGTCAGCGTTAAACGAAGTTTTAATTCTATAGTGAAATATATTGTAATAGTACATATGCCATGAAAAAAGCTCTATTTTTGAATCATGCGTCTCGCGTCGAAAGCTCCTCTTCTACTGATTTTCGTTCGAAAAAAATTCGCCATTTCTAGTTCGCCCTACTATAACTAGTGATATGAACCATTCTTCATTTATCGAAAGCTGTTTGCCAGTGATAAAATAAAAGTCAAAACATGAAACGAATAAATTACGTTTATGGCCGTTTTGTTTACATTTTCTTGTTTGTTATATACATGAGAAAATTATTTTCGAGACAATACGATGAAGAAAACTCAATATTTCGAATCATGTTGGCCAAAAATTCAAAAATACTAAAAAAGGCATCATGCGAGTTAGAAGTCGAGCGTGACTTAGGTCGTACACGGCAAAGTGAATCAAAAAAAGAGCTCCAGGTCCCCTAGACTGACACAGGCGCCATAGCGGTCCGACAGACACAAAGATGGCCGGATACAAGCAGTAAACCAACACTATTGGACTGCAAAGAAAACTCGTTAAAATAGCAACGCGACCGACCGAACATGCTGTGCCATATGCATTCAGATAAGCTAGACATGCTTAAACCACAAATAACTTTAGGAAATACTTGACGTTCTAGAATTTCACACTTTTATATTATATTTCCATATATCTGTCCGAAGATATCTATTCAAGCTCTGGTGGATCATCTTTGTGGCAGATTAAATCCAAATCCATCTAGTCTTCCTCATAGAGGTTACAACTGCTAAATTTTGCAGGTGTTGCAAACCTGCATATTAAAATTACGTAGAAGCAGAAATTATAGTTACTCGAGTTCTGCTGAAATACAAGAAAGTGGCCAACTATTGGGCGACACCGTGACTCACCGAATAGTTCCGATAGCTCTACTGTATAATTGAAATCCTTATTTGATCTGTCAAAATGAAGACCCGAATTATCTATCAGGCCGACGTATCAGTTGTCAGCAAACCAACCAGGATTTAGATCAATCCTTTATATCGATCGATTCGAATTTTCCATCCTTATGATTCGACAGATCAACGCTCATTGGACAGACCATTCAGAAAAACAAATGAACAGGTCATTTAGCCCTTCATTTTGACACAGCACCTTCGATAGCTCAGTTGGTAAAGCAGTGGACTGTAGAGGTATTTCATTTTGACAGATCTATTTCATTCAGGCCATTACAGACGTGAAGACGCTAGGAAGGTTTCCGAATGAACTGACTTCAGTTCACTCAGAAACCTTCCTCAGCAACTTAGCTGAAATAATTCCGGTCACACACCCATCATTTCACAAAACTACGACAAAACAAAGGGAATTAAAATTCTATTTGTAGAGACGGTAGTAGGCAACAAACTGACAAACGCTCAAACTTTCACACTTTAATATTATTAGAATGATAGTTGTTATGTTAATTCACAATTTATTTACACAATATTTATCGACGATACAGAATACGGGTATCACCATAGTTATTTAGATCAAATTCTAACATCACACGCAATCGTGACGTCACACCTACTAGGTCTAATAACATTAATTCAAAAGTCATTTGGTCGATTGCTCGAATGAAACACGAAAATTTACTTTTTTTAATGTTTGACGACACTATGGTACATATTACTATTACTATAAATAAGAAATAAGATTTAAACTTTCATTTTAATTTAGATATATTTAAACTTTTCTGTTTTGACTTTTCTGAAACACTGACGGATATTATGGTACGTATCAAAATACAAAAAAGGTTATATTATAACACATTGATAAGCTATTTGAAGATACACAAACATCTCTAAAGTAAATTTGAAAAATTTAGATTTTTAATATGAGTAATTGATGAAATGACTTCCGAATAAGCATAGGATCCCTCTATGCGTTAAGATAACAAAAATGGTATAAAATTAGGATAAAACATTATGGTTTCTGCAGTTTCTTTATATAAACCTAACGCGATGTTGTCTTCTCGTGTTCATATTTTAGTTTTTTTGGGATTATTCATTCGTAATGGTGAGGCATTTTTTACTATAATTGTTACCTGTATAACAAAGCTTTGCTCGGTTTTTTTTTGTTGTAAATGAATCCTAGCTAGATCGATTTGTCACCCCTAAAACTATAATTTTTCTATAAGTTAATAACATTATGTCACCTGCGTATAATATAGCTTCCCATGGAAGATGAACAAAGATTACAAATAAACAAAGTTCTAAAACTTTACCTCTTTATAATATAAGTAAACCATGAATAATAAGAATAGATGCACGGAATTTCAAATTAGAATTTAACTTTATTTTATCGATCATAAAACCTAACATGTATCGCAATCAGGTAGCTTTACTGTACATTTATACATACATTTATCAAGAAAGAATTTGGCCTTTCTTCTCTTTCCTAGTCATTATTCTTCCTTATACTGGTGACGTCACAGCTTATTTATAAATAGTGTATCTACTGCTTTATGAGATGTGATCACTAATTTCAACACTCATTCATAAGTCAGGATGGCCGAGCGGTCTAAGGCGCTGCGTTCAGGTCGCAGTCCACTTCTGTGGGCGTGGGTTCGAATCCCACTTCTGACAGTCTTTTTTTTCATGCAGCTTTTTTTAATTAAAGTTTTCAATTCTTTATTATAAAATTAAATCAATAATACATAGTTAACATAAATTGTTAAATCGCAAATTTGACACCTATTATTGTTTTTTATTGGTGAATCAAATGAAATCTATCTAATTTAGCTAACTTGGTAAACTACGTTGGAACTTTTTTGGAACATTCGGATATATTTGTTTCTCATAATGTAAAATTTGTGAAAGCCTTATTTATGTGAAATTCATGCTACAGGCACCTTTTCCTGATTTTAATAGCTCGGAACTGTTTGAATGGTAAAAGACAAATGTTATTTCTTCGAAGTTTTTCCTTTCCCAAACGAAGAGTATTTGTATTTAGCATATGTTTTCCCGCGATTTCGCCCGCGTAAATTGAAGCCTATGTTACCGGCGAAGTGCATATAGTTATGTGTATCTATGGTATGTTGCAGCTTCTCGTAAGTTAAAGTTTTTTTCAAATAGCTCCAGAAGTTTAAGTGCCTAATCAATGAAAACAATCAATCAAATCTTTCTTCTTTAAAACATTTGTATAGATTTTACTTATAATTTGTAAGAAAAGTAACAAAGATCATCGCCTTCTTTTTTTTCTATTTGCAACCTTTTTATTTTCCTTAGCGACATCAGAAATATACTCATCAGTGGAAGGGCGTGATGAGTGGGAACGTATAGTAGGTGGTACCAAAGCTAAAAATGGTACTGTACCATACCAGGTGTCGCTGAGGTACTGGGGCGTGTGGCATTTCTGCGGAGCGTCGCTGGTCACACCGCGGGTTATATTGACCGCAGCGCATTGCGTCGACGGGTAACTAACAAGTCTAGCCATAAATTCTGTTACTGGCCGTTTACATACATTAAAAACAACATTAATTTGAATTTTGAACATTAGCTTCTACGATAAAAAAATAGACTTCTTTCCCGCCATTATTGTATGTTTTTTGTTAAAAAATTATTTGTTTTGAAAATGGAGATAAATATTCATATGGAGATAAATACCCATACATACCGCGCTTAATTTAAGACGGTATAATTTAATATGATTTATTCATGATTTCAGATCATTGTAGAGCAGAGCTTCTATGTATATTGGTACTGATCGATAATACAGCCATAGTAAAACCTTTTTGTACTCTGATACAGCCAAGTAAACGTCTTACAATGTGATATTTAATCAAATTTGCATTCACATTGGTATACTGCAAAAAAAAACACAAATATTTTATTTTTTGAAGTGAATATCAGGCACTCTCTCTGTTTGCGAAGGGTCATGGGTTCGGGCCCATCTCAGAGTGCCAGGAACAAAGTGGACTCGCATAATTTTCCAATTTCCCACTACATCGTTTCACGTCCAAAGTATTAATATTGCTTTTTAATTAAATCAGAGCTCGTCCAGAATATTTCAAAGCCGTAGTTGGAACCAACCAGCTGAGGTCAGGAGGCAAATCCTACGCCATTCGTAAGATCGTGCGCCACCAGGATTACGACGATGACATCATCAAGAACGACATCGCCATCTTATTCACCGAGGACGTGATAGAATTCAGTAGTACTGTGGACGCTATAGAGCTTAACGATGAACCGGTAATGAAGGGAGAACATCTGCTTCTAACTGGCTGGGGCACCACGTCAGTGAGTCCAAAATATTTTCAATTAATTCTTAAAATTACTAATAAAAAGTAAATTTAGTAAAAATTAGTACATTATATAATCACAGAGGTATATTCCATGGCAAGTGTTCAGAATAAAATTCAATAATACATATCCATTTTCCGCCAAGACACCAAGTCAAAGTACCATTTATTTTGAAGTATAAATATTATTTTAAACTGCACCATCGATATTTTTTGGTTGGCAAATATTTAATAAAATAAATCGTGCCTCAATAGTGAGGATTTTTGTATAGATTTGGCAAGTACATAAGACCACTATTTTGTCTTATTGTTTCTAATTGCCGGATTATAACAAAGCTTCGTCAATAATTTTGTGATAGAAGATGGTATTAAGAATAATACTATGGTGCTAGGTAGTGACATAGCCAAGATCAAGCATCTTGTTAATACATAATGTTGCATATATTGTATAATATTATAGCGTCAGCGCCATCTATTTAATCTACACCTAGGACTGCCTACCACTCTAGTCTTAGCAAATGATGCAGTTAAAAACTTTGTAAATATTTTTACCACAGGAGTTTTTAAATTCTTCCAGTACCCAGGACGTTTACCAAATGACTTGATGCAGCTGGAATTAAAAGCCATCACGTACGACGAATGCAAGGAGGCCCATAAGAACATCAACGCAGTCTTTGAGTCACAAATCTGTGCACTCACTAAGGCTGGTGAAGGAGCATGCCATGTAAGATATTTTAATTTATATAAATGACTTGCCTTAATTTGCAAGGGATGGTCACGAAATAGTTTTGTTTGCGGATGACACTTCACTTTGTTTAAAATCAAAAGAGGGTTACCCCTAAATGCCGATGTGAACAATTCTATCGCTAAAGTTAATGGTTTAATTTGGTTTAATGTAAATAATCTTCTCCTTAATGTAGGAAAACAAAATGCTTAAAATTTGTACTACCTAATGTTACAAAAGTAGATATAAATGTTAATATAAAAGATAAGAACATGGGCCTTGTGGATATCAAAGTATTTTTAGGAATAACATTAGATTCTAATCTACAGTGGGGCCCACATATTGATAGATTGTCGAGTACACTTAGCTCTGCAGCATATGCCGTAATGAAAATACGTACGTTAACTGACATAGATACTGCCAGATTAGTATACTTACTTCAGTTACTTTCATAGTGTAATGTCGTACAGAATCCTATTGTGGGGAAATGCTGCCGACATACAAACAATTTTTGTGCTTCAGAAAAGAGCAATGAGATCAATTTATAATCTTAGGATTAGGGAATCTTTAAGGGAGAAATATAAGGAAATAGACATAATGACTGTTGCTTCTCAATACATATACGAGAGCTTAATGTACCTTCGTAAAAATATTAGTTTGTTTTCTATAAAAAGTGATGTACACTAAAGAAATAAAAATAAATTAACGGTGCCTGTCACTAGACTTCAAAAAGTTAATAACTCATTCAGGGGACTTTGTGTGCGCTTCTACAATAAGGTCCCAAGCAAAATACAACAATTAGATATCATGCAGTTTAAATCTACTATTAAAAAAATACTTATTAAAAAAGCTTATTATAAGGTATCCGATTATATAACAGATAAGAACGCTTGGACTTGAGATGATCCAGCAACTGGATAGGTGATTACTTCCAAACTCATTATCTTGTTTCTATTATTATTAAATGATTATGTTATCATTATAAGACCATAGTTTTTTTTCTTCTCCCTCTGTTTATAATGTATTGATCTGGTAATGACATTGTTTTTGTAAATGTCATTACTCTTATTAGAGCTGGTGAGTTTCTCACTCGTTCTTCTTATCGGCCAAAAGACGTCCTGAACGAGTGGTAGGGAAAAAAATGTTGGACGATTCAACAGTACTTTTAAGAAGTCTATTTGAATAAAGATTATTTTGACTTTGACTTTGAGGCTTCGTTTATTCGTATAGGCATAAGGATAAGGATAAATTTTCACGGAGAAAGAAACATGCGTGTTTAAGCGGTGTTATAGATAAATATATCAAGATTCCATTAAATAAATACCTAAATATCTTTAATTAAGATTGCTAGTGACATTCGTTATAATATTTTCTTTATCGGCGAGTATATACCTACCTACTACATTATAACTACGACTACCTACTGAGTTTTAAGTTATTAATCGACTTGACATGTGAACTTCCTACCACTACTTTTACAAAATGAAGTATTTTAACTCTGATAATGTTGGTCAGGTATTATATTAGCCAAAGATGAATTTGTAATCGGCCCAGTTGTTTTTGAGTTTATACTTTACAATAAAAAATTCAATATTTCCTTTTTATAATACAGGTAGAGATATGTCCCTTTTCGCAATTAAATATTAATATCTGTTAGTCATCGATTGTTTGAAATACATTATTCATTTCATTGCTCTTTTATACGTAGATATTATAACGACATAACCTCAAAATCTCTGTTAAATATTCAGATATTCTCAAACTCCGGCATAATTTTAAAATGGTTTTTTTCCTACTCATTCTAGAAATAATTCTCTATCGTTTATCGTTGGTTTCAACAATGTGCATGGTTACGCGAAAATAGCCGATCTCTCATAGTAAATTGCCCATTCTCCTTTTCTTTTATCTACAATTTATTTAAAATTAATGTTTGCTCCTCAATTACTTAATATAAAATAAGATATAATAAGGTCTCATAAACAAATGAAACACTGTAGAGTAATTTTTTTATTTACTTTTCTACACGTTATTTCAGGGTGACTCTGGTGGACCTCTAGTGAGAGAGGGACGTCAAGTTGGGGTAGTGTCATGGGGTGTTCCGTGTGCTAAAGGAAAACCTGACGTATATACAAAGGTAAGAAGAAATAATTTTAATACGCAACCTAATGGTAAATGAACACCTATATCATTAAAAAAAAGCCAATGAGGTCGGCGAAGAATAATAAAATAGAAAAAAATATTTATGCACCATATGTATATGAGCATTTGAAAATAGCGAAACGGGCAACTCGCTATGGCAAGCCACCGTCTCTCAAACTTACTGACGTTTGAACCCCCTGGTATTTTCTCATATTTTTGTGATATTTTGTTATTTTTGTGTAGTCTAATAAATAAATGGATGGATGAAAACAATGATGTTATCACATTAATATATAGATACCTATTATATATCTTTTTTAGGTAGAAGCCTTCATGAGATGGATAGAAAAGACTCTTTACGAAGACGACGAAGATCATTTGAAATTTTTGCACCGTAGACGTACAAATCGACATTAGTGTATACAACTGGCATATTTTCTGTGTATAAAGTATGACGAAATAATATATTTTTAATCGTTCTTTGTCCACATTTTTCTTTATTTATTATACTAACAACCATGACTGCTAATATTGTTTGAAAGAAAAAAACAAACCAATCGTGACACAGTGAAACGGCTTTATCGATAATAATAATCTATATCGGAACTTAAACTAAATTTGTATTTAGTTTTTAGCACAAGATAAATTATAGAATCCAAGTGTATTCAAATATAATAATAAGATTTTGAAGATTTCTGGAATTATGTGCCTTTGATCAAACATCTGTCTTGTTTCTTTGTACTTTTTGTAGGTACAACATCAAAGCTTTCTTTGAAAAAACACTTCATGTTATTAAACATTCAAAGACGTGTTTGTAAGTGATTGAATAAAATAGGGATTCACTAAAAAAATATTTATTAAAAAAATAACACCATGCATAAATCTAATATCACAGGTAGATACTTACTAGTGATGGAAAACATAAGAAAATTTACTGATGAATTCATCAAAATACAATATTCCAATTGTACTCATAAAATACTCAAGCTATAATGTAAGGAATCTGTTCTTCTTCAATTATGGCACGTATAAACGGACTTAACTGTCTTGTTTTATTTACTAATTTAAATAAACTACCAAAATCAAGACTAGTTTCTTCTCCAGTAAGCGAATACTATTTATAAATTATTACACAAAATTAAAATGAATTTGTACCATTAACATACCCTATATATTAATTCCATAGATAAAAGCAAAATATTACCCATCTTTTGGATTCATTACTCATCGCAAAAATATAATATTTACTTAAATCTTACCGCTAAAACCTTATTACGTAATCAGTCATGCAATCTCAAAGCAAAATAATACAATAAAAATCAGAAACTATGATATTTTAAGTAATAACATACCTAAAACATTTACTATTTTTGTAATATTAATAGTAAATTCATTGTCTCAATTTGACAAATGTAACCTGCATTTATATAAAGAAAAAATATTTACCTAATAAAACAATCTTTGTGCAAGTGAATACACAAAAAAACGGATTTCTTAAGATGTTTATGCTTTTAGATTCCAAATATCGAATGCCCAATCTCTCACAATTCGTATGAGTATACCAGTATATTATCCCAAAATTGCAAGAAATCAAAAATTCACACTTGAAATAACAAAACTGTTTTGTTATACCTACAATTCTTAAAAAATACCCAGTCTATCTAAAGTTCAAAATACCATTGAAATTGAAACCTCACAACATTTCCAAAACATAAATGGAAACTAGGAATATCAGTATTCGCAGCCGTATCCAGACGTAGTCAAAGAATTCATCCAAATCACCACTTATTATATATCCTGGTGTATTCGATGTTATATCTGTATATACCTGTGATTTTACAATGTCTTTCGTGTAGTCTCTTCCGAAGATTCCGAAATTTAATAATTTTTTAACGTTTTCAATCTGCAACGTTACTTGTCTGAAGTCATTTAAGTGTGTAGATTCAAAGCGGAATTGGTTAGCTGCAATATTGGAGTTAGCAGAAGTCACAATTATTGGGTACTCTGTGTTATCTACGGTGAAATTTCCAGAAATGGATATCTTCTCGAATATTATGTTTGTGTTGTTAATTCTGAAACAATATTATTTGATTAAAATACATGTGGTTTTAAAACTTTTGAGAATACTCGTATGTTATTTGATCAAATTGTGTATTGTAAAAAATATATACTCATTTACATGTAGTCACTACTAAATTTAAAATGCTGTAGTGTAAAAATGTTTATATTTACCGTTCAGAGCATGAGCGCTTATAAAGGCCGGCGCAGGCGAATATTCCGCACATATTAGCGCCGATGTCACGTGAAGAAAAGCTACGACTACCTTCAAACACTGCTAGTCCATAGCTCATTTCCTCGTCTGCAATAGAGAAAACGAAAGCTACCAATTACCATATTTAAGATTTATACACATAATCACTTTGATAATAAAAAGTTATATAAAGATTACTTTATTTATTTGGAATTTTGGAAAAAGATTATAAACATGTGAGCTTTCTACATGTGAATTGCAACCATCTAAATCCAAAATAGAAAATTAGTAATTAGTTACCTGTGCCGTTAGTCTTGACGTAGAAGTGGCAACAGAAGGTCTTGTGGCATAGCGTGTGGTGGAATCCGCGCGCGGCGGCGGCCGGCAGCAGCAGGCTCACCGCGTACACCGACCACTCATCCGACGGGACGCTGCTACCCGCGATTGTTGCCGGAGGAAACATCGCCAAATCTACACACGTTACAAATTACACTAATGATCGACAGCCTATCGACTCCTCACTGATGGCTAAATTTTAAATTGTCCATATTCTGCTTTGATATTTATGTCCAAAAAACATAAAAAAATAGTAACCCCCAAGGGGCTAATGCACAATTTTGTGTTACACTATTAACTATTTGGCAGTTTATATCAATCACGCCATTTCCCCTATCTGAATCGTAATCGACTTAAGATTATTATTACTTCAATGTCGTAATAGTGGTTAATTCAGCCAAAAATGCGTTTTGGTAAATATTTAATATTAACAAGATATGAGTATATAATGTCTATGATGATATGGAGTGGTCTGTTTTATTTTTAATTTTCAGTGTAAAATGTTCGCTTTGATAAAAATACACAGTAAAAGTTTAACAACATGTAATAATCATATCAGACAGGGTCATCAGAGACATGTTTATTATAAAACATCAAGATAAGCGGACATTAATAACAATAACACTATAAAATAATGCTAAATATAATATTAATAACAATAACACTATAAAATAATGCTAAATATAATATTCTCAAAAATATGGTTTTTTTTATTAACTGCTGATTAAGGAATCCAATGTCATCCAATCAGTCTTCCTGCTTACGAACGACTTAAGCCAGCAGCAATAATTGCACTTCATACTATTATCATTAGATTAATTATACCATATAAGTTTAAATGCTTTTACTCTTTGGCCAATTATGTAGAAAAATAAAAGAAGAAAGACCCTCAGATCAACAAAAGACATAATACAATTAAATCAGTTCCGTTGTCCCTCTTACCTTGATATGGAATTTGATCTATATTTATTTCAGCAACTTCCAAACTAGTCCCACCAGTATTGACACCATCTCTCCCGGTGATGATGCCTGATGTAGAAATAAGAACAGCCCGTTTCACAAAAGCCCATGATGAGGCGAATTGGAAAGCTGTAATAATAAATATGCAAGTATTACAAATACTTAATAATGAACAATTTATTCAATCTTTATTATAATATATTAAATGGCGGACTAAATGCCATGCAGCATTCTCTACTTGTCAACCTGTAAGGGTGTTTGATACAAACTATGAAAAAATGAGAGATCAACTGACACATGATAATATTTTTATGAAATTTTGACAACAATATTGATATGAAAGGGTCTTAAGGAATAAATAAATAAGAACTCGTGTTTAGCCTATAAATAAGAAGCAATCATTATATGATAACACTGTTATTATTCAAGCTTTGATAATAATAACGCTGCTAGAGAATCTTTAACAGATTATAATATTGCATCACTATTGTTGTACTAACTATTACACTAATACATAACAAATAGATATTAATAGTAAGCTATTAATGCATGTAATCATAAAAAAATCAAAATGGTGACATTGAAAATATTATCAATCAGATCACTTCTTTTTATGGAGTTTAAATAAATCAGCTATTATACAATAAAAAGCGAGCAGAGCTTATGTGTAACAAATTTTCTAATAGAAAATATTAATCATACCCACTTCATTATAAAACACAAAAAAACATACAGTAGTAACATTTCTTAAAAACGTACCACTTAAAAACGGAATCTCTGTAGTCCAATAACCGGTAAGCACAAAATTGTTTAGCCCTTTAAGATCTTCAGGCTTTAAAAGGACCAGATCTTCTTCCATCAGAACACCAAATGTTACTCCGAAGTCAGTAGTAAAAGTGCCAATATCTGATGCGGTTGTTGTGCAGTTGGCGATATTGTTGAACGGTTTGCGGTATCTATGTAACCAAAATATAAAATGACTTATATATAATGAACATGAAAAATATTAAATGAAGTTTAGGCCTGTGTTTATACATAAATATTTAAAAAAATGGGGACATTGTACATACTCATCAACAAACAACCTTTCATTAAAAATGCAGACGCTCTTGGCCGTTTCTCTTGTATAAAAAATAAAATTATTAAGGAATTTTACTATTCTTGTCGAACTGCAAAAGGTACGACCATATAAATGTTAGCAAATACCCGGGGGTTAAAAAAACAGTTTGAGAGTAAGTGACTTCAACATTAACAAAGTTTATTTTTTATATCCTCAAAAGCTACTGTTTCTTTTCTGTAATACTAATAGCGTACAAATTACAGTAAAATTTCTGGTTTGATAAATTTATTATACATATATTATATGATACTCACACAGATACCACATTCCCTAATCTGTCGAAGACTAGGTTGCTTCTTATTAGCTCGTCCCTATTATGGCATTTAGTTTTCTCCAAAAAGTGAGCCACTATGTACAACCCGCCCGTTTTAGATGCTTCGGACACAGCTCTCACCATCTATCGTAAAAATAAAGTTATTTTTAATACATGAATATTTTGATTAAAACTCTATATTACCAAAAAATCATGTAAAAAAAAATACCTCGTCGTAATAGTTCATAGTACTGCAGCTATCAAGAGTACACATTGGTGACTCTTTCGGTAATGGAAGCACCAAAACATCTACCCTCTGAAAACAATATTACGTAATTATACTACGCATATTTATTTTATTTTGGTAATTACTAAATTAATTTTAATATTTTGCTCATTGCGAATGGTAATAATAAGCAATACTTCAAGATTATTACTCAATATTTTGTTATAATTTCTTTTCCTTCTGAAAGTAGTTGTTGTCAAGTTGTACTTATTAATTGCCAAACGATCATTATATACCCTACACAAATCTGTTAGTTAAGAGAAAATACTTCTGTTTCTGCCTCTAGTTTGACAATGAAAATTCCATAACAAAAATCAATTATTATTGTATAAAGTGGTGCATAATTCCCTCGGCTACAAAGTGGCATACATTGATCAATTTCTATAATAAAGGGTACATTTACAACAAGTAACTCATGGAAAAAATTCGAGTAGTTAATATTAGGGGTAACTTTGTAATGTTTTCTATAAATAATACATTTTTGGCTGTAACTGTTATTCTGTCACAAAAATATTATTATTTTTAATTACAATTTATTTGGACGTTATTTCTTTGTACAAAACCAATTGAAGGTTAATTATTTTGGGTGTAGACGTCCACTTAAGTGACGTTGAAACATGGGAATGGGGGCGTCGTCGTCGTGAAATGCTTCGTTCAACTTCCGCCTTAAAGTAATTGTGGTACCTTCATGGTATTTGATTATTTTAACTTTATTATTTGGTAAATATTGCATTCACAATGTTATACTGAAAAATGTTTTGAATAAAAAATGCCGTAGTAGTGAGCTTGAAAAATTCGTCAATCCTGATAGGTTCTGGGTAGCTCAGTGGTCAGTCAGAGCAGTCGTCCAGATGGGGAGATCATGGGTCAGAGTCCCAACTCTGACGGCCAGGGACAAAGTGGATTTTTAAGCATTTTTAATTAAAAATATTTATTATTATTAAAACATGATTCTACTTTCAATATTTTACTCTTATACTAATTAGCCCGATTTTCTTACGATAGCCGAAGGATAAATTTCTACTACTTCCTTAGTTAAGTAATTGGATTTAATGTATATTTAACATATCTTACCGCATCTGAAGCCTCTTGGATAATTGATAAGTGTTTCGTGAAATCTCTACCGTATTCCAGCTCACGCACGACAGCAGCCCTGTAGATCTTCTGCTAAAATATTGATAAATTATATTTGTAAAAAAATTGGATCAAGAACTGATTTATTTTTTCTACTGTACACATAGACCATTGACTATTCAGGTAATACATTTTTTTCGTTTAGATGAAACCAACTTATCCTATTTTAAAGCTACTATCGCTCTCTGTATATTATATATATTATATTCTATTTCTAAAGAGAAATAAAGCATACGTGACATTATCGTTCTAACTCAGAGCATATGTATAGGTATAGCAATGGGTATTATTTTTATTCTCAATGAAAGGGAATATAGGGATACAGATTAAGGACGAGTCATCTCTCTCTAAAAAGGGACAGAACAACAACACTACACGAGCGTCCCGCGTGATCGGTCGCTGAACCCACGTGCGTGCGTAATCTTTTGAAATTCGAACGCATTTGTGATTTTATCTGTATTGTTCAAAGACAGAACAAAGTTTACAAATGTTAACAGAACAAACAATGGGTGTTAGGAAAAAATATGGACCACACAAAAGAATTATATCTTTACTAATATCAATTTTGAGAAAGAAAGAAATGGTCTTTTCTCAATATAATAAGTACTAAAATGTTAAAACTATTGTGTATTTAAAACGTTTAGGCATAGAAGGTATTTATCTACTATGGTTCGGGTAACTTGGAATTTTTCTTTCCCTAAAGAATAGGCCACGCACCGTCCTCTTACGATTAATAATAGAATAGGTATAACAATGTGTATCAAGTATGTACATTTGGTAGTATATATCAAATTTGAAAAAACTCATTTCCATTTATTCGTTACTTTTTGATTTTATTTTCTTATCCAAAATATTTCTTCGAATTCCCAACAAATAGTGAAGACATAAATAAATACAATTTAAAAAAAAATTTAAGTTTATAGTATGATGGATTATTACATCGTTATTAGTTACACAAACTATTTTATAGAGTATATACTAAGTGGGTACTCGTATTAATTATGGAAATTTATTTATAGGCACAATATTTGCACCAAATAATATAAACATTTTTATTGCACGAATAAGAAAAAATATCATGTAAATAAATATACTCAAAAAATGGTCTTTTCACACAATATTAGAATAAATTAAAAGTGTTATAATTTGAGGGTAGATACTTATTTAATTATGTTAGTTAAAAAATCAAAACAATTACCTGTGCGGCCACTGACAAACCGAAGCACAAACACACTATAAACATCCAGCCGAATTTAAATTCCATGTTTTATATTTTTCTACACTTTTACCACAAATTGAACAAAAATTATCATACGCCCTCACCACTCCGCAGTCGGCGCGGGAATGTCACTAATGCAGCCAACACTTGCAACGTAAACTCCCAGCTGATTATGACTGGGTACTATGAAACTCGAACGATATTGATACAACAAAAAGCTTCATTCGGAATACGGCCGGCACTACAAAACTGACTAACGTGACGTCATTATCTTTATGACAAACTATTTGAAACAAACATTAATGATATGAAAACGATAAAACTAAACTAAAAGAGATAAAACTAATAACATTTTGAGCGGTGTAATCTCGTTAGTATCTATTAATATCTTACCAATTATTATAAAATCAATTCTCATCGATATTTGATTTATTTTACTTTTTTGTATCAATCGTTAAATACTTAAAATTTACCAAATACCATTACTTAATATAAATGAATTTGTGATTCATTTGAATGAATATGCATTATTTTGTATTTCAGTAGTACATAAATTCTGAATTAAACATCTGCGAGCAAAATAAGAACAAAGAGTAGGTTTTAAAAATCGGTACCAAATATAGATATAAACAATCACAAGATCTTTTACCTTTAAGAAGAATATCGTTACCTAGTATACCGACTGCTTCTATTTATAAAAGGCATATTTTTATGCTGAACGCATTCAGAAAGATTTAGACAGGGGAATATTCTGTGACATTAATGTTACCAGTGGAGTTATTATAACAGTGATGTTATTATAACTGGTAGGTATATATCAGTAGCAATATGCTATATAGTAGGATACTATGCTATCATTGTTATGAGTGAGTTAAGGTATGATATAACCCGTCATCTGCACTGTATCACATATTTTGAGGGAAAAAAATAGCTAACTAGGCACTTGCAAAAAATTCTAGCAGTACTAAATCCTGTATGTAGTACATCATATTTACAAATTTAATATTACGAAATATGAAATAGCCTTCCGTGAAAAATAATACCTGCTCTAGGTAAAAGCGGTTTATCGTGTTCATGAATTGAATTCTTTGAAGTCAGGCGGAGATTTCGGTGTGTTGTTAATATTAACCGCCCGACTTTAAAGAATTTTCAATATTTTACTTGAAAATATGAACAACTTTAAGATGAATAATTTTTTTCACGAAAACTAATTGACTTTTATTGGTCAGCGTTCATTTAATTAGTTCAAAACAACAACGTGGATTACTTAGGGCCCATAAAAGCTTATTATAATGCCCAAAATGATCCCACGTGAATTTGAATGAAAAAATAAGTGTAAATCCAAATAAAGAGATATATATCAAACAATCATAGAACCATCTATTATGAAGACAATTAAAAATGACCTTAAAGAAAAGATTATAGGGGTCTGGCATGAACAGTCTTTACCTGCGGATCTTTCACTTTCTTATCATTCGATAATGGTCAAGCCTACTCCTCCGACTAGCAACAGAGCAAAGCAATAGTAACGTGTACCTAACTGTAAGTTTAGCCCCCTCGAATCTTAAGCATAAAGTAGAAAAGCAATTCAGAGATAAGTAAAACAATATACAGGTATTTTTACAAAGTACAAAGAAATGACCACGTGGTGCTTGTGCCACCTCTGGCTGGCCATGAGTAGTACTTCTTCAACCTTTGAAATAGTTTACTCCTCCGATGAGAACAAAAACTTAAAAGAAAAAATAAAACCACCTTAAAATTTAAAAAAGTGATAAATAATACTTATCTCAAAAGCGACTTATTCAAGAAAATGCTATTGAAGTCGCGCGTAGATCATCTGTAGGCTTATTATTTAAATGATAGGCACCCGACTTCAATAGCATTTTCTTGAATGAGTCGCTTTTGAAATAAGTATTATTTATCAATTTTAAATTCATTTGAATTTTTTTTAGATTTTTATTTCATGCTTTCTAGTGAAATTCGCTATTTTTTAAAGAGGAATACACTTAAAATATTGAATACTAGCTTTCCGCCAGCGGCTTCGTCCGCATGGTCCATAAGGAACTGTTTATTTGAATACCGATACATATCATGACACGGATATAATTACAATGACAAATTGAATAGTAAACAATGGTTACTATGGTAACATTTTCATTCTCTATACAAAATTCCACTACCATTTTCATCCCTTTGCTTTTTTTCGGGAGAAAATATATATAATAAAGGGACTGTAGAAAATTAAATGAACATGCAATGACTCGCCTGATGAATACGCCCGAGTTCTCGGGTCCAATCTCAAACGAGGCTATGCCAAGGTTTTTGGTGGGTTAGGCGGCACCCGCCCGTTATCCTACTCAGTCGTCCTCTACCGAACAGTACTGCGATTCTGTAAAAATACAGACCCAAATTGGAATTCACTCATGTGTCCAAATTCACGTTATTTAGTAAAGAAATTCTATTCATTCCATTTTTTTGTATAAAAATACAAAACACATTGATTGAAATATACGTGACTTAGATATTCTATTCCTATATAATTTCGAAACTCACTTCACTTATGCCACTAAAGGTTATTACTAATTCAAGATTGAGCCGATGCAGTTTTTTGAAGTGAATTCGAATTCGGGTTCGGATTTTTACAGAATCGCTGGGCAGGTCCGCCAACGGAGGTGAGTCCCGCATACCCCCTGCCATATTTTCAGGCAGCAGAGATAGTGCGTGTAGTGCACTGGGTTTAAAAAAGGTAATATAGATGACAACTGAGTAAAGAAAAGAAATTCTATTTAATCCGTCAGTCAAATAATAGAAAAATATTAGATACGTTTTATTTTTACTTCAATTTAAACAAGAATAGCTTAGATAATAGGCATTAAAGTTTAGGAGTGGGGGCTCGCTACGTCACAGTTTTGTATGTATCGTCGTATTTTATACGCAAAAAAATAAAAAATACGTATTGAATATTATTCAATAACCTACCTGACGGACAAATAAATAAAAATTAGTAGTCATCCCTATTAGGGGGCGTCCATAAATTACGTGAGGTGTTTTTTCAAATTTTCTGACCCTCCCTCCCCCCCTGGTGAGATGTCGTGAGATTTTATTCAATCCCCTCCCCCATCCCCAAATCTCAGGTGAGATTTTTCAAAATGTGGGTTTCTTATTTAAACACGTTGGATTTTTTTAATAAAAAGAAAAAAAAATAATTCGCTTCGTACTTTTATTAACGACTAGTTAGAGACTAGTAATCAATATTGCTCTCATTCATCGAGTCACATGTTCAGCTGACAGTGGCGCGAAAACAAAGGACGAGCTACATTGTACCGTAAATTCAAATTAAATTGAGCTATTTGGTATAAAACGAGTATAGTGGTTTGACAATCAGGAGTGATGTATAATGTCAAAGTACGAATGAAATTATTTTCTTTCCAACGAATTAGTGAATGATCTCAACCTTAGACTTGTCACTCTATGAGGGATTCCCCGCACCGAGCCTTATTTTAAAAATTGCGTGATATTTGCCGAGACCCCCCCTCTCTCCAACGTGAGATTAGATGAGATTTGACTCGACTCCCTCCCCCCCTTAAACATCTCACGTAATTTATGGACGCCCCCTTATATGGACAAAAAACAGTCATTAACACTTCGAGTACCTGCAGTAGGCTGGCCATAAATAAGTATAAACTTGGTTATCAGACACCTTTTGTATTCTACATCTCCAACATAAAAAGAGGTTAAAAGAGGGAAAAAACGTGGCTATGATTTATTAAAACAGTATTAAAATATAATCACCGGTTACAAATTTTTCCATAAATCATTAACGTGTAGATCCAAACAAAATGCTCTAAATACATTCAATAAATAGGTATCTACCATTAGTTTCATTCATTATGATAAACTGCACGGCACAGTCGCGTGCATTGCGCGTGGTATTATAAGATAGTTGAATGGAAACGGCCCACCGATTGTATGTTATATTATGACATGTCTGCTAATAATTTATTTTTAACACTGTATTTTTACGATATAATTTTTTCGTTTTGTTTTATTCTAAAGTGGGGCAAATCGGGGAAGCGCCAATTAATCACAGCGCAGACTAATCTCATAAATATCTAGCCCTAATATCCCCATATAAGTACAAATTTTATTCTGAACCCCAGTAAACTAACTAACCTATTATTAGAATAACAAGCATGGCTTATACTCAGTATAAATAAATATACCACTGTTTAGATAGAGTTTAAGTCAAGAAAAAAAACTAGCGAGCAGTAATAACATTACATGAACAGTTGGAGCAGTGGCAGACTAACCACGTCGGGGGCACCGGGCGCCATTAAGAGTTTCCCCCCAGAACGCGAGGCCCAAGGCAGATCCATTTGGAGGTCCCCCAGGACAAGAGGCCCGAGGTAAATCGCCCCACCGCTCCCCCTTAGTCTGCCACTGAATTGGAGAGTTTTTTTACATATTTATTTCTGGGTGGCTTTATTTTGTAGTGTTGCTAACCCCAAAAAACTGAAAAACGACAGCTCATCAATAAAAACTTTTTATTAAAAATAATGGAACCGCCTTTGCCTGCAATTTTAACCGTCCGACTTCATGTTTATTTAAAAAAATTACCGTTTTAAGATAATTATTATTTTTCACTTTTTTTTTTAATTTGAAGTCGATTCCATTTTTTTTTTAAGTTTTTATCTCATGCATTTTAGTGATATTTTGAGTTTTGGAGTAACAAACATCACACACACTTAATGCAAATTTAAGACTTATATTGTTTTCTCATAGATGCCATTGACAGATCTGGACCAAATTAAAATTGAACCACATGGCAAGCACTAGCTTTCGAATAAAGACAGAATCATCAAAATCGGTCCACTCTTTAAAAAATTTGGGGGAACAAACATCACGCATACTGAATGCAAATTTAAGACTTATATGGTTTTCTTATAGTTTGTAAAATTGTAGGCTTCAAATCTCAATTTCCCAAATTGAAAGTAGTGGTTACGGGATTCCCTGAAAGCTGCTAAAAGCATGCACATGTAGCTTTAATTCTCTAGTGGCATAAACATAGGCACTGAACGAACCTGAGTATCTCATTTGTCATACATTAATTTTTAGACACATTGATTTAACTTAATTGCCATTTATGATTGGTAGGTACGATTTAATTCATTTTTATCTCAAAATCGATATTATCCGCACAGGATTTATCAAGTTGTAACATACATAAAGTGAGTGAACCGTCACACTCAGACGCGTGATAGATGCGTGATAAAAAGATTTGAATTAGTTTAAAGCCACGGTGGGCAACAGCCGGCCTCACCATATGGCTGAATCATTTTCCATGGCATTAGACGAGAGCACCGATTTGTCGGACTCAGCTCAGCTATATTTATTCGAGGTGTTGAAAAAGAGTTTACTGTTACTGAGGAATTGCTTGCTTTACAGTCGCTAAAAGGAACCACTATAAGAGAGGACATTTTTAATGAAATTTACAAGTTTTACCTTGCCATGGTCAAAATTAGTTGGAGTATGCACAGAAGGTGCACCTTCTATAGTTGGCTTACGTAAAGGCTTCATCGGAATTTTGAACGTAAAAGCGACTGAATTGAATGTGCAAAAAGATGATTTAATAGTCCTTCACTGCATTATGCAACAGAACTTGTATTCTAAGTCCATTTGACTCCAGAATGTTATGAATGTGGTAGTAAAAACTACCACTATTTAACTAACTTTATTCGATCCCGAGGGCTTAACCATCGTCAATTCAAGGCGTTTTTGGATGAAATATCAGCCGAATATGACGACGTCACATATTATTCTGAAGTCAGATGGCTAAGCAAAGGGAAAATGCTGAAACGATTTAACGAGCTTATAAATGAGATAAAAGACTTTATGCAAATAAAAGATAAACCACTATCTGAATTGAGTGACCCAAAATGGATATGTATTTAGCATTTCTGATCGACCTTACTGACTATTTGAATGATTAAAATTTCCATTTTCCATCCATTTGAAAACATTTCAGAATAAAATCCGCTTGTGGGAGGCACAGATGCTTTCTGGAAACGGTTACGTTAATGTACAAAATGCTTTCAATATACTTGCAAATTAAGTTGAACGAGATTCAAGAAAACTCACTCCTAAAATCTAAATTAGAAGATGTGGAGTTGTGTGATTTCTACAAAAAATACCTCGAAGAAGATCATTTTCCGCAGTTTAGAAAATTCGCAAGATTTGTACGTTTGGAAGTACTTATAAATGTAAACAGTTCTTTTCACTGATGAAAGTTAATATATCGAAATATCGTACAAGGCTGACTAGCGATAATTTGGAAAATTCTTTTTGTCTTTGAATCAGTGGAATTAATCCAAACAACGATGGGTTAGTTTCCCAAGTTCAAGCTCAAATATCTCATTGATTTCGATATAGCTATTAAACTTTCATAGTTTGTGACAATTTCAAATTTAACGATTTAATTATAATGTTATTATTTCATTTTGTTATAATAACATTGTCGTATTATTCCACGTATTTGCACACTGAAGTTTGGCCCGCAACATGTCCAAGGTTTAGAGCAATATTAATTAATTGGTTCCGCCGACCACTAGAGCATCGGGAGCATTGTGGTCATCACCGCACTCTAATCTTGAGGGTGTACGTTTTCTACATCATACCGTATACATTCATAGTTGATTAGTTGTATATATGTGTTCAATAAATTTCTGTTCTATTCTAATCCATGCTATCTTTTTGTATCATCATAATTTCTTCTCTCTTTACGTAAGTCTATACTTCGTCTAGATCTTCTGCCGGTCGGAAAGACCGGAGATCTCTTTTCACCAGAGGCAATCGTCTTGGCGGGGCAGGCCTCTACCCTTTAACTGACTTATTTATCAAACATAACACTTCTTTATTAGTTCTCTATTCGTTCTGTATTCTGCCGTCCTTATGATATGTGCAGTAGATAACACGAAATTTTAGGCAAACTGATTTAGTACATACTCGTAAAGCCACTAACCAGAACTAAGTTAGTTTGCTTAAAATTTCCAGTAAGTGCACTTATCTTAAGGACGGCAGTATTACTTACCTAATAAATTCCTACCTTACTCATTGTCTACTCCACAAAAAATCTACTGACCAAACTTCATGGATTTAATATCAATAGTTTACGCTCGGTAATGAAGAATCTTTTCTATATCTTTTTTATCGACTGTGGAATAGAATAATATAATCTGTTCTGAAATAACTAAGTAATAATTGTGATAAGAATTTTTTCTTAGAAATTTAGAAATAAGATAGGAAATCGCTAGAATCTTCATCGCAACGGGCGGCGTTGCTACCCCCAACATGTCATACAGTTTTAGTTATAGGTTTGTTCATGTTCATAACAGTATAGGTAATAGCAAAAATAAAATTATTTACTTGCAGTACTTACGTTTACGTAAATTAATATGATAGTGTAATGATGACTGTACCGATATTATAAAGTTTCTAACTCTGTTTGTTTGTTTATAGACGACCTCCGTAGCATTCACATGCCGGTTTCAAGGTGTTACCATCTCTAAGGTCCCGGGTTCGATTCCCGCTCGGGTCAATGTAGAAGATGAACTTTTCTATATTGTCTCGAGTTTGTGGTACCTTCTTCGTCTCAGATACTCCAAAATACGGGGGCTTTATCATCTTAGAATCTGAGCAATATATGTGATACTAGTGGCCGCCAGCGACTTAGTCCGCGATTTCCAATATTTCTTCGCTCCTAATAGTTGAAGCGTGATGTTATATAGCCTAAAGCCTACCTCGATAAATGGTCTATTCAACACAAAAAGAATTTTTCAATTCTAACCAATAGTGCCTGAGATTAGCGCGTTCAAACAAACAAACTCTTCAGCTTTATAATATAAGTATAGATTGTCTAATAATTATTTATTTTTTATTTATGGTGGTATTTCTTTCCATTTTACTACTTTGACATTTGTTTTGGTAACAACGAACGAACGATAAAAAATGATAATTATAGATTTGATAGCAGTGTTACCAACTTAGTAATTTATCACAAATTTATCCACTAAACGACACGTCTCTGTCGTAACATGGAGCGAAATATCGTCATAACATCGCTGAAATGTCGCATCCTATGGCTAGAATCAAAACTAGCGAGTTAGGCAGTCACTCTGGAACCGATCATAAAAAAAAATATTTTTAATTTGAAGCTAACGCGATCGATGTTGCTGACAAACAGCTAGTTTATACCTATTATTCGTTATATATATTTTTTCATATATATTTAAGGCAACAAACAGTCATTAGATAAAATCTTATTATTTTTGAATTTATAGACCATAGTGAATACAAAATGTAATATTTTCGACAATAATATTTTATTTTATGAAATAATAATAAATTTAAATGAAAATAAATTGAAATGCCATCAACAAAAATATCCTAAAAACTATTAATAGAAATACAAAGTTGGGTCTTATCGGATCTTAAGATTGATGTTCATTAACCTTAAAAACATTCAGATATCAATACTACATGTGATATGCTCTTGGTAAGTATATTTAGATCATAAAATATATTGTGAAATATCAATATATTTTATTGAGCAGGTATTGATAATATTGTGTGATAATTTTATATTAATTTTCCTTATCTAACCTTCTTAAAAGGTCACTGAATTTGTTTATTTTCTCATTGTTATACATTTTTTATATAATAATGAATACATACTTATATTTACTTCTGTCACAAATACATATTCAGTAATTTTATAAATGAATGAATGAATATTTATTGAACACGTACACTATTTGACAAATTAAAGACGAAAATAAGAAGAGTACCTATTGTTAATACAGTTACTATCATATAAGTATAAATAGAAAACTATAAATTAACCTAAATTCAAATAATATTCTATCATACTCGGTGCAGTGTCCAAAAGGTCCCGGCTTGACATAGTGCTGCAGCAGAGTACAGCGTCGATTTTCAGCCGGCATCCGAGGTGAGCCATTGCAATGCCAATGCCATGCGGTCACTTACCAATCGCAACAAACGCATATGCATTCGTTTTACATAAGATAATTAATTCAAGTAATAAGAATAAACGTCTATAGCAACAGTGAAAAGCACAGCCAGTGTTCGAGTATTAAAATAATGTACACTCAATGTGTATTAAGAACAAGATTTTATAAAATTACAGGTCACAAATCCCAGGTAAGTGGCGGATTATCATTAATGTTTGTTATCACCTCTCGTGCTCCATTGGGTTTGAAGGAGAGATAAGTCTGTACATAATCTGCATAAATATGAAATTTGCCGCGTTTTATGACAGAAACTATATCAGCACTGTAAAGAATAAATAAGATGGGACCCAACACTGAACCTTGTGGAACGCCACTTCCGAGAGCTGCCGCATGAGAATATTTGTGGTACCATCTTCTCCTTTTAACTACACAATTTGCAATCTGCCGGAGTGGTAAGAGTTAAACATTTAATGGCGTCACTGTCAAAATCGTAATATAACAACTTCAAAAACAGTAGAGATATATTTAGTGCATGAGAAGCTGTCGAAAAATCCAGTAAATCTAGGACCGTTCCCATTCCTTCATCCTGCGCTGCTAAAACAGAATCAGTTACATCCAACAGCACTGTTAGAGTGCCACGGTATTTTCGAAATCCAGACTGTGTATCCGGCAAAATGTTAAATGTCATAAGATACTTTGAGAGCTGAACAGCGATTGCTTTCTAATGATCAATTTAATTCATAATCAATTTATCAATACTTATTTTTTAACCTCCGACGCAAAAAGAGTCTCAGTGGCACCGTATATACCATTTCAATGCGGATTTTCTATCGCAAGCCTTATTCATCACTGTAGTTCTTAGCTTTGTTTCACAAAAATCGTATCAGCCTTAAGAGCTACATGCATCTGCCAAGACATAAGTAATTATTTTTTAACAGACTTCAAAATCAGAAATGAGGAGGATATATGGTCGATATTTCCACCAACTGTTGACAAGCATGGACCGAGGTGGACCCATTTAAATTCGAAATTGAATCAGTAGTATTCCTTTCATAACAAAACAAAGTACGCTTTTCATCAGATATCACCTAAATATTTAATGTTATCTTATATCATCTAAAAAAACAAACGTTTGTGTATTTTACATATTACAATACACATTACAGTTATCAATAAACGCATGCACTCTTTCCATGAGAAAATTCTGAAATGCCAATCGTATGGATTGTTCTAGGGAATCCAATTTATCATGACGTTTAGAGCAAGCCTTACTCTCCAACACTGTCTTTAAATCATTATCAAGCGGACTAAGATACGGACTAGAAGACTGCCAATCTTAAGCTCTGATGAAGTCCTGAACGTTCGTTTCTAACCAAGATTGGTTAGATGGAGCTTTATAACCTGGTGCAGTCTTGCTTAAAAGACCATTCTCTGTTGTTGAATAGTACTTTGAGATAAAATACCGATGCCAGGGACATAGTGGATTTTTTAAGCATTTTTCACAAATAATATCACGAAAAATTTTGTAAAGTTTTGACGCGAAAATAAGAAAAGACAATGGCCAAACTAAGTAATTGTTTCCAACTTACAACTCGTACGTATTATCATGACACCCGAGAGCCTATTTTATCTGTCTTTGAACTTTTCTCGAAAAAAAATTCGGTTTAGAATCGTTCTTAAAATTTTGTAAAAATCATATCCGTGAAGATTGTATGAATGCACGTTGTCATCATAAATTAACGAAAATGCGTTTTTTTGGTCTCGTAACTCAGAAAATGGACAAAATTTCGTTTTAGGAGAAATATAATTATTGATATATTATTACCAATAACAGATAGATAGAAGAAGTTAATCGAGTCGTTTAATATATACATAACAATAACATGTTTTCATTCAAATACTTACGTCACTGTTGCCAATTTGCCCCCAACGGTGAATAATCTATCCTTATCTTATCTAGAACTATCATAAGGTTAATAACATGTAAGTTATCTGTTTAAACCACATACCCACTTGACCTTGAATAGATCCAATAATATATGTATTTATACCTCCCCAAGAACAATAAATATAACTATCAAAATACCAAACACGAAGCTTAGTTTTTTGCATAGCTACCAAAACATACACAACAAAAACATAGTGATTTACTTCATCTAATTACTTTTTTAATTAACTAATTTAATCATGGAATAAATCTGTGTTCAATGCATATGGAATTATAGTAAATCTATGAATCAAATATAACTACGAAATTTTCTTTTTCGCTATTCATGCTATGGTTACCAGATCCAGGCTGATCAAAGTCAAAGTCAAAATAATCTTTATTGAAATAGACTTCTTAAAAGCACTTTTGAATCGTCAAACATTTTTTCCCCACCACTCGTTCAGGACGTCTTTTGACTGATAAGAACGAGCACAAAACTCACCAGCTCTAATAGGAGTATACTCCTATTTTAATACAAGAAATAAAATGCATTAACGGTGCCTGTCACTAGACTGCAAAAAGTTAATAACTCATTTAGGGGTCTCTATTTATAATGTATTGATCTCGTAATTACATGGTCTTTGTGAATGACATTCATGTAATTACGATTATCTAATTATTACCATGAATATGTAATAACGACCATGTAATTACGAACTTTTTGCAGTCTAGTGACAGGCACAGTTAATGCATTTTTATTTCTTGTATTAAAATTGTGTACATCACTTTTTATAGAAAACAAACTAATATGTTTACGAACGTACTTTTAGTTCTCATATATGTATTGAGAAGCAATAGTCATTTTCCTTAAATTACTCCCTTAAAGATTCCCTAATCCTAAGATTATGAATTGATCTAATTGTTCTTTTCTGAAGCACAAAAATCGTTTGTATGTCGTCAGCATTTCCCCACAACAGGATTCCGTACGACATTACACCATGAAAGCAACTAAAGTATAGGAATCTGGCATTATCTATGTCAGTTAACCTACGTATCTTCATTGCGGCATATGCTGCAGAGCTAAGTATATTCGATAATTAATCAATATGTGGGCCCCACTGTAGTTTATCTAATGATATTCCTAAAAATACTGTAGTATCCACATGACCCATATTCTTATCTTTTATATTCACATTAATATCTACTTTTTTAACATTAGTTAATATAAATTTTAGGTATAAGGTTTTCCTTCATTAAGAAGGAGATTATCTACATTAAAACAATGTACTACTTTAGCGATAGAATTGTTCACATCGTCATTTAGAGCTTCACTTTTGTTAACCAAACTATTTTATTATTATCCCTTACGAAATAATATTTTTATAATATTAATAAATAATATATTAATATTATTAATAAATAATATATGTAAATTAAAAATAAGAAAGGGCCAAGTATTGAGCCTTGTGGAACACTCATCTTAACTTACGATCCAGGAGATATTTTGTCATTGATATCAGTATGAGACAGCAAATTCCAATGACTTATCTCTCAATCTATAATAATAAAGTTTCCTAATCAATGTTTTACGAAAAACAATATTAATGTGAATTCTCCCAGGCATTAAAAATTTCTTGTATTAACTCGACCGGCTTCAGTTGTTGAGTGACCCCATGTAAAATCAAACTGTTATCGATCCATAAGGTTATTCTTGTAAAAGTATGTTGGTATTTGATCCAGCATGATTTTTTCAAAAATGTGCTACCCGATTTATGTAAAGTAACAATTTGATTATATTTTATGAGCTCAGGAAAAAAACCACAATCAGTACATTCATTATATAAGCTAGGATTGGAGCTATTGTCTCAATTACAGATTTGGAAACGCCAATGGATTAAAATATTTTACTATAATATCTTTAAAATCAATGTATTGAAACTTAAATTAGCTATTACAATTATTTAAATTTGCCTTTAAAATAGATTCAGCAACAGTGGACGAGGAATTCAAAGATTGTGTAATTAAGACTAGAATTTCAGTAAATAAATTTTCAAATACTGTAGCAACTTCAAGATGTTACTTTTTTATTATCAATGTTTAAATTAAATTTTGTATGCACATATTTGGAGTCTTACAAATTTGGCGTTTGGGTACCCATCAGCTACCCATCATCCATCAGATACCTATCGGCTGACCAAGGATCAACTCGCTTATCGTGCAGAAATATGTGTACATCTATTATCATTTCATCGTAAATTAAACTACCTAGACCCTGGACACTGGAGACTCAAAATGTTAATCATACATGCAAGCGCCAGTCGCTAGGCCGCAACAAACCAGACAAAAGTACGCCAAAAAAAGATCTTCATCTTCGCAAGGTAATGCTTTCGTTATGGCGGGATTACATGGAGTAATATACTGGTAAATTCTTCCTACCAATACCACGATTACAGCGAACGTGTAATGTAATCAACTCGATAATCTGAAGCTTGAACATTATCGGAAGCGTACACAACATGACAAAATATTTTTCCTCCATGATAAAGCCCGACTACATATTGCTAAGAGTACCCGACAGAAACTATTGAATTGGACCTGAACTGGGAAATAGTTCCACATCTTCCTTATTCACCGGATTAGCGCCAACAGATTTTAGTTTATTGCGGTCACTTAGTAATCATTTCAAAAACAGAAATAGGTAACTACCGGCCCATTAGCATTTTAAATACTTTAAGCAAATTGTTGGAGAAGGTTGTTTATGATTGTATTTAGCCCATAATAACAAGGGCAATATCACATAATCAGCATGGTTTTATAAGACAAAAATCAACTCTGTCAAATTTGGTTGAGTTTTGTGGCTATGTGATTTGCGGAATGGAGGAATGCGGACAGGTTGATGTGATCTACACGGACTTCGAAAAAGCTTTTGACCAGGTGGATCACATCATTCTTCTAGATAAGCTATATAAGCTTGGAATTAGAGGCGATTTGTTAAGATGGATAAGATCCTACCTATCTAATCGTATGCAGGCTGTTGTCATTGGAGGTTATAAATCAGACTTTATTCAAATACCATCTGGTGTACCCCAAGGATCACACCTTGGCCCTTTATTTTATTGCGCGTACATCTATGATATCGGTGAATGTCCTAAAACAGCTCATCATTTGCTTTATGCCGATAACAAAAAAGTATTTATGAAGGTATCCTCAATGAATGATTCGGAGCTAATTCAACATGATTTGGATAACTTATATTCTTATTATAGACACAATAATATAACAGTAAATACGAGGGTCAAACTGAAAGTTCTTAGAAAATCAAAAACTGATTACATTAGCCAGTTATTAGTTTTATTATATCTTTTCAAAATATTGTCCATTCACGTCAATACACCGCTGCATGCGATGGAACCACTGGGAAAAGCACTTTGCCCACTCGTCCTTAGGGGTCTCTTCAATGGCATCGCGATACGCAGCCACCGCTTCTTCAGCATTCATAAACCGCTTTCCTTTAAGTTTTTCTTTAATTTTTGGAAATAAATAAAAATCACAAGGCGCGAGGTCGGGGCTATACGGCGGGTGACCCAGTAATTCAACGTTTGATGTCGCCAAATAGTCGATCGTTCGCTTGGCGGTGTGCGACGAGGCGTTGTCGTGGTGAAGGAGGATCCTACTGCGAGGTCGTTTCTCTCGAACTTTTTCCAAGACAAGTGGCAAACAATTGGTAGTGTACCATTCTGCAGAAACTGTTTTTTGATCCTCTAACACAATTGTTGCAAAATGACCTATCCTTCCAAAGAACGAGGCCACCATTTTTTTTCCCGCACTTCGATCTCTCTTCACTTTAGTTGGCAACTCCTCGAAAGGAAACACCCACTGAGCAGATTGTCTTTTGGTTTTAGGATCATAACAGTAAATCCAGCTTTCGTCACCTGTTAGTATGTCGAACACAGCATTTGAGTCACCTCCGTTAAATCTTTCAATCATTTTACGACACCAATCCACACGATGGAGTTTTTGAGCCTCAGTCAAATTATGAGGTATCCACCGGGCGCAAAGCTTCCTGACCGCTAAATGTTCGTGGAGGATTTTGTGCACTTGACTCATACCGATGCCTAAGCTTGTCCGAATCTGTTGATAGGTCACTCTTTTGTCAGTCTCTATCATACGCCGCACAACACAGATGTTATCTTCAGTCGTCGCCGTAGAAGGCCGTCCCTCACGTAAATCATCAGTGAGATTAGTGCGACCACGTTTAAACTCATTAAACCAGTTGTAAACAGTCGCACGAGATGGGGCTTCATCGTGAAAGGCCAATCGTAGTCTATCATAACTTTCTTGTTGACTTAAATGACATCGAAAGTCATAAAAAATCATTGCACGAAAATTTTCTCGTGTTAAATTCATGATGACGTGACACAGACAATTTTCAATTTGCCGCCAAATCGTAAAACAAATGACAAATGAATGAAATATATACTCAGTAATATTGGCAAAGAGTTATATTTTCAAATTTTAGAATTATTTTTTTATTATATTGTTTATAAGTGGCCAGTTCTAAGAACTTTCAGTTTGACCCTCGTATTAACAAGTGTCAATGCATTAGTTTAAGCCGTAAGAAGAATAAAATTGTTTTTCCTTATAATTTTAACGGAGAAGGCATCATGCGAGTGGAAGTGGTGAGAGATTTGGGTGTTCTGTTAGACTCTTAAATTACTTTTACCAATCACATCACTGATGTAGTCAATAGAGCATATCGTAACCTAGGATTTATAATCAGGACATGTAAACCTTTTAAAAATGTAAATTGTCTAAAGTCGGTTTACTTTGCATACTACCGTAGTATTCTTGAATATTATAGTTATATATATATGTATTTAGAGTCACCACAGTACTCTAAATACATAAATGAGATAGAAAGAATACAGGAGAAATTTATAAAGCACTTAAATTATAAGACTGGTAGATATTTTCACGGTCCTCATGTTGATGATTGTCGGGAATTTGATCTCTTGTCTTTGGAATCTCGCCGCGAATTGCTTGATATGTACCTGTTGTATGGCATATTGCGCGGTAACTTAAACAGTCGTAATCTTCTTGCCGGTATTGCTTTCTGCACTCGCTTTCTGCTTTCGCGAAAAACTCCTCTGCTTAGTATACCCAAACACCGAACTTACTACGGTCAAAATGCTGTCGTGACTCGTATCTCCAGAACATACAATAAAAAATTTCACGACGTAGATTTTTCCATTTATCTAAAACACATTTTAAAAAACAATTGATCTCAAAATTGTTACGCTGAATGAACCTCGGAAATAATTAAGTAATTTCAGCTCTAATGAATGTAAAATTTATTTATCTAATGTCGCTTTAAACTGATGACAATTTTAATGTACGTTTGTGCAATTGGCCGTAAGTTCTTTAACCAATTAATCAATGTAGCTTTTTGCAAATTAACTCAAATATTAACTAAAAATTACTTTAATTTTTAATGGTATTATTTGATAACGAAAAGGGAAGTACTTGGACTGCTGAGACTAAATGTCATTTGTATGTGTTTATATATGTATAATATAGGTATGTGGGACTATATGTATTATTCATCTTTGTATGCGTATAGTATTGTTATTAATAATAGCTTCTCCCTACCAAAAAAATAATAATAATAATAGAAATAGTTATGTACATAAAGTGGAACCTGTTTTTATTAAAAGCAATACACACATATTATTATTATTATTATTATTATACGATATGTATAATTATAATATGTGTGTATTGCTTATTTTGCTTCGAAGAGAATTATTAAAGTTATGAAACTCTGTTATTGGCTAGACTAGATATATAAGAAGCTGTTGAGTTTCTTAATCAATAAATATATATATTTATATATATATATATATATATATATATATATATATATATTTATCGATTAAATAAAATAAGAAAGTGTAATGTACGAGATTTTACCTTAAACTCGATAATATTGAAATAAAAATGCTACAATTTTGATTCTAATTTAATAATCAATACAATAATAAGTTTGAGCTGAAAACAGTAAAGCATAATGTACCACAACAGTATTTTTTAATGTATTGCATATTTTTATGTTTGTGTACATTACAACACTGGAAATCGTGTTAGTAAAAAAATTGACATTTGATAATTTTTGCTTGTGTTGTTCAACTGAATCAATATGTCTGTTCTCGGGCGTACCCAGGACCCAGCATCTACTTAAGAGCCTTATCAATAAAAGCAAATGCTATGTCATTTTCAAATATCTGCTTCAATGGATAGAGATTTGTATTAAATATTTTCGAATAATCTTGTTATTGGAGTTTATCATATTTTATTATCGATAATAAATTAATAATCGGCAATCCGTTATCGTATTTGTTTGTTAGCGACACTATTCACGGTCCGATGACATGTGTCAAAAGAGACCTCTTTTTTTGTGAACATTATAAAGCACCCGTATTATGGAAATCTGAGTCAACGAACGTACCACAACATCCAGACCCGAGACAATTTAGAAGAGTCAATTTTCTAAATTGACTCCAACGTAAATCAAACCCGAGGCCTTAGAGATGGCGATACTGAAACCTGCCTGCGAGCTACTCGGCTACAAAGGTCGTCAATAATCCTTCAACATTAGTAGTCACACCTTTAGGGTTAAATAAGAAGAAAAAGAAATAAAAGGTCAATATTCAATAAAACATTTTAATACATTAATGAACAAGTTATATTTGCACAGAATCACTAATTAATTTATTAATTACTAATACCAATATGACTTGGCTGGCACCCTGTCTTCCTTGATGCCTTGCTCTTCCATAATATCCATTTCGAATGTCCGAAGCTTCGGTGCGAATGTTATCTTAAAACAAAGAATAATAAAATATGTTTTAGTTCACAGAGGCGGAATTACATAATAAACTGTATTTACAATTTCACAACAATATAAATAAAAATTCAAGGTTTAACAGATACGACATAAGATTCATCATCAGAATTTAACACATACTGTGCAATGAGTTCTCTTCATTGATCTACACAGGAATTGATTCCGGGTAGCGATACCTTGGAACCAACATACAAGTAATCATCATCATCAGCCTTTTACGTCCCCACTGCATGGGCTCAGGCCTTCCTTATGGATGGTTAAGGAGGATGGGCCATGACCCTCCACGCTGGCCCAATGCGGATTGGAGGGTATTAACGACTGCAAATGCAGCCGGGACCAACGGCTTAACGTACCTTCCGAAGCACGGAGTAGCTCGAGATAATAATTTTTTGGTCACCCATCCCGTGACCGACCCTAGCGAAAGTTGCTTAACGACAACGATCGCGGGCCGCCGCGCTTATCCACTACGCCACCGAGCTACATGCAAGTAATAAACCATGAAGATTGTACGTAATTACTAGTATGATATTATCATAAGTACGTGGTCATATATATTTAATAAAATACCTTTGTCACTTCATCTGCTGCTGTGTCCTTCTCTGTATTCTCTATATACAGTGCTTTGCTCTTGAAGTCCATGGTTTCCTCAGCACTCTTTGGTATAGGAATAATTCTGCTACTCGCTTTTGATACACGAACCTAGGACCAAAACAAAACATTTAATTATCTTTGCAAAAAACGGACGGAATTTGGAACATTTAAAGTTTATATAGAGAAGAAGTTCAGAATGCTATTATAATAGAATTGATAAATAACATACATTAAACAAACTACTATGAAAAACATTCCAGCACACATCCCCTTTTTTATATAAAATGCTTTTGACACTATTGTTTACAAGTTAAAATATTATAAAAGAGCAAGCTTTGGTTATAAAACCTTGATACGATTCAAATTTTATTGCCGAATTTTGTCAATTTGGCCGTTGTTAGTGGAAATAAAATTATATGTTTTGACCGTATCACAATATTAGGTATATACTTAGCGCCGGCTCAATCAAACTTGGCACCCTAGTTAAAATATTGGAACGAAATCACAATAAAATGTAAGACTAAGTAGGTACACCGATTAAAGAGTGTAATTAGGTACTTTTGAATACCGTAGATATGAACTCATGTTCAAAAAAAACATTTTTGCAGACACTGCACGTTTGTTTACCACAACATTCCAATGTCTCCAGTTGATTTCAAACTCTGCTCTCAAAACATTAAGGTTTAAAATAAAGTGGAGAAATTTGACCGATTTGTATAACCTGACGTGCTATCGACTGTACTTAATGTATTTTTAAGGTTCAAATAATGAGGCAGTATTTTAAAAAAGTTCTCGAAAGCAAAACAGAAGTCACTAGTGATTTTATTAAAATATATTTTTCTGACGCAATAAAAATAAATTGAGTATCGAAAATTAATAAATATGACATCGTTTCGTGTTTCTTATAATATCTAACTTCCAAAGTATTTGAACTGCAAGTTTCAATTATTTATTATGTTACATACATAAGTATGTTTGGTTTATATGTCAACATTAGTGATGAGCAGTGTTACCAACTAAGTACTTTCGGTGCTAGAGCTGGTACTACTTTCATAAGGTTAGCACCGAAATTTGACTTATAGCACCAAATCTAGCACTGTTTAGTATTTTTTATTTATCTTCTGGTCACAATAAAATTTTTATAGGAAAGGTCAAATAAAAAGTAACGCGGAAAGATCAAAAGATGATAAGAAAGACGAACAACGTATTTACGTTAGAAAATAAAAAGATAGTATAATAACTGTAACGCGTCTTTGTGATTATGAAATTTAAAATGTACTGTTGTTCTTTTCCAACGCACGTTTTTTCTTGGTTTTGAGTTTTCGTTAGTATAAATTTAATTATGAAAATAAGATTCATTATCTGATCTTAGTTTTTTATAGTATAAGATACCTATATTCTAAAGTTCGAAAGAACAACTTATTTGCAACTTATAACCTATATATTAAAAGTAACTTACCCATTGCTTTCAGAACTTTTGTTAAATATTATAATGAAAAATGCCTATTTTAATTAATTAAAAAAAACTATGTCACGGTAATATTAATATACCATATCGAAATGATACTTTTTATAATTTCGTACCAATATTCTATAGATTTCCATAGCTTTTAAAAACCGTTATCTATAGTCACACCTTTAAATTAGTTTTCATTTTCCTTTGTACAAATAAAAAAGTAACTTATTCAAAGTTTCGTTCATAGTATTTAATCAAATTGCGTTTAACTTGAATTAATTAAATTTCAACTCTATATTTTTATTTATCAGAGTTATCAAATCCATAGCAGCACTTACAATAGGGATGATGACTAATTTTTGTTTGTTTGTCCGTCAGGTAGTGTTAAAAAATATAATAACACGTATTTTTTTATTTTTTTCGTAATCATTAAGTTACGGCGTTACATTGAGTTGAAATTTCGCATGACGTCACGTTAGGGTACGTTTTCTACTCAACTGTGACGTAGCGAGCCCCCACTCCTCAACTTTAATGCCTGTTATCTATTTCTTGTTAAATTAAAGTAAAAAAAACGCATCTAATATTTTTCTATTATCTGACAGACGGACTAAACTATACGGGCTGGCTCTTATGTAGTATGCAACGCCTTAAAGCCCATATATTGCTTTATACCTTTTGCCCCTCTTCTGTGTATCGCCATTCAATTTCAGTAGGTTTGAGACTCTCGGGATCAACCAATTTCACCTGATTGGTCACCAACAGAGGTGCTTCTGATTGGATAGTCACTCCAGGGAAGGTTTTGGTTTTACCCATCTGAAAAAAAGAACAAGTTCTATATTATATAATATATAAAATAAAAACAAATATGAAATAACATATGATAGAAATTTAAAAAGCTGTGGAGGTACCACGAACACCCCAGGTCAAAAAAAAAAACGAAGAACTCGAGATATCTATGACGTCACCAAGCCTCATATCTCTTGTTTCGATTTATATATGTGTACTGACTGTTTTGCTGTAATTGCGCCAGCGTAAATTATAACCTATTTCCCAAGCGTATGATGTAGTTTCCCATAGATTAAAGAATTTTGAACATCGGTCCAATAATTTCGGAGCCTATTCGAAAGTTCATAAACATGTGTGAGAATGACTCCGATATGTAAGACAAGTCAGTACTGACTACTGAACCAGTGTAAATTAAAACGTAAAGATTTTACCACAACTACTGATCCGTCACTGCCCCTGTGTAAACAGAGGCCAGTTTTCGGCTCCAGCACTGACGCTCGTTACTGACCCCACATAAATAACCACAATATGTCAAATTTCCTCAATCGATTTTGAACTTTATCTACAACGCATTAAGGTCTGACGTCCTGTTGACTGTACAAATTTGACGTAAGGTGCGTTAAGCGTCCCACGGAAAGCGTAACGGCATTTCCGTCGAACGTGCATGAATCATACAGCAGTGCATGAATTTCATTACAAATATTGATTTGAAGTTTAATTGCTTTTATTAGCTTCAGTAAACACATTCTTCATAGGTTTTCTTGACTTATAATATAACATAAATCTTACGTAAGAAGTATTCTATTGATACTATATCGTGTCGTGTAGCCAAGAAAATAGGAATACTCAAATCAAATATATTTTGCACCTAAACTGAATAATTCACCCAAATACAAATAGGGAAAAAAATGCAGAATACCAAATGAATATTCGGCCCATCTCTAATAACTACCCTTATACACAAAATATAGTATAGATGATTACTCACAACTCGCAGGTGCGTGTTAAGCCCTTCAACAATAACCCAGTTACGTTCCTGTATAACTTGTGACACTATGCCTTGCTTGCCTTTGTCTCTTCCTACCATTATTTCCACACGATCTCCCCTGTAATAGTCAGCAGAAACTATAAAATAAAATAATTCTACACAGACAGGTAATAACAAATAGCTTAATATGCCATTTTAAGTTAGTCCCATAAGCCTATTAATATTATAATTGTGAAAGTTTCTTTGTTTGAATGTTTAGATGTTTGGATGTTTGTCGGTCAATCACGCCGAAACTTCTGAACGGATTTTGATGAAATTTGGTATACAGATATGGTGTTAGCTGACTTAGATAATAGAATACTTTTTATCCCACTAAACATTTCCCTAGGGTCCATGCGGGCGAAGCCGCTGGCGAAAGCTATTAATAATATATTTATAATGATATTTTATTTTTTTATTGGCAGATTTTTTGACATTTATTGTTGAAAATTTGGGTTATTCACATCCTGCGATGTGTCACCTCATTATACATAAGTTTATACTGATTTTTATGGCGTGGCTATTCTCTTTCTTTTCAGGCGGAAGGCGGATACTTTATTATCTAACAGCATTTATCTTCTCCTTAATGAAGAAAAACAAAATGCCTACAATTTTTACTATCTAATGTTAAAAAAGTAGATATAAATGTAAGAACATGGGCCTTGTGGATACCACAGTATTTTTAGGAATAACATTAGATTCTAAACTACAGTGGGGCCCACATATTGATAAATTGTCGAGTAGACTTAGATCTGCAGCATATGCCCTAATGAAGATACGTAGGTTAACTGACATAGATACTGCCAGATTAGTATACTTCAGTATGATATCGTACGGAATCCTATTGTGGGGAAATGCTGCAGACATATAAACGATTTTTGTGCTTCAGAAAAGAGCAATTTGATCAATTTATAATCTTAGGATTAGGGACTCTTCAAGGGAGAAGTTTAAGGAAATAGACATAATGACTGTTGCTTCTCAATACATATACGAGAACTTAATGTACGTTCGTAAAAATATTAGTTTATTTCTATAAAAAGTGAAGTACACAATTTTAATACAAGATATAAAAATAAATTAACGGTGCCTGTCACTAGACTGCAAAAAGTTAATAACTCATTCAGGGGTCTTTGTGTGCGCTTCTACAATAAGGTCCCAAGCAAAATACAACAATTAGATATCATGCAGTTTAAATCTACTATTAAAAAAATACTTATTAAAAAAGCTTATTATAAGATATCCAATTATATAACAGATAAGCTGGGGAGTTTCTTGCTCGTTCTTCTTATCAGCCAAAAAACGACCTGAACGAGTGGTAGGGAAAAAAAATATTGGACAATTCAAAAGTACTTTTAAGAAGTCTATTTGAATAAAGATTATTTTGACTTTGACTTTGATTACAGCAAGCTGGTTTCTATATTGCTAAATCCTTTGTTTATAGGTCATACAAGACCTTTCTATATCTCCCTTGATGGTTGGAATGTGTAAGTATTCATGTACTTCAGTATTCCTTGTTAACCATATTGAACTGCTTAGTGTCTTTAAGTCTTTACGCTTTCAAGCGTTGCAGTATTTCTATGTTGGAGTACTTTCAGATCCCCAGAGCGCTATACCATATGTCCATAATGGTTTTAGTATGAATTTATAAATTGTCATTTTATTCTCCAGACCAAGTGAAGATACATCTCCATAAATTTTCAGTTAGGCAGCTCCCTTTTATTTTTTATGTATTCGCACCAAGTAAGCCTTCTGTCTAAGTGCATACATAGATATTTGACCATGTTTTTTGGTAAAATACTTCCACCAAATGTTATTCTGGACAGCTATCTCTATTTAAAGTGAAAGTTACGTGCATAGATTTTGTGGCACTTGCTTTGATTCTTCACTTTTATAACCACAGTTCTATTACATCAAGTTGTCTTTCTAAGTTCCAACGATGCAGTTACATAACATCTACCACAAGACAAAATAGCGGTATTGTCTGCATAAGTTGCGGTGATGATTTGATTAGAAGTAGGCAGATCAGCAGTGTATACTGTATATAGTATAGGCCCGAGAACAGATCCCTGCGATACTCCAGCTTCTATTTGGTAGCATTGGGACAGTCTCCGTACTTGATTTGGAACAATCGGTCTTGCAGATAAGATTTGAGAAACATGTATGCAGTATGTGGCAAGGAAATTTTCAATTTACATAAAAGACCTTTGTGTCACACTCAGTCGAACGCCTGTTGAATGTCAACGAAGACAGCCGAGCAGTATTTCTTCCATTCTAGAGATTGACGTATTGTGTGGCCCACCCTGTGTATTCGCTCAATCGTTCCATTTTGTGGTCTAAACCCAAACTGGTGGTCTAGCATTGCATTTCATTCTTCAAGTATAGGAAGCAATCGCTTCATTAGCAACTTCTCAAACAGTTTGGATAACCGAGGTAAAAGGCTTATAGGTCTGTGTGAGGTAATTTCTGTAGCCGGTTTACCTGGCTTTCTGATCATATTTATGATTGAAACTTTCCAAATAAGGGGGGAAATAATGTGATCTGAGGATTGCATTGTAAAGGATTGTTATGAGGACAATTCTGTTCCTTTGGCAGACTGTTCAATATCTTTGACGTGATTAAATCAAATCCTGATGAATTTTTAATAAATTGTCAAACAATTAATTACTTTCTGATCTCAGAAAGAGTAAACAGCCGTGACGGCAGGGACATCTGCTGATCGCTATCAAGAATGTCATCGATTTCCTTCTCTGGAAACATAATGTCAGGCTTGTTTGGCTTAAAAACCATCTGGTTGTCTTAAAAGGCCGAAAGAACACATACATCCAATGTGTGCTTTCGGCCTTTTTAGTGATTTCATCATTTTCCAGAGTGAGGAGTTGTCTCTTTTAAAAAGTGATCAAGTTTATAGTTTATTTATTCTTTTCAACTTTTTTGTGCTTTATTAAGTACCTTTTTATCATGTATATTCCTGCTAGTTTGACATTATCTTCTCAACTTTTGCTTTACAGTTATTATATTTCGTATTTACAGCGTAAAGTCATATTTGTGTGGGCTGTACACAATATGCGGAGTAGATAACCAGGCAGCTACTTGAATAAGATTAGTAGTTTACCAGGCAGCATTTTCAATGTCGAACGAACGAAAAACTTCTGCATAAAGTTCATAATTGGCCTTTGCACGTATGACCATGTCCTCATTATTTATTTATTTATTTATTTAATCTTTATGCCTATAACATAGCAATGGCGGACTTAATGCCAAAAAGGCATTCTCTACCAGTCAAACCGGTGAAGGTGTACAGAGCATTCAAAAGGCGGTATCATAGAAGAACAAAGTTACAATTTATAACTAATTATACCAACAAATTATATATAAAATACAAATATATACATACACATTATAAACTTATATAAAAAATACATAGACATACAAATATATATATATATATATATATATATACATATATACATACTGATAAACGAAGACTAGGACACACGAATTGATTGGAGATAATATTCTCGTACTTTTCTCTTAAATACGAAACTGTTTGACACATTCCGGATATTCAAAGGAAGTGCATTCCAAAGTCTTATGGCTGTGAGGGTAAAAGAATCCGAGACAAACCGAGTATGGTGAGCAGGAGTTTGAAGTACAAGATTGCAACTGGAGCGAAGTTCCTTCGGATGTGAGACTCCTAAGAATTGAAACCTAGATTTCAAATACTCAGGAGTATGTGGATCGTAAAGAATTTTGAAGAGAGAACATACTATTCTCAAGAACCTGCGTTCACGGATGGGCAACCATTTCAGTTGATTACGAAATTCAGTGATATGGTCGTATTTACGTAGACCGAAAACGAAGCGTATAGTATTATTCAGTAGACGATCCAATCTGTCTAGAAATATTTGGTTCATGTTAGAAAAACAAACATCAGCATAATCAAAGAGGGGATGAATAAGCGCCTGCACGAGGACAATCTTAGTACTGGACGGAAGAAAATTTTTTAGTCGGTACAAAGCCCCAAGAGTGCCATTAACTCGTCTACTGACACTGTCCAAGTGCCCCTCCCAAGACAAAGTACGGTCAAAGACTACACCCAAGTTTTTCACGTTTGAAGAATAAGGAATTACCACCCCATTATATAACAAAGGCGGAGTTGCATTCATATTAAGTAATGAAATCAGCCTTGGACTACCAATAATAATAGCCTGGGATTTGACAGGATTCACAGTAATTCCAAAACTTTGAGACCACTCCCAAATTCGAGATAGATTTTGATTCAGTTGCAAAATGACCCTATCCAAATTCTCAAGTTTATCTTGAGCATACAATTGCAAATCATCAGCGTACAGATGATAAGAGGTTGAAAGAGTAGATGTGAGAAAGTTTATAAATAAGGAAAAAAGAAGTGGAGAAAGAACGCCGCCTTGAGGCACACCAGCAATTAAGTCAACCCAATCGGAAAGCGATTGATCAACCCGTACTGATTGCTGGCGCCCGCGAAGATAAGATGAGAACCAAGCAAGCACAGAGGAAGAACATCCAAGCTGAGCGAGAAGAGCAAGTAAGACGTCATGGTCAACTGAGTTAAACGCATTGGAGAAGTCTAGTAGGACTGAGACAGTAAGACATGTATCATCCATGCCATCACGTATATCCTCCACGATTTTTAGAAGTGCTGTAGTGGTGCTGTGTCCAGGTCGAAATCCAGACTGAAATGGGGATAGAAGCTGGTTGCGAAAAATGGAAGAGGAAAGTTGTTTATGAACTACCGCTTCAAGTACCTTTGACAGAAAAGGTAGAATGGAAATTGGTCTAAATTGATTCAAGGAGCTGGGGTTGGAGACTTTTGGAAGAGGGATAGCATAGGCCTTACGCCACACAACAGGAAATGAGCCGGAAGATAAGGAATAGTTCAGGATGAAAGTAAGTATAGGAATTATGGCATCAAGTAGTAAGACAATCATCTTCCGACTTATGTTATCATAGCCGGTGGCCTGTGATTTAATAGAAAGAACTATCTTGCGGATATCGTCCTCTGTTACTTGAGTAAAGGTAAAGAAAGTGTCAGATGGCATAGCCGTGGAAAAATAAGACTCTTACAGACATAACTCTTTTAAAATGCAAATAAGGGAATTCTACCTACCTTGTTTAGTTACTGCAAATTAACTTCTTTATTTATTTATTTGACAGACAATAGTTTTGTTTGCTGTATTTATTTGGATAGTATACCTATATTGTTTAATGTATATTTATTTAATATCTATTGTAATCATAAGATTATTAAAAACCCCCATACTTTTAAGCTACTTCATCTCTCCTTCCAAAGGCTGTATAGAAGAGTTCACCGATTGTGACACATAATATTGCTTACTAATATTGTTTTTTTCCCTGTATGTTTTGTATTTGGTGTTAACAATAAAGTGTTATCTATCTATCTAATATCAGATGTTGTCTGATATTAATATATTATTCACCAAAATTGCTCAGAGCCTAATTAACCAAAGTACATGAATTATGAAAATCTGAAGCAATGAAGGTACACACCTCTGCACTTCAGGCTACCACAATATGTCACAATTCTGCAAAAGATTTTGTACTCCTATGTGAATTAATTAAGTATAAAATCGAGGTATAAATTCTGCAAATTTTTTTTGATAATTGTTTCTCAAAAGAATCTCAACTTCCCACATTTTGATATTTTACTATAATCCCTGAAAATTGTTAATGCACCTGACCACCATTTTAATGACGTAATTTTTATTATGTTTTTTTATTATGCTTTTATTGGATTTGATTAATTTGCTCAGTTTTGTTGTTACTTGTAATGTTTGACAAAATAGCAACTGGTATTATGATTTTCATAATAAATACATAGTTTAACTAACAATAAATATATCTAATGTCTCTCATTTCACTATTTGAAATTACTTACTTTTGGTTAGGTTTAAAAAAAAATTTCTTTCTGTTATTGTTGACTATTGTTGTTATTGCATTATTACAAAGTAAATGTTGTTTTGTTATTTTCCATATACCTCAATATTTACATATAAATTTATTATTTTCCAAAAATTCATGCAATTAGTGATCAAACTAAAAGTTATTAAATTAGTATAATAATATTTTAAGGATAATACATAAATATTCCCATAGTTAATGAATAATGTATCTCTTGCCTTTTGCCCTATCTATACTTTCTATTTTGATATGACGTCACGCGGGTCATTTAGACAAGGTACCAGCGCATAAGCAATTTACAGGACTTATATGTACCTTAAGCTAAATATTAATATACATATAAGTATCCGCACACCATCGCTTTGTAAGAGAGACGTAGCACTCTTACGATGACACGGTTAAATTCAAGAACTTAATTATTATTGCTGTATATTCAATGTGCAAAATCGCAAATTCCTACTTGAAGAAGCTCCATTCAGCGATAGGCTCTAAAAATACTTTTTTCCTATGGGTATTTCTTTCGTTCTGTTGCTGGAACTGTCCAGTCCATGGTCTGTTTGTAGTAAAACGATACCGTTTACGAGCAATTTGAGCTTTCGCATATTGGGGATAACCAGTAGGATTCTTCCAATAAACCTAAAAACAAAGATTTTTGAGGTTATGATATTAGTTTGTTTTATTATAAATCATATCTACTGATTTAAACATGCCTGTTCATAACTCCGTTTTATATATGATTCTGGGAGATTTGAATATTTCACGGTTAGATCACCAACTTTTTTAGATAGATAGCCGAATATTCGCATTTTATTGTTGTTCCGCACGTACTTAAATACAGTAATTTGACATTAATATCGTTGATATCTTTGTTGATGTATAAGGCAAAGGGATCCTATGCGGCGAATTACTTGTCAAATTTTTTGAACTATTATAGTTGTTAAGTACACCAAACAGAAGGATACAGGAAGAAAACATGAAAAGGGTGTTTTTTTTTCAAATATGCAAGTAGAAACGGAAATAAAATATTTTTTTTAATAAAATCAACATAAAATAGTAGATTTATTATGCTTGATTTCTAGGAACAACTTTGCTCTATCAATGTCACAAACACGTTTTTTTTATTTTAAATTAATTATACTTACAAATTACAGTCAACACAACTTCGACAAATATATTAAATAATTTAAACTAGACAATAATCCAAAATTACACAGCATTATTAAGTAACAACAAAGGACGGTCTAATACAGTCCTAGCAATAAAAATTAATTTATTCTATCCCATGACTTATAAAAAAGGGATTATTTCATTGGTACCTGGATAAAGTCAGTTATAATAATCTTATATCTGGAGATTTAATGACGATTGCAGCGTCTTTGGTACTACGGGGAATCTCATTAAATGTGAGACATATACTAAGGGCTGTAAAAGGATCTTTAACACAAATAATAATAAATATTATTAAATGTTAATTATTTGATCATTTTAATTCCAATGTATATTGGCTTTAAATAGTAGGCGCTTTTAATTATAATAATCTTTTTCCACTTTTTCGCATTTTGCTTGCCATTTTCAATATTTTCATAGACAAAATAATTGACGTAAATCAGCTGTCTAATCAGTAGTTGTAGGTGGCGCCACCGCATCACGTGAATTTTCATGGCGTTGAAGGGCTCGTCCCGAATTGTCTTGTGATTTTGCCAAATTACTTGCTGTTTCTGATATTTATTATTAAACAGCATTAATTTATAAATTGTAGGTGAGTACAGTGATTCGTTTAACCTTGCTGTGGTGGCAGAAAGACTGAACAGCGCTTTTGCGCGGGGCAGAAAAGTGTCAAAACTTAGGTGACGGATGTGTACGGGTGGTTTGGGGTGGAAATTGTAGGATATTATAAAACGGGCGCCGGGATGTCTGACCGCCTAGCGGGCGGCGACCGCCTGAGCCCGATATCGATTTACTGCATCGCACCAAAGGCTCGCAATCAGAACTACAAACATCACATCACACGGAGTCACCGACGGCTATATACACATTTTGAGTGTACCTAAAATCGATTTTCGCGACCATGGAAACTATTTCGTCGTAAATAGATATGTAGTTGTGGTAGTGACAAATCTTTCATCCTGTTCATAGTTAGTGTCAGTTTGGAAAACTTTATTGTACTAAGATTGTGATTTTCCAGTGGTGAAAATGTCGGAGTACTGGTTGATCAGTGCCCCTGGTGACAAAACCTGCCAGCAGACATGGGACACCCTGAACAATGCCACCAGGTCGGCCAACCTTTGTGCCAACTACAAATTCCCAATCCCCGACTTGAAGGTGAGAATAATTAACTGTGGTAAACAAGTGCCTTTCCTAAAAATATCACAGAAACTATCTCAAAAATTGTGTACACATTTTGGTTATTTTTGTTTCCATGAAAAAATGCTGTTAATACACGGATCAATCATAATTCAAAGATTTTGTATTCACAAAACTGTCATGTTTGTCATTTAATTTTATTGTGAGTCAGTTCAGACATTCAATAAAGACAAGAATAGATGAATTTCGTCATAGTAGTAAAACTAGTAATTACTTGAGCTACTTCAGCTGTAAATACTTCTTGTTGTTTTCTGTTGTTTCCTTCTTTATTTTCAAAATTCATCTTATTGATGATTTATTTAAATATATATCTATATAAGAAACTATTCCAGTCTATGTTTAAATATAACATGTCTATCTTTAACAGGTGGGGACACTGGATCAGTTGGTTGGGCTGTCTGATGATCTGGGTAAGCTTGACACCTTTGTAGAGGGTGTCACTAGGAAGGTGGCTCAGTATCTCGGTGAGGTGAGCATCGCTTGAAAGCTAAATCATAATTATATTTCCATGTGTACAAAGTTAAAGGCATGTCCTGTTGAAATAAATTCAGTATATTCAGTAACAGTGATTAACATAGATCTGTTATTTTAATAATATAGTTACTAACTATATATAGTAATATAGTTACTAACTTAATTTTAATTTGCATCTATTTAATGTTATTATGAAGTCACCACTAATCAAACTAGGTTTTTTGTCATCCTAGTTATTTATAGAATTGGAAATGCCACTATAGGATTATGTCTAGTTTTACTCTAATCTGTACAACAGAACTGCTATCATTATATAACCATAATTTTTATTCATGAAGCTTAGTCTAAATTCAAGATATAAATTAGGTAATAAATTATTGTTTGTTTTTAGTTAAACCTACATCAATATATTAATAAATTTATAATTATAAAATTAACACCACCTTTACAAAAAAAAAATTTGGCATTCTCATTTTATCAGCTATTCATAAAGTCGTAATTTGTATTTTAAATATCATCTACAGGTACTTGAAGACCAACGTGACAAACTCCATGAGAATCTGATGGCAAACAACAGTAAGTTACTTTTATAATTTTTGTGTTAATATATTTTATGGCTCTAAACATTTTTCTATTTTTTATTGTATTTCTATACATTAAAAAAGAACATGATGATATACTTACTGATACTGACAGTGTTTAGTGCCGTTCTTTGAAAGACCATAATTTAAAAGTGGATAAAAAATAAAATCTAACAAATAAATAGTTTTACTTAGCCAATAAATAAATGAGAGATCTTGCATGAAGGAGACATTAAGTTTAGAGTAAAATTATATGATAGCATGTTTGGGAAACATAGAGAGAAAATCTGCTACAATCTGTTGTCAGCATGAAGGACTAATTTTAATCATAGACAAGAATGGAATATCGTAGTGAATCAAACAGCACACAGTAGTGCTAAAAGTTTAAGCATGTGCTGCTGAAATTCAGATGTTAATGAACCATGTATTTTTTCATTTATTTACTTAATTTTTATTCTTCTTTTATTTGCATGTTAATTTATTTTAAACTTTCGATTATTCTGTTTTAGAATAGTCAAAAATAATCCTTTTATATTTATGTATTTTTTATTTCATTTAATTTGCAATTTAATAAAATTGCACAATATTATTTCCAAACATCACATAATAACACTACCACACAGTAACTCCCCTATCACATTATAAGCACAGTATGTTATGTACATAAAATTTTCTGTTTGATAATGTCAACGAATCTTTCACGATGTTGAATATTAATAATATTCATATACTTAAAAAGAAAAACCACTATTTTTCAAATATAAAGAAAATACAACAAAATGAATGTTGTTTTATATGTAGAATATGAAGAAGTATTTGGTCACATGATAGAAAAACCGTATATCTCCATTTTTAAATATTTTAAGGAAATTCGTTGATATTTATCCTCAACATGATCATCACATAAAACAAAGGCTAAGAATGTTGAGTGGACAGTGTTTGTATATTTTTGTTTGTTTGTCATGAGGTTCGTCTACTTGGGACTATGCGGAGCCTCTATTTTTGCATATAATGCATTTTGAAGATTATTGTGTCCTATGTGTTTAGTTCATATTGAATGTAAATAGTTTAACTTATGTTTTTACGGCTACATGAAAAAGGCGGCGTCCATAAGTTTGAATGTTTAAATTAATGTACTTGATTCTTAGACTAAGAAACATTTTAAAATATCTTCCCACTATATAAACTCTAGTGTTAATGATGAACCTCATAAACTATAGGTGTAGTCTCTTAAAATATGTTTTTATGAGATTTTTTGTTAGAATTTTACGTACCATATTTGAAAAGGAGCACAATGTTTTATTAAAGAATTTTCATATTTTAATTTTTTACAGACTTGTGTTTTTTTTTAACACAAAATTTGATTCTAAAGTAGAGATGCGCAAAATTTGCGTTCAAATGATTATTATTGCTCGTTTGTATATTCTGTTACTTAAACATACTGAAGTGTATGTTCGGCCGAAATTTCATCTTCACGTTTAAAACAAGTTTATACAGCTTTGTGGTGTACCTCCTTTAGGCGTGATCGCCTATTCCACTTAGCCCGGTTTAAAAATTGACTAATTTAGCTTATACTTTTTGGCACATAAATTAATTGAACTGTATAGATATTTTTGAAAAATTGGCATTGGTTCTTCTTCATGCCTCAAACTATGTCTATATTTAAATTTATCATAATCGGTCAAGCGGTTCGATCTAAGTTTGTAACAAACAGTCAAATAGGGTTTTTTGTCTATTAATAATAGGTCTAAGTTTGACATAGTTTTTAAAATATAATTATTCATTGTGTGAGAAATATTACTAAAAGACAGATTTCTTGATTTATATTTTTTACGCAATGACACCATTCAACACCGAGATATTATAGTTTTACTTTCGTTACATTCAAAAAAGCTTACTACTAGGTGTGCTTTTGAAGATAAGAAATTATGCCTAGTCGCTTAGATTATATAATATCTAAATCTAGTCGTAATATCTTTCTATTTTAGTCTGAATATTCGGCGCATCCCTATTAAAAATAAATTATTATTGTAGTTGTATTTTTTTCAGTTATGATAATTTATGATATTTATTGTTAGCACGAGAATGCTAGTTTGGAATTGCATTTCAGTGTCTGAGAAATGGAAAAAAGTATGCGGCAGTGAGTAACAATAGTATTATATGTAAAGCTTCCAAATATAAATGTCGCCAGCTTATATATTATGTTGAAGCTTATAAGGTGCGTTCAATTGTATTATTCACGTTATTCTATTTATAAAATGTGTTTCATACATCAACAAATTTAAATATTATTTTATTTTGTTTATAAAATGAAAAAAAAAACAGATTATTCTCTTTTTTTTAACTGTCATTAAATTATACTTTTTTAAGTTTGACTAACTATTTAAAAGTAAATATAGTAAAAAAGGTGTTAATTTGATTACATATGATAAATATTCAATTTTTATAATTATGGTTTTTATATAAGATATTGAAATAACAATGAATATTTACATAAAAACTAGAAAATTGACTGACATTTTTAAAAAATGTCTATATCAGCTAAACATTTTCTTACAATGTTGTGTTATATACTGCTTTTTTTTTTATTATTTATCTCAGTTTTCATATGAAACATGCTTTTGAAAACGACTTCAATAAAATCAAAAAGTTCATAACGCAACATCTAATTTTAAAATTTGTATGTTAGTAGTGCAATTATGTAAAGGACACTTCTGTGTATCAAGTTCATGTTAGATTTACTGTAAGTACATTTCATAGTTATCTGATATCAAAGATGTTTTATAGCTGTGTCTCCATATATCGTAGATGAATCGCAGTCACTGCCTCACAAGACATTCATAGCTTAGCCATTCAAGCTTATATTACGTTTACGCATAGCGCTTTTTATTCTTATATTATCTTAATTTTTATATTTCGGTTCCTCCATATTATATAACCTTTATATATATTTAGCTCCTCCTTTACTAATGTCCTCTAATTTTATTTGCCTTGATTTATTTTTCGAGAGGCATCTATAAAAATGGAATGAAAAACTGGAGCAAGTTGGACATAAACAGGATAGACGGTCGTATAACAAGATGATGATGTGAAATTTTTATGAGATTATTATGCCGTTTATATAGCGGCTATTAGGATATCTGGAACAAAATTGACTACGTATATTAAGAAAATATATCAAGCCAAAGAAATCCAACACAAATCTATTAAAAGCTTGTTTTATGCTGTACAGCAGCAGCTATAAATATAGTGAGTCATAGTGATATCTGATATTAAGGTTAAATTAAAGTGAAAATAATTATTTTTCATAATAAACTTGAACTAAAATTCATGTACATAATAACCAATTTGTAAGTACGACAATATAAACATAAACTATAATTTAAATACAAGTCGGATTGTCTTGGCAGGTTATACCTCGAAATAAAAAAAAACTATAAAATAAACGTCGCCCTATGAACATTATTAATACAAAAGCAAATGGTCCATCTGCCGCTTAAGCTTTAAACAAAATGTCATACATATATCGGGCTCAGTTCAGTCTGTTATGCTATGTGCCATAGAGTAGCTTAAAACGAGTAAGCTTAAATCATACGGGATAATAAACCCACACCGCCGTTTAGGCATCGACTCTTACGCGGATCCTGGTGGGGGAGAACCGCCTCCTTCGCCGACCTCTCCTGTCTGTGACTCGGCATTCTCTGAGCATCACGGCTGTTGGCCGTGCGACCACCATTCGGAGTGCGAGGCCTCCCACCCTTCTCAGCCCAGTAGTGGGCGTAGTTCACCGCGGTGGGACGACGAAGAAGAGGAAGAGAGACACCACCATGTGCTCACACAAGGTTTAGGATAAACGTGGAGACTCCTTCTTTTGAACTGATTTTGAGACTACTTGGGGGACGATATCATGACATGTATGTAAAATAATACGCAGCTTAATTGGTTACTGCCAATGGTGGTTTAGTGAAGCGAAGCCATAATAATGACAAAGAGTGGGCCCTTTAAATGAAACCTAAGAAGCTTTACATCGAATTATATTACAACTGAATAGGACAGTTTTGATGCCATGGATATATGCTATATTTTCTCTATAACTTAGCTAGAGCAATTTGATAGCTATTCGATATGGCCTCGAAAGTCGAAAGATTTTATTACAAAGTCTCAAATGCAGTTTGAAAGTCACTAGTGAAATTTGTAAAAACCTATCGGTAGGCTTGTATTCATGACTTCCAGTTACGTACAGCGCTGCCTGCTAGTATCGTTTCATATCTAAATGTCTATCTTTGATGGCGATGGCAGTGATTGCGGTTTAAATAGAATGTTGAGCCTTGAATATCATATTTTTTCTTTACTCTTTAGCTGAAGCTCCATTAGGGCTTTTTAAATAAGCAGATGGCGCTGGCCGTATTTTATATGTTTTTGTTGGCGCCATCCTGAATTTTTGTTAATATGTGCTTTAATTATACAGATCATATTTTTATTATAATTCAAAAGTTTAGGGTGACGCTGAAGTTCACTCGTGGCTAGTACTCCATAAATGTATGTCAATATCACACCATATTTGCAACTGCTTTTGAAGTTGAATAAACTATTAAACATGTAGTTAACTAACAGGAGGCATTCCTTAAGTTATTTTATAACCAAATATATTTTTAAATACATTTGCTGCTTTCCCCGTTAACGTAATATTGCGGAGTTTTTATTTGATATATTGATTTCGCTTTGTTTTAATTGTTTAATATCGTCAATGTTTTTATTTAAATATTATATATGCGTCTATTTTATTTTAAATCATTCCTACAAACTCTTCTGGCATGTTTCCAATCGATAATGTCAGCTCTTATTATAGGCAACAATATTATTAACCTTGATGTTACAAATCGATATGTTTAGTTACGAAGTTATTTATTTTTCGTACTTGAAGAGTCTATTACTATTCTCATAATAATTATTTAAAATTTAAAGAACTTGTATTATCTTTTGATTTACTTTACATTTAAAATTATACCTCTGTTTAAATGTGTCTTCATTTTTTTCCAATTTATTATAATCTCATAAACTTTTTAGAATTATGATTTTAAGAAATTTATGTGATTACAAAATTATTAATTAAGACACAATATGTAATCATAATTGGCATTTTACTGTTTTCCGATATACATGTATGTATTATACTTATATAAATAATATACTTAAATAATAAACGTTATGTATATGTAATCTACTGAAATGATACCAAATATTTGGAATTGCAACAAAAATACTGATAGATAAGGATTAGAAAAAACAAAACACTGTAAACATAGTATGCCCGATTCAAAATTCATCCAAAATTACTTTCAGCTTATTCTTATCCTTACTGATGTGTTTAGGTGAGGAATATGTTATAAGTGATTGAAAACTGAACAAGAAATTAAGGTTTTGTTCTATCTAATCTAAACCTTTTATATTTGGAATAATCGCGACGTATGGTCGTCCACTACTCGATGGACATGTGTTTGTCAAAGAAAGAAAGAAATATTATAATTTTGTATGACTGCTTCGCATTGATAGTAGATGTCGATGTGAGATAGTGCATGTTCCGTTATGCATGGATACTTATTTTAGATGTCGCATGATATAAATTGTAAACGTTTTCAGTTTCGCTATTATGTACCTAAGTGTTGAATCTTATATTGTGTTATAGAGCACTGTTTGATACCGTATTAATAAAGAGCTTTGTTTTTTGTTTTACTAGTTCTTTTTTTGTTGTAGCACATTTATATGTATACATTTTGTTTTGAATGTGATTTATAAATATTTTAAAACAACATATAAAAGTGAAATTCATAAATTTAAGAAGCTCATTTCATATAAAAGCTGTCAGTCTTGTCTATAATAATACATTTACTAAATTGTTTACTGTATGAAGCTAAACACGACAAACTTATTGTACAACACATATTAAATAATAGTCGACGTGTTAGTTTTTAACATTAACGACAGCATTTGATTTATTTACCAAAAATCTTAATATAAATAAACCTTTTGGAAATACCTTTTAGAAATATATATATTTTAACGTATATAAATTTTATTAATGTGCACGTGAAATTCAAAATTTTCGACTTACTCCACTTTGCGTGTTGCAGGCGACCTGCCCACGTACCTCACCCGTTTCCAATGGGACATGGCCAAGTATCCTATCAAGCAGAGTCTGCGCAACATCGCTGATATTATTAGTAAACAGGTATAACATATTTAATAATTAAATAATCGGTTTTTGGCGCTGTATATTGCACTCTACTTTTTCATTTCGATTGAAAAAAAATAAACTAATTGCTGTGACTTTTGTAATTTGTAAATTTTAAGAAAAATTCAAAACTTTTAGCGTCAATCCCTTTTTTTCTTCATAGTGGACTAAGAAATGCTATAATTAAAGCGGCGGGTTATCTCGACAATTTAGCAGAAGCATTACGTTGTGTTTGATTGTGGGGAAACACAAATAGGAATTGCAGTTAGTTATGGCATTTCTTCTTAAAAATCGCCGCTTTTAGTTTCATTTTCAAAAATAAAAATGTCTTATTTATAAAACTTGAAAGAATATTTTGCCCCTAGACCATAAGGTGATACTTTAGCTTCGCTTTGGTAAGCTGTAATAATAGACTTTTAGAGCAAGAAGAAACAAAGCAGTCTTTTATATTCGATATACTATTATTGTATCTAAGTTCTCAAATAGTATTGGCAGATGCTGAACCAAACGTGTGTGTAATAGAATAAAGAGTATCATGTCCACAGCTGGGCCAAATCGACGCTGACCTGAAAGTGAAATCTTCCGCCTACAACGCACTCAAGGGCAACCTGCAGAACTTGGAGAAGAAACAGACGTGAGTAAAACATACTACAGTATAATGTAAATGTATCATTGTCAAATTAAAGCATGTTCATCGTTGAAGCAGGACCTCGATAAAGCTGAACCTTAAAGTTTCCTTCATAAAAGTTATAACTAAACCATTTATTTTTGACAAATAAGATGTTTATATTTCCATACTAGTACATTGTCAATAGATCTTAATTATTGGCTATTAGCTAGTTTCAATATTTTCTTCTTCACGTGGCTCTCCATTACTGGAGGTTTGCCGACAGCCAAGCGAAAAAGTTCTTCGACGCTGGCTATGTTAGTCATTCTCTTAACTTTTATAAGCTGAAGAAGCTAGTATCTCTCATGTCATGTCACACAATTCATTTTGTTTAATGGGTGCGACCAAATTTTTTCAATATAATGAGATATAATTATATTAAATGTCGTTCGTGAATTCAACAAGACAGTAATATAAAAAAATAATGATAAAATATTGTTTTTATATTTTTAAATCAAAAGATAATTAATTGTACTCTTTGTACCTACTTCTTTTTTATAAACACAATCGTTAACTAACAGGAAGAGCTTTTAATTAATACACAAATGTTTTCCTACATTCTTGTATCAAATAGAGCAGCGGTTATAATTTTTTTAGAACACAAACCCTACAATGAGACAATGCCTGTATATTGACAATGTGTACTGTATATTGATAATGAATTACGTGCAGGTTTTACTTCAAGTCCTATTAGGGGCCATTCATTTATTACGTAAGACTATTTTCGCTAGTTTTTAACCCCTCCCCCCTTATTATAAGAAAAATAAAAAAGACCGACCCCCTCCCCCCTGTTTAATATTTATTACGTAAGAATCTGAAAGAAAAAATAATACTGGTTTTGGGTTGCTTTAATTTTTATTAACAAAGTAATAATTTTTAGAAATCTTTTTCTGTACTTACAAAGGTACTAATAATTTTCATTTATTGGTAGTTAAAAAAAAAACCTTAGTTTCATAAATCTTTCATAAAATTTTCAGTCCAGGTACTCAAAACCCACTCGGAAAGTGTATCTGCCAATGGAACATCTCTAATAAAAGATGTTGCTTCTAGTTGGTCATTCAGGATAGTGACGTCGTTGACGTCCAGCTATTCCACACCAGCCCCATTTGCTGATCTTACGTAAGAACTATCGAGACTCCCTCCCACACTCTTTTAAGAAAAACTAAGACATTGTTGACTCCCCTCCCCCCTAAATCATCTTACGTAATAAATGAAAGGCCCCTTATTTGTTGAAATACGGCTAATATTTTCGTGGACCCCGAACATTGCATTGCGGAGTCTAGAGCTAGGCGGGACCCACTTTCAGTAGATTCACAGCAATACAATATTACATTTTTTGCACAAATTTTTCTTTTCATTGTCTGTTTATTGTTGTTTCAATGTATTGGCACTTTTTATGTTACAATAAAATGTCACTTACGCTCCTCCAATTGAGTTTGGTTTATTGTGACGCAGCGGGAGTCTGCTGACCCGCAACCTGGCGGACCTCGTGAAGAAGGAGCACTTCATCCTGGACAGCGAGTACCTCACCACATTGCTCGTCATCGTGCCTAAGTAACTATCGTATATCTATACTAGCAGGTTGTCTGGCAATTTTTGGCGGATATTTCTACAGTATTAAATTATTATATGGAATTTTTTTACTGTTATTGAAATTTAATTTTATATAATTCTACTTATGCTGCAATTCCCATTTAACTGAATTTGACTTTTTCGGAATAAAATAACAGATAGTGGACGTACGTATCCATAGTAGTTTATCGTAATACTTTACTCTAGGTCGATATAATTATTATTGGTATATTTTTACTGTTATTGAAATTTAATTTTATATAAGTGCTTATACTTATACTGCAATTTACATTTAACTGAATTTGACTTTTTCAGAATAATAAATGTGATAATTTATTTATAAGAACTGTACTGAAATAGAATATGCAGGATGAAAACAGAAAGTGGGCGTATCCATATTAATTTATCGTAATACTTTACTCTAGGTCGATGTTTAACGATTGGAACGCCAACTACGAGAAGATAACCGATATGATAGTGCCGCGCTCTTCTCAGCTCATCTACCAGGACAACGACTACGGCCTGTTCACCGTCACTCTCTTCAAGAAGGTAACAGAGCGGGACAGTACACATAGTTTTATTTTCCTCTTGAATATCATATTACATTGCAAATGTAATGCTATTTCGAAAAAAAATAATCTTTTTTTTTATTTAGGTAAAAAAAGTGATAGTGTGATTCTTGTTAGTGCAAATTTGATTTATCTACTTACTTCGATGATAGGTCTTGTTGTATCACCCATAACATGGAAAATATAAAGCAGTAAGTTAACTTATTAGTTGTGTTTTACGATACAGAATCATTATTTAAGTGTTTTACGATACAGAATCATTATTTCACTATTAATTTAAAACATGTTGTTATTCATTCAAAAAGTTGCGTTTTTATATCGAAGAAGTTTAGCTGCAGTTATTGATAGTAAAAGACGGTCAAATAATTCATCATCAAAACCAGTAATCATCATCATCATCAGCCCTTTTACGTCCCCACTGCAGGGGCTCAGGCCTTCCTTATGAATGGTTAAGGAGGATGGGCCATGACCCTCCACGCTGGCCCAATGCGGATTGGAGGGTATTAACGACTGCAAATGCAGCCGGGACCAACGGCTTAACGTACCTTCCGAAGCACGGAGTAGCTCGAGATACTAATTTTTTGGTCACCCATCCCGTGAACGACCCGCGAAAGTTGCTTAACAACAACGATCGCGGGCCGCGGCGCTTATCCACTACGCCACCGAGCGACTTAATCAGTAATGGCAGTAGTATATTATATGGATGTGACTTAAGGATTAAAATTGTATTTATTATATTCCAAAAATGATTGCTTCAAAAAAAAATTAAAGTAACCTTTCCGTTCCGTTATGTCAACGTGGATAAGACTCCAGTCTTATCCATGTTAACATATACTTAATTATCTTATTTCGATCTAGAATAATAATGATTTTAATTTCGAAACTGTCATACTTATTCCGATATCCGGTAAGGAAAAGTTCAATAGTTGTTTAACCAAAATTGTTTATAGTTTGAATTTCCATCAAGAATCCTTGTTTTGTCGATAATTCGCTGATAACGACACCAGGTGGTGGAGGAATTCAAACTTCACGCTCGCGAGCGCAAGTTCGTTGTCCGCGAGTTCTCATACAACGAGGCGGATCTAGCGGCAGGCAAGAATGAAATCACTAAACTAGTCACCGATAAGAAGAAACAATTCGTGAGTACACACTATACTGTACGTCAGGGGTGACCAACTTTTTCAGAGCTAGAATCTTATTATTACCGATGAATGCCTATGGGATGTTCGAAAAACATATTTTTGAGATTTTAAATGCATTAAGATTTTTATGTAGCATTTTTTATTGGAAGGAAAACAAAATTTAATTCTTGGCAAACTAGTTACTAACTGCTTGTTTATAATGGCGTAATGCTAACGCTTATATTATTTGCTTACATTATATTCGAGGAATAAACAGTTGTATAAATTAAATGGGTACAAATCTTAAGTTCCCTAAATTAGTAATAGGCCAAAAGCAAAACTCATTCAATACCAATAATTACGTAACGGCGCAGGCAAACAGTTTATAGCTGCATTAGACGTGTATTGTGTTTTGTATAATAATATTATCAATGAGCATTGCGCCTGAGAATCATCCAGAATTTAGTATATGTTATAAAATATGTGATCTCTTTTTACACTAAGGTACAGTACGCTAAATTAATATAATACTTTATTTTCTATCAGTTAGTTTTATTGTACTTGTAAAAGATGAAAAAATTAAAACGACGATTTGATCCAGAGCATACGGAAAGCTGTCGTTGCGCTCGCGGTGTGGAAGTTACTTCTATAAGCATTAACTTTATTAAAAAAAAAACAAATATGTTCTATCTATTAACATTAAGGTAACTTAATATTAGTTAAAATAATAAAACATAATTAAATGCGTGTGCATGCTTCCTACAGTACTTAATAAAATCCTTTTGCATGGTGATAGTTTCAAATACAGTTTATTTTCTTAAATCCTTTGTTTCGCTTGACAAAGTTATCCTAATTCAGTCAGGTTATTATTCGCGATAAGTATTTATAACTCGTAATATTATGACTAAGAACAATACAATTAATTTATTATTATTATAGTTTGATAGATTTCAAATTTACATATAGTTTGTTTTTATAAAAAAAAGAAAATGTAATATATAAATAACTGTTGATCTCACTGAGTTGTTGTGTCTGTCTCAATAACTGTTGAACTCAGTTGACTCCACTGAGCGATCTACCGGTTGGTCACCCCTGCTATACCTACTTCCTTCTCTTTTTTTCTGTATCTCTATTTCTCTCTCACTCTATTCTTCTCTACTCGACTCTACTCTTCTGTCTAATGATGTTTGCAGGCCCCACCACGACGAACGAAACGAAATTTATTTAGATTTCGCATCCGCGCCGAAAGTGTCGACCGAGACGAAGTAACTCCTCACGTGTTGTTCTATTGACATTATTGCCAAAACGAACAAACAGTATTTATTATCTTTAGTTTGGAATGAGGGATGTTAAAATATTTTGACACGTATAGTAATATGAGAACATCTAACGACGCCAAAACATTTACGTAACAAGAAAATCATTTACGAGAAACATAAATTTTGTACCAATTTTTTTTTTTATATTCAACGTGCATTTGAAAACTTTTCACTATTTTAAAGCTACATTTTTCCAGTATTATGTACTTTGTCATTGACTTTTATTTTGTAAAAATAACTGTTTTAATATTTTTTCGATATTATCCTTTAGAATCTCGATTAGATAGAAATAGAAATCTATTGTAATGTCAAATCCGATAAGCCGTAAGTACAGAGAGGTCAAAAAATGTCCCCACTCCAAACCCACTATATAATTTGGAATGCTAAAATTATTTAAATTACTTTAATTCAAAAATGCTTCCGGTCTTGTCATTGCTAGTGTTTGACTACAAAATGTTGCAGTATGCGATCATATGCATGACGTGTCCCGACTTTGTCCGGGTCGTACGATTGCTGTACGGCCCGGTCATGTCGTTGTTGTCTGATGGAAACTGACGAGGGTCCGTTCGCGCAGGGTCCGCTGGTGCGGTGGTTGAAGGTGAATTTCTCCGAGTGCTTCTGCGCCTGGATCCACGTGAAGGCTCTGCGCGTGTTCGTGGAGTCGGTGCTCAGGTGAGGATTGTATTATGTACAACATTCGACTGGTTTTGTTTCAAAAGAATGTCCATATGAGTCGAATTGAAAATGCAGTGTGCATTACATTAAATCTGTAAATATTTACAGGATTTATTTATTTAAATTTATTGACCAATATTAAATGGTACAAAAGGTGGACTTAATGCTAATAGCATTCTCTCCCAGTCAACCTTTGGGAAAATAGACAAACTCGATGGCGGTACAGAGCGATAAAAATTTAAATAAAACTTAAACAACAAATACTAAGCTCATCAAAGATTTTCTCATGGAACAAAATACACAGTTGTAACAACAACGGCAATTGTGCCGACCTTTTTACCTTTATTTTTTTTATATATTTTTAAATTACTGCCATTCTTTGTAATCTTTGATGTTTAAAATATTTATAATTGTCATCGATTCATTGTGTCGTACCGATTATAGTTCAATTTCATTATACAGTCCCATGCCACTAGCTCTCCATTTCAGACATGTTCTCATAATTATATTCATAGAGATAATATGCGAGCAGTGAAGGTACAAAACTTGATAATTTGCGTAAGAGATATTTTTCGAGACTCTCTAATAGCCTAAGAGGCCTTTTCGATTCTGTTAGGCTTTCAGTACTGAATTTAAAATATCATCATCGATCAAAGAATATATTTAGTAATTTTCTCTTGCGTCTTAACAAGAGACAGTTCAACGGCGTGCACATTTTCCAAATTTTATTAATAATTTCCTACTTACAACTGAAATCTTTTAGGATTGGCAACTTTTGAAAAAACAAATTTAGTTTTGTAAATGGAGCTCTTTGGCTTTGCTAACAAAGATATTATCGAGTATCCATTTTATCCACCCATCATTCATTTCACATTTTGGCGGCAAGTTACGTCAGCTAGGATTTAACGTGAGAAAACATGCCACCGTTTACAACTGGTTTAATTTGCTCAGACGTGGCCGAATTAATCTCACTGATAAATATGCGTTTATTATGGGTCCAAAAATTTCCGCAACAACACTACTAACAAAATAATACAATATACTGAAGTCGAATCAAAATTAATTAATAAAAAAGTGCCGATTTTTCATATAAAATGCGAAGAAGCTAACATGTGTTGTGCATCGTGCAGGTACGGGCTGCCGGTGAACTTCCAGGCGGTGGTGATGGTGCCCGCGCGCAAGAGCGTCAAGAAGCTGCGCGACGTCCTGCAGCAGCTCTACGCCCACCTCGACCACTCCGCGCAGCACCACGCCAACTCACAGGACGTACGTATCACTACACCACCACTCACAGGACGTACGTATCACCGCACCACCACTCACAGGACGTACGTATCACCGCACCGCCACTCACAGGACGTACGTATCACCGCACCGCCACTCACAGGACGTACGTATCACCGCACCGCCACTCACAGGACGGATGTAACACAACACGACCACTCACAGGGCGGACGTATCACATCAACACTCACAGGACGTACGTAACACAACACGATTACTCACAGGATGTACGTTACACATAACACAACGCACCAACTCACAGGACGTACGTAACACATAACACAACGCACCAACTCACAGGACGTACGTAACAGAACACGATTACTCACAGGACGGATGTAACACAACACGACCACTCATAGGACGTATGTATCACTACACCACCACTCACAGGACGGACGTACCACAACAACACTCATAGGACGTACGTAACACAACACGATTACTCACAGGACGTACGTAACACAACACGACCACACACAGGACGTACGTAACACAACACGACCACTCACTGGATGTACAGTCCACGATTGCAGATGCAACTGGGACCAAATCAACGACAAGCCTACCGGATAACAAGAGTTGTTTATTTAATATGATTAGTTTTTTGGTGGCCAATCAGAATCTCATCCAACAAAGCTTAATTATTTAACATAGTATGTTTTTATTTGATTCTGTATTAGTGTAATTTGTTCTCCAGAATGCAGAGTTGGCCGGTCTCGGGTTCGGTTCATCGGAGTACTATCCGTATGTGTTCTACAAGATAAACATTGATATGATAGAGAATAAGACGGTCTAAACAATGATAGAGAACAACACGCCCCACTTATGTTAGGTGAGTTTTACACAAACAAGTAAGTTATAACTATGTTGTATTAGTTAGTATTACAATATTTATTGATAACATGCTATATTGTTAAGTTTACTGTACATCAGATTTGCCCTGTGATAAACACAATAAAATAAAGCCAATTAATTAGTTACTCATACTTTGGAACAAAAGTATAATTAGAAAAAATAAAACAGTTTTAATATTTGTTAAAAAATTAATTTTGCTGTTTGGGTGGATTGTCTAAAAATTAATCAGTCCTGTTAGGTCCGGAGTAGCTCAGTGGTTTGAGCAGTCGCCCGGATTGTGAAAGGTCATGGGTTTTAGTCCCATCTTAGAGTGCCAGGGTCAAAGTTGATTTTATAAAGTCTTTTTTTTTAAGTATAATTTAGTCATCACCAGCCCTTTTACGTCCCCACTGTAGGGGCTCAGGCCTTCCTTATGGATGGTTAAGGAGGATGGGCCATGACCCTCCACGCTGGCCCAATGCGGATTGGAGGGTATTAACGACTGCAAATGCAGCCGGGACCAACGGCTTAATGTGCCTTCCGAAGCACGGAATAGCTCAAGATAATAATTTTTGGTCACCCATCCCGTGACCGACCCTTGCGAAAGTTGCTTAACGACAACGATCGCGGACCGTGGCGCTTATCCACTACGCCACCGAGCTACTACTAGTATAATTTAGTACTTTAATGAAAATATAATTTGAAGAATTGTATTAATTTTTTTTTTTATTACAGGTAATGTTACCAGGACGCGCGTATTTACCGCGATGGACTGAACTACAGTTCAGTCATGGATCATAGTTACAATATTATGTTGAACGATACAAATTGTTTATATCACATATCTATTGAAATTTTAACACAAATTATTTATAATTTTGCCCCTTACGATTCCCATGTAAAAAGAATCACATATTGTATTATATTCCCCGATATATTTTGCTATGTACAGATTTTGTTCATTTTAAATATTTACATTATGATTTTTGACTTTTTGAATTTTGTGTTTTAATCTATGATGCAGGTTGTAGATTAAGAAAGTGTGTCCTATTTATGTACATTATTTATAAATATGATGCCATTGAATAGAAACTGTTTTAGATATCCCAATATTTGTGGAAGCTAAATAAGCTTTTGCTTGGAATATTTTGTTTAGTGTTTTTGATGCAACAAAAATTATAATATACAGTATTATTTCAGTTGCGTTTGCTGTGTAGTATTAATAGAATTCCGATCATAAATCTGTATATTAACTGTTCGACAAATAAAAATATATATATCGGAGTTATGAAATGCAAAAGCTATGTAAATAAGAACATTCCTCATTATAAATCGTGTAGTACATAATAAAAATATTATTCAAGTTACTGTTCATGTTGGTTTTATTTATGTTTGATATTTCTATAAATACTTGAGTCTATATTTGAGTCTTAGCACTCAAGTAGGAGTAGCTCGGTGGCGTGTTGGCTTGGGAGTAAATTCATCTTTTACTCCCAAGCCAACATGGAACTAAAACTATCTATCTGTTGTTTTGATAAATTTTATTTTCAAAATGTATATAATTAGAATAGAATTTTATTATATCTGTGCCCAGGAAAGAAAGGTACACAAAAGGATTTACGAGTATTATTACTTTTATAACATTTATTCAGACATTAGTAGCTCTGTGGCATAATGGATAAGCGCCGCGGCCCGCGATCGTTGTCGTTAAGCAACTTTCGCAAGGGTCGGTCACGGGATGGGTGACCAAAAAATTATTATCTCGAGCTACTCCGTGCTTCGGAAGGTACGTTAAGCCGTTGGTCCCGGCTGCATTTGCAGTCGTTAATACCCTCCAATCCGCATTGGGCCAGCATAGAGGGTCATGGCCGATCCTCCTTAACCATCCATAAGGAAGGCCTGAGCTCCTGCAGTGGGGACGTAAAAGGGCTGATGATGATGACGATGACTCAAGCATACAATAGGGTAGATTTGGTAGCAAAAAATATTCTTACATAGAAATTCTAATTTAGTCATAAATTCACATGATTATATTATAATTATAACTTAAAAATAAAGTTCTTTATTCTGTGAAGAAAATAAGAAATCACTCTTGAAAAGTAGTAATTAACCAGTTGATTCTTCGGATAGGTTGATGTTGATGTTTATAATGTTAGCTACATTATCCATGAGATGGCTGATGTATAAACTATATTACGTGGGTTTCTTCATACTTCAACTAACCTGTTAATCCCATCTGCATCTTGTAAATAGTGCCCAGTGGCGTAGCTAGTGCAGTGAGCCCCATTTATTTAGGGCCCTGGGGCAAATAAAAAAATGGGGCCCACCGATATCAAAACTGGTAAGGTTTTTGAAGTAAAATCATTTAATATACAAATACTTTATAAAAAGCTAAGTAACTTTATCATTAGCTCTTTTTTGTGCATGGGCAGGTAATAAAACTAACAACATACAATTATTTTTATACTTGGTGTAGGTATTGGGCAATAAAACGAAATAGAAAAGATTCAAGGGTTTATTATATATTTATTTATTCATAGATACGTTGCACCAGCTTACAGAAGGCTGACTAAAAAACCTGTCAATTTTTGTTTACTTTCTTCTCTTTCTTGGCGTTTGAGTTTAAATGCACCACTGGGTTTCCTTTTTTTGTCCATAAAATTAGTTTTCTAATTTATTTATGTAAGATTGTACTCAAGTGGGTATTCACTGTTCACTGATAACGTTACAAGTAAAAGGAAAGCGAAACTTAATGATACGATACAAGACGTCGTTGGGGAATCCCCGGCAAACATTTTAGTGCCGCGCATTTGACGGTTTAAAAAATCACGTAATTAATGGACGGTCCCTACTGCATGTGACTTGTATTTTTCAGGGTATTTTGAGTTATATAATGAGTAACCGAAATCTATAGATTTCTTTACGTAACTATGTATACGTACATACTATAATCAAATAAAATTGAACTTTTGTATGGACCAGTACAAAAAATTCTTTGACATACGCTTACTCACACCTGATACATTAACTTTTTAACCATTCTCGAAAAAAAATCTTGACTCGAAAGATTCGAGGGCCCCCTGAGCTTAAGGACCCCGGGGCACTGCCCCACCTAGCCCCTCGGTAGCTACGCCACTGATAGTGCCAGAGTACAAAGGGTAAGTGCTCTTCATACATACGCACCGAAAATGGTTTGTATGTGAGCGCGCCCGTGCGTATGCGTCGTCGCACGCACACACTTACAGAATTATCGAAGTTATAGTAGTTCAAGGCACGAGTGGCATCTGGCCAATCGTGTACGCCGTGCTTGCGTATATTCCGCGTCACTGTGTTGCCGCTCGTTATAAAATTTCTGGACGTTTTCAAGATGGCTTTGCAAACTAAACCAAAATATTGTATATGCATTTATAAATCAAGTATATGGTATTTCACATTTTTATAAATTAAGTATATGGTATTTCAGTCTTTAGGTATTCGGGTAATTTATTGTAATACTAGTGGACGCCCGCGACTTCGTCCGCGTGGAAGTCGGTATCCCGTGGGAGTGAGAAGTTTTCCCAGTAAAAAGTACCCTATGTGTTATTCTGATGTATAACCTATATTGCTGTAAAGTTTTATCCAAATCCGTCCAGTAGTTTTTTCGTGAAAGAGTAACAAACATCCATACATCCATACTTACAAACTTTCGCCTTTATAATATTAATAGGATAGGAAGTAATTATGATTTGTGTAGCTATTAACCCATTTATTTAATAATAATATAATTAAACACTGCAAAAAATTGTCTTAGCCCTTACTTTAGCCAACATTTTCTTTTTTTGTTTTATTATTTATGCCCGCAGTTAAAGTATGGGCTATGCCAATTTTTCGGTACTTTGTGAGCGCAGGAGCCATCCTTTCAACGCCACGTTTGCATGCCAACTGAGTTAGGGAGGCGATCTAGTGCAGTGTAATCACAACGACACCAACCGCCCTAAATCGCGGCCGATATATCGTGCCCGATAGATTGGGTAGTGTAATAGGCGCCTACGAACCGTCTGGAGTGGTTTTTGAAAGTCAAGGTCTTTTGGCTAAATTTCAGTTTGGTTGTCGATTTGAGCATACTTTGTTTTTAGATATAGATATAGATGTAGTTGCTGTGTTTTAAGATATAGCAGGCGCCTATTATAATGTCTTTCTCCCAATTCTCAGACGTAAATTAATTCAGCTGGGAGTCCCTGGAAAGTTAATTCGATTCATAGTTAATCCAATTTCAGCTAGGTCCATTAAAATCTAATGTCATGGAGCGCCTTCTTTAGTCAGGTCTGTTTGGTATGTTCTTCCTCAAGGGTCGGTTTTGAGTCCCTTACTATAGGTAGAGTATTTATACTTATGACTTAGAGAGTGTTGTAGATTCATTCTGTCAAGTCTTGCAGTATGCAGATGTCGTAGCCCTCTATATACGATCGAATTCTATCGAATAGGCTTCCTCTCTTCTCAATATCTTGGCGATTGACTAATGGTCACTATCAGTTTGCAAATGCTGCGGTGTAGTGTTTACCAGAAAGCGTAACATTCCTACAACTCAAATAATTTTTCAAGATATCCCTATTTCCATGGATAACCAAGTTAAATTTTTAGAAGTTTTTCTACATTCCAGATCAGGAGCTCCTCATTTTCATAGTGATGTAAATAAATGCGAGAAAGTGGTCAATGTTCTATGTACATTTGGGGGTGTATGGTGGGGTGCTCATCCATTACTCAAAAATTTATATATATAGTTATGGGTAATTAGACCAGATCCTTTTAAGGGCTTGTAGGGGGTCATTTATAATTATTTTCACCCCACATTGTATATCCGAAAGTAATTTTTTAAATGCACTTTTGTTTGCAAATTTACAACAACAAAAACTTTTTTTAAAACTCTGTAGTTTCTGTTTGGGTCAAGATTATTTGGGTTTTATTATTATTTATCACGAACTGGAATGTTATCTCTCCAAAACTGTCAACAAAATTTAATTCTGAACATAATTAATTTTTTTCAGCTTTTTTAAAGAAAAAATGACTCACTTTTGGATCGCAAAAAGTGGCTCACTTTCGGATAATTAGACATGTAAATGACTTCCCCTACAATTCCTTAAAATGATCCGGTCTAATTACCCATTACCTTGTATAAAACCCTAGTCTGTTGTTATGTCCATTATGGTTCCTTTCTTTTAGACCCATGTAATAAGTTGCCACTTGATAAAATAACTAAAGTTTAATCAAAATGTTTGCGAATTATTATAGGTGCCATGAAGTCGTCTCTTATTAATAGTTCCCCCGCTCTATCTGTGTAGGCAATTTTTGAGTGATTGGTTTTTCCTTAAAGTTATATAACATGCCTCTCATCCTCTACTAAGGAAATTAGAAATATTGTTTAAGTTTCTAGTCCTTTCTCTAGTTCATCGGTAGTTATACCTTGTATTCTCCATAGCTATTAAAAATTCCTGACTCCCTCCCTTCCCATCGAAAATCCCATCTCTTTTCGAAAATAGCTCTGAATTGCTTGTTCTTGAACATGTTATTCTTCTTAGTTTTGGATTTGACAAAGACTCCATATACCATACATACAATGTCATGGAAATTAGTATTGGAATATGAAGGCTAGATTTCCATGTACACTGAGAGACCATCATATTAGCCGAATCTCATGACTTTAAAAAAACTATTATTTTCACAGATTCACAGAGTTGCTTAGTCTTTAATATCAAATGTGTTTCATTCTAAAAATAAATTTCCCATAATATAAAAAAAAGACAAGCATTGTAAGATGCCGTCTTAAGAAGCTGCTTATTACCCTCGCATGGATACCGGAACACTGTGGTGTCCCTGCGAATGAGACAGCTGATGCATCTGTTAAACAAGCTGTTAGAACTGGCTCTTTCAAATATTCCAAACTTTCTCATCACAATCTCTTTGTGCTAGTACATGAACATTTAACAAGGTCATGGAATGTTGATTGGGAAATTCTAGAAATAGAGTGGGAAAGTATCATTATGACAATCAGAAAAGTATCCCCAATACTCTTTGGTGCTTTTAGGATAAGTTTTTAAGTAAAAAACTATTTCAATTATTTGTCCCCTGAGAATTGGACATGTGTGTTCCCCAGTTCAACTTGCCAAATTCAAAATTAAAAACAACCCCCCCTCTGCGATTGTAGCATTGAGGAAGGAACTACGGATCACATTTTATTTAATTGTCCTAATTTATCCATTTTCTCCTGTTATGATTTGCTCCCATCAAAAGTTACTTGTACAACAAATATAAAATGAATCTTGAGTATGGTGAAACCCACACCATATAAAATTATATCTAAATACCTAGCAATTAATAAGTCTTATTTTATAAATATCTTTGTTTTCTATATAAATTCTATTTGAATTAACAATGTAATCAGATAGACGCTCTCAGAGCCTTTTTTTATTGTTTTATCTTTTACCCAAAATTAAAAATTGTATATTTTTATTATTGTTTCTTTATGTATAAAAACCACAAACGTGACATTGGCGGAATTGTGTAAACACAAATAGGCCACGAATTAAAAAAGAAGAAAACTGAAAAATTTTGGTCTTTCCAAAAAATTGTATCTCGAAAACTAACAAACTCCGCACTTTGACACTTTGGAAATTGAAATCTCCTTAGCATCTGTGTGTATGAAAAAAATATCAACACACACGCCGATACTAAAGTTGAGCTTCGCCTGTCCCATGAGCAACACTACTACTACTAAAGCTAAGCCATAGGTAGAAAAAAATATAATGCAAGAAGTCAATAAATCCAATCAGGTCATATCACATTATATTGAGTAAAATATAAACCTTATAATACACAAATACAGAGCCAGTACGTTATCAGTTCCAATCATCATCATTTTCTTCTTTATTATCAGGTTCAAGCATTTTATTTATCTGTGAATCACCGTCGCTCATCCTGTTGAACAGCGAAGTTAACAATTTTTTGTTAAGATGATCAGTTTGACTTATTTCTCTTGTTGGTTGTTCTTGAATGTGGTCTGGATTATGCAAGGTATTTTTCTCAGGTGTAGGCATACTGGTTTTAATAAATAACTAAAACTACAATAATAAAAACAAATGAATGACGAATACGGACTAAAAATAGTAATGGTAACTTTTTTAAGATTGGAATCATAGACCAAGAATAAATACTCTTTACTCTTTGGAAATGTCCGGCACTCTATGGAAATTAGCGTGGCGTAACCATGGACTTAACTACTCTTTGATTCCCCGCTTAGATACGGATCTTATTTATTTCAGTATATAGTAATAATTTCGTCCATGGGACAAGCAAAGGAACTAAGCCAAATCTTGGGCTAATTTATACCAACTCATTTATATTAGTGGTGTGTGAAATCGATTACCACTAATCGATAAAACGATTTTATTAAATACTCAGTTTCTATCGAATATGATTTTCTAATCGAAAATTAACAGTCGATTATTTCTTAAAACGTTAGCAATAGGAATAGTTTAAAACGTTAGTATAGTACCTACTTACTTTACTTCGATGGCACAGCAACCCTTTGCGAGTGTGAATATTATTAGTAGATTTTCTATTACTTATTATGGCAATCCTGTTACTATACTATACCGTTTCTTACTAAATGCACATGTATGTATACACGGTGTGGCACATCTGTTTTATAATCTTTGTCTTTGTAACGTAATCTATGATATTTTGTATTTTGTAAGTGGCACTTCAACATCAAAGAGTCTGAAAGTAAACTCATAACTGTGAACACGTTTATTTATTTTACCGATCCTTCGTATAAATAGAGTCAGATAGTAAACTTATCAATAAGTTAAATATCAACCTATATACTAATATATTATAATTATTAATATTATTAGGTTGAGGATAATTTAAAATAGTTTGTATTTTTTTTAAACTAGGTTTGATGCCTTCTTTATTAATATGATAACCTAGAAATTCTAATTGGAATTTTCCAAATTCGCATTTTGGTAGATTTATAGTGAGACCGTAGTTGTTTAATCGTTCGAGTACTAGTTCTAGGTGTTTTAAGTGAGATTCCTTACTTTGTGATCCTATTATAATGTCATCTATATAAGGAAATGCGAAATCTAAGCCTTTTAGAGCGTTATTTACGAATCTTTGGAAGTCTTGGGCAGCATTACGCAAACCGAAGTTCATTCTAGTGAATTCAAATAAGCCAAAGTGTCAGTGCAAAAAACAAAGTGAACTGTATAATTAATGAACTACAACTATAATAAATATATTATATAAAGTGTAATTTTAATTTTTTATGCTTAACATAGGTTTTTAATTGAAATTTATTTTTACAAATTTAGTTCTGGAAAATTAATTAGTTTTACTTTATATCGAATCATATAATTATCGTCCCATAAGAGAGACGAATATTGTAAACAAGTTATACCTTTGTTCTAAAAATAGACTTCCATAGCAACTCATCGTAGCAAACGCAATGTAGACTTCACGCTAGTAGTAAAGTGATAAGAATATGTAACGAGTTGTTTAATTAGTTTTTATACGACATTACGGGTAGTTTTTTAAATATTATTTGTTAAAATTATTTTTATATAAAATCATTATTTTTTTTTTGTTTTTGCCATTAATCCCTTTGATTTGTCTAAGGGGGGAGGACTGTGGCACATCTGTTTTATAAACTTTGTCGACCACTCTGTGGCAACATAATCTATGATATTTTGTATTTTGTAAGTGGCACTTCAACATCAAATAGTCTGAAAGTAAACTCATAACAGTGAACACGTTTATTTATTTTACCGATCCTTCGTATAAATAGAGTCAGATAGTAAACTTATCAATAAGTTAAATATCAACCTATATACTAATAAATAAAACACATAACATTTAAGTAAAGTGGTGACCCAATACAATAATCGGTAAAACGGTACATACCTAAACCAAAATAATATTTTTTACATTTTTTGTCTGTTTGTTTGTTCCGGCTAATCTTTGAAATGGCTGTACCGATTTTGAGAGGACTTTCACTGGCAGATAGCTTTTGTGATAAGGAATTACTAAAGCTACTTTCCACGCGGACTAAATGGCGGGTATGGTAAAAGTTGACTTAAAATGGTTTTTTAAATATTGTTAATTAACTTGGACGCCTTTTAAACATGATGCAATCAATCTGAAATCAATAATAAATTTTTTGGGTAAATATATTTAATAATCATTGACATGAGCCGATTGCAAGTAATACTGTAATCGAATAATCGATGTGTATAATAATCGGATTGGCGCATCATTAGTTTCTCGATATTCTCGATAAAATGTCGACAAGGAAAAATAGTAAATCTATGGGTTTGCAAAACTTGTGACAACCTGCATAAATTGAGACATGACTAATCATACATATTTCTAATGCAGGCCAACCATGGTTTTTACGCTTTATTTATTATTTTTAGGAACAGTCTAAACGACGACATTTAATCATTTAGGATCCACAAATACACTATACCTCTCTCTTTCAAGCATAAGACATTTTGTTTTTGTGAAAACGAGAAATACTATATTGGGATATACTTTATCTTGTAGGTATGGTATATCGGATAACGATGGGCGATTGTTACAAAAAAAACTATCGATTGAATCGAAAATTGTGCAACAGATTATTTAAAAAACAATCTAATAACATTATTCGAATAACAGTCGTCTTAACTACTAACTGTACGCACACTATATGCGCGTGCGGTCGGTTAATTGCAGGAGGACGCGCGGGATGGCGGTCTCGTATTTACCCTTTGGGTACGGAACTCCGAAAAGATGTAGTAGTTTAGCGATGGTACATTTCAAGGTTTGTTTGTACGATATTTCAACATTAGTCAACGCCCGATAGTGTATATACGGATTAACTATATTGCGATGATCGAATGGATGTACTCTCAAATCGGTGGATTTATGTAACCTATTAGCGCCAATCACGTAATAACTGCAGTCGAGCGCAGCGCACGCCCTCCGCACTGCACTATTAATAGTACGCAGGGTTAAGTAATATAGCACTACTCTAGAAATTTATCGATAAAGTAATTACTATTGCCGCCCGCTGCCGCCGCGAGGTTTAGTTGATAGCAACAATCGAATAATATTGATTGTAATCGACTTTTATAGACTAAGCTGAACAATCGACTAATTTGATTTTTTAAGTATTAATCGCGCATTGCTAATATCGGAAAACCGATGTATATGTATTGAAGAAACAGCTGTATTCATATCGAAAAATACCAACATATTGAAAATATAATGAAGCGAACATGACTTTCTTTTATTAATATTTAATAGATAAGAATCAGCCAAAGGCTATTTATTTATCAAAAGACTTATATAGAAATCTTTTATCAAAGCATTGTGAATCTTCCTTAGCTGATAGAAAATCGTTTATAGGAATTTATTCTTTAAAATTGCTGCATAAATAGAAAAAAATATTAAGCCTAAAAAATAATTTTCTTAGCGTTCAAAATAAAATAAATTAATTATCATTCCTTATTTTTAAATTTCATTCAATAATACTTCTTTGAATCTGATTTATTTAATGATTCTGATTAAAAAGAAAAATTGAACTAAACTAACGAAGCTATCAAAAAACAAACTTGTGTATAATTCAATTACTTTTTTTTTACTGGCATCCCTTGTAAGACGTTTTCAGCCAGCGACATTTTTCGTCGGCTGGTGATTTTTTATTGAAAATAAGTCCACAAAAGTTAGTTTTCCATGCTAAGTATTTCTAGTTATATAATGAAATGTGTTATAGAAAGTTAAAACGTGTTTGAATTTCGAATGTACGTGGTTAACAATTTTGTCTGGAGCAGTGACAGACCTTCTTACATAACTTGAGATTTCGAGGACATAACCAAACTTTTTAAGTGAATACAGCGATTTATCAGAAACTACTTTAATTGCAGAAGCCGCGAAAATGCTGGGTCGTGTCGCACCGGGAGTGGCCACTCCGGTGGTCGCAGTTATCAACTTCCAACAGAACCGTAACATGGCTACGCTGAAAGCCATCTCGATCAGATTAAAGTCTGTAAAGAATATTCAAAAAATCACCCAGTCCATGAAGATGGTGTCTGCTGCCAAGTAAGTTGATAAGTCTGGGTTGGTCATTCTGATATGCCATCTTTTGCTTTATGATCCAGCTACTTATCACTATACTATTAGATACAAAGTACCTAAAACCAAAAAATGTTTAATTATATTGTATCATAAATTTATATTCTTAGACCAACGAGGATTAATATGTTCACACATAATATTTCTCCTTGGTATAAGAATGCACCAGGGTAGGTTACTAAAATAAGTTAGATTTCTATAGTTATAGTTAATAAATTTCAATCTTTTAAGGTTTAAAATCCAGTAGAGAAACTTTGACAGATTTCTACTACATGAAGAATTGTTAAACTCTTCATTAAAATATACATTACATTAAATTATATAAAAAAAGTATATTAAAAATGTGTTTAGGTGCCTACATACTAACTAGATGCTAAATCTTTGAAGAACCATAAGCAGAAATTAATTGTCAATGAGTCAATGAGTTTAATGATGGAATGAGAATTATAGAATTTTCTTAAATCTAATGTGTAATTAACGCAAATAACAAAATATAATTCATTTTCTTAATGCAAACTTGTATGTGAAACAGGTACATACGGTCTCCCAGACCACTGTCAAAGTTTCAAGTAAAATTAATTACTAAAAATGAGGCTGCCAATACAACCTCTCACCTTAACAATCTTTATACCACTGAATGTGAAAATATTGAGTACTTCACATGTAGGAAATATGGTTCCAATTTGACAACACAGCCAGATTGTTGGTCTATCTTCTGGAGGTCTGCCTATGCTCTGTTTTTCTGTCTATGGTAACCAATTGAGGATTTTCTGTCCCAAGGGCTATGTATCCTATGAGGTATGTCAGGCTCATAATTGTTTAGTCTATGATGTTTACTTTGGTTCCTAATTTTTGCAGACATGGAGCATAGCCTTCTTTATCTTCCTCTGAGTGACTTTGTAGCCTAGGCTCACAGTTAAGGATCTTATATTTGTTATTGTTTATGAAATAATATATATCTATTGGTACTTATGCTTTAATTTTAAAGCTTTTCTAGAATGATGATAAAACTTTAGACTTGTAAGTTTGGTATTTAGCCCTCTTTTATTAATAAGCAGCATTTTTGTATCTATTTTCTTATTTCTAGTATGACTGTATCACCAAAAAGGACTGTATTGTGTTTATGGTTAATTTTGGATAGTACATTACTCTAGGCTTGAATAATTAATCATTGTTTAAAAGGAAGCTCCAAAAGCCTAGTGTAATTAGACTAAGTTTAGAAAAATAAACATTTATTATAATAAATAACAGAGGTAATCTTATTATATACCATAATATAATTGAATTTAATTTTCATTGGAATAATTTTAAATCAAATTAAAATAAGAATTTTTTAGTTGAGTTTAGAGTGTGGTGCAGTAGAATAGGCACAATTTAGAAATCAAATAGTTTTACTATGACTTGCTGAGTATTTAACCTATATTATTCCTATAATGTGCCAACAAGAACCATTTAGCATTTATTCATTGTTGTTTTTCATTAGATATACTCGTGCTGAACGTGACTTGAAAGCTGCCCGCCCCTATGGAGAGGGAGCAGTGCAGTTCTATGAGAGAGCTGAGGTGTGTACTCATTGATGTTATCGAATACTTTATGTAAAATTGGCAACAAGTATATTTTCTTTTTTGCAAAATTTACTCACAATTTATAGTCTGTTGATTACACAACCAAAATGTGAACGGCTGTGATGGAGCATTGTGTAACATTACATTTAAATAAATGTCAACGTCTTTGTTGGAAGCGCACCCCATGCTCATGTTTATTGAAATGTGACATCATAACTGATTTCACAAAATAAGGTACAACACTTTTTGGAGAAAAATAAATCTGATAGTGGTTTAACACAATCATTATGAAAGTATTAAATTACTTTTTACAAAACAGTCAATAACAAATGAAGGCAGACTCATTATATGAGCGCGTTTCAAATAATTAGTTATAATAGTGTGTTTATTCAAACTAACTTTGCATTTAATTACAGGTCACTCCTCCTGAAGATGATCCAAAACAGTTATATGTGGCAATGACCTCTGACAGAGGTAAGTAAGTAGCTGGGTTAATAAATTACTGCAAGGATGGAGTCCAACATAGATGTTGATACTATCAAAACTTCAAATATTCAAAATCTATTAATGCATACAAATTTTTTTAAGCCCTCTGTTTACCATAAATAAGATTAGGCAGGACATTTTTAGAAGGAATTTCTGATTATATTGATTCAGACCTAATGTACTCTTTAGCTTAAAATTTACAAAAAGGCTTTGGCTTAAAAGTTTTCTTCATGTTCCAATATTTTTTATTAATTATTTTAGGTTTAAACATATTTGATATTCTAATACAAAACATAATCAAAGGTGAAACATTCTTTGAATAGACATGTCCGGTAATTCCTTATAATTTTTTACATAAATTATATTTTTTACACAAGCCACTTCAAACTATTCAATATGTACTTTTTAATAATGTTTGAGATCTCTTGACACATTTGTGACTATACGCATAACGAATGTCATAACTTAGACATCGCTCATGTTATTAGGTGGAACCTAGTTATCGGTGTAATATATTATTCCTTTAGGTGATTCCTAAGTTTAGAGAATACGGTCATGAATGTATTAAATGGTTATTTATTTCACACACACTACGCATCAAGTATTGTTACGCCATTAGCACCATTTGTGAAATTATGCGAAACCCTACAGGGTTGTCACTTTTTGAGAAATAAAAATCGTGACGTTCGGATAGTCATTAGAAATCGAGACGAGTGGCGACCCTGAAAGTGAAACATCTGCGTCTGTGTAACGACATTTTTCGTATGCGAGGTGGTTTGAAAAGTACTCGGCCTGACCGAGATTTGAGGGTAGGATGTAAACTAATTTATTGTCATTCGACAGCTCGATTCTTTATTTAATCGTGTGTCAAGTGCTTTTGTATTGAGAGAGGGGAGAAAAGGAATATGTAGAAAAATAAAACATGTTTTTGTTTTTATTTTCTTTATTTTCTTGGTCGGGCCGAAAACTTTTCAAATAACCCTCGTACAACTGCGAAACCGTACCAACGAGGACAAAACCGGACAAAACTGGTAGGAATATTGCATGATTAGTATAACCGTCGTGCGTGGGCGCAGGCCTCTGCGGCGCGGTGCACACCGGCGTGTCCAAGGTGATCCGCAGCCGCCTGGCGGAGCCCGGCGCTGAGAACATCAAGGTCATCTGCGTCGGGGACAAGTCGCGCGGAATCCTGCAGCGGCTCTACGGGAAGCACATCATCAGCGTGTGCAATGAGGTTCCACAGACTAATTCTATACTCTATAAGCGCCGCGGTGGGCGGTCGTTACCGCTGAGCAAATTTCTCTAGGGTCGGGCACGGGATGACTATCTCCAAAGGCACGTTAGGATGTTGGCCCTGTTTGCTTTGGATCAATTGCAGCATGGAGGGTAGTATTAAAACCTGTAAGGAAGGCTCGAACCCAGGGGGACGTAAAACGGCTGATGGTTATCTGCTTTAGAAGACTTCTTTTTTAGGAGAAACTTATTTACTCAGTGTAAATTGCACATTTTTCCACCAACTCATTTTTTGTACTCTTTCCGTAGGTAACGGAAATCTTGCGTCATAATGAAATAGTGAATTGAAATGTAATCTTGTATTTCGCAGATCGGACGCTTGCCGCCGACGTTCCAGGACGCAGCGAAGATCGCGACCGCCATCTTGACGTCCGGATATGAGTTCGGCTCCGGCAAGATTATCTACAACAAGTTCAAGTCTGTGGTTTCTTATCAACAATCAGACTTGCCGTTGTTCAGTCAGAAGGCTGTAGAGGTATTTCTTTATATTATTATTTAAAATTGCTTCTGTGTTCTACAAAACTCGAGTAGTTGATATACATACTAACTTGTATATTTCTTTCCACGGAAAAGGGAGTAGATAGTTACGGCACACTGACGAAACGTTTATTTCAGAATGTTTAATGTTTTACGATAGGATAAAGACTTAAAAAAGTCAGTGTTTTCCAAACAAATTTCAAGGCTCTATCTCTGGGTAGATTTCTCTCTATTCTAGATTTAATCCTCAGGAGGATCACCTTAGACAATGAATTATCCATAATACAGAACAGTTTTATGGCACAGACAAGGATTTTAGACTTGAGAATAGGGCCATGTATCGATTATTACAATAGGGCAAGGGCTCAAGCAGTTGATAGTTTAGTGCAAAACTTGTTGCAGATATTTGATGTTTTATCTATATATGTATGTGATTTCAAATATTTGTTTGTTTATTGATTTCAGAGTGCGCCTAAACTCACGATATACGACTCGTTAGACGCAGACGTGATTCAGTCTTACATGGAGTTCTCATTGGCGTCTATGATATTCTATGCTCTGAAGGAGGGAGCTTGTTCTGAACAATCGTCACGGATGACCGCCATGGACAACGCTTCCAAGAACGCCGGAGAAATGATAGACAAACTTACGCTTACCTTCAACAGAACCAGACAGGCCGTCATCACCAGGGAACTCATTGAAATCATATCTGGAGCGGCCGCTTTGGACTAAATCGACACACAAACAATACCAGCGATAGTCAACTTTTTTAATTCCTCGATTGTCAAATAATGTCATGAGTCTCTATTTGTGATAAATGGGAAAATTATACAAAAGAAAGCACATATAAAAGTGGTGGGTCAAAGGTTGACTACCGTTGGTTTAAATAATAAACTCCCATTTTATTTAACAATTTATTATTATCAAAATTTCTTCAAAACCCAAACGTTTCTTAAAACGAAAATCCAGAGAAACGGATTTAATATGTTATGTACCCACTCGTATTTATTGCAACTGCCATCATAAATAATCAATAGTGTGTACATGATTTGCCGACATTCCTGGACGAGTGTTCTTCAGTTTATCCGTAGAAACACGCATTTTTCTGCACTGGCTTTTACACCTTTTACCGATTTACTGGAAGACTCGTGTAAGCTATTATTGTTTGATCAGTCCAGATAGTATACAATTGTAATGAAATTATGTAAGGATGCAGTGGTATTTAGCAATAAAATATTGTTTAGATATATTTTGTATTTATTTCTCAACTGCCTAACAGGTTTTTCTTTTACCGACATCTACTATGATATTTATGTTCCGTTTATAGACTGGTAAGACCGAGTTGCTTTCAAGAAGTAATTATACAGGAATAATTTAAAACCACTGCGAAGATTTTGTGAAAATAAACTTTAAGTAATTTAAATAAACACGTATTTTTTTATTTTGATATGTTCTAATACTAAAAAATAAAGTTATCGCTTATCAAGGATCGAGATTTTAAAACTTAATTTATGGACACCGCGCGCCGTGCGTCAGCTGAGCGCTCGCTCGACGCCGCCGTAGGCATATGTACTCGTAGGTACCTATCTACACGGGTTACTGAACGCTCATTTTGTTAGATTCGAACTAGATTTTATGCCATGGTCTGAGGTGATTTCTAAGAGTAATTCCAATTTTCCCTTCATACTTTTATGGTTAAGGCCATCAAAATGCAAAAAAATAAAAGAGAAACAAATTCGTTACCTAGAAAAAAATATTAACGTTATGCCGAAGTTACATAGGTACTTCTGCGTTAAGGCGTATTTAAAAAAATTAGAATCAATTACGTATTTACAATAATGTTGAATCAAAACAAATACCTAACTAATTACTTACCATGTATTTTAATATTTGTTCAAAATGAAGTCCACGTCTGTCCAGACATAAACGTGCACATTTCATTAAATTGTCATTTAATTTGTTTAAAACACTAGTGTCACTTTTCACTTCACTGAAAGCGTTATTATTTTTTATTGCTAAGTCTTCTAGACTTTGTGCCTCCTCTATATCTCGGCGTTCGACTTCTTCCCATAAGAAACAGTCCCTCACTTGTGAACAATGCCTCATCCGTATACAAGATGTTTGCATCGCGGTGATGTAGAAGCCACTCACATAAGGCTCGACGTGGTACTGGGTCTAAGGTCATGGAACTGCTGAACCGGCTGAAAGTGGTACGGATGGAGTCCGGCTGTTTTTAGCAGCTTCAATACCGCAGGCTGGCTCACACCAAAGAGATATGGCGCATCGTAGGTACTGACTCTGGGACTTCGTCTGTTAAAATGGTTCGAAGCATTAAGGACCGCGGGGATACGGATCCAAAAGGCCCGCATACGAGGTATGCTCTTCGTCGCATACTTTCTCCGAATTGCGCTTATGTCGGTTCTCACCACTCAGAAGATAAACTCGTACCATCTCGTAAAACTCACGACGGCGGGCGCGTCGCGTGCGCGGGAACGCGAGGACACGTCACATCGGCGCGTGCGTATGAGTCTCACTGTCGCGCGCGTCGCTCGGTCCCGGCGGGGCGGTGGGGGCTGTGGCGGGGGGCTACCGGGCGCGGCGGGGTTGCACGGTGGCATACGCAAGAGAAGACGTTTTCATTGAAGTTTTATTTTAAAAAATGTGTCCATATTCTACCGTTACGATAGGGATAAAAATATTAAAAAAAAATTTTTTAACTAATTATGGAAAAGTGTTCTATTACTGATACTGAACCACCAAAAAAAATTTTTGCACTGGAAAAAAAATATTCCTGTATAAAATTTTTTAACAAATAAAACAGGTAAATAAAGGAAAAGTAAAACATACTCCGTGTATTTTTTTTATATTTTTTAACTTATCTGAATTTCTATAACAGTCTTAACGTTAAACATTATTCTAATTTTGTGTACGCACACAAAAACAATTTCAAACTACTTACAAATGAGCATGCTTCATATTGATAATCGAAATCAACAGATTGTTGATATTTATTTCGCTACACAGGTAAACCGCAAGAATAAAATACCATTGGATTCCGTTATAAAAAAGCTACAATAGTTATGCAAATATGGACCTATACAAAACTTTCAAACCACATGTATTTATAAAAAATATTTTTTTGTGGTACACATAACATATGAAAGTTATTTAATATACTTACATAAATGGCTGGGTCCAATTTGCATGACTACCATTAAACAGGGTGATTAATTGTGACACGAAACATTCCCAAATAAAGTGTAAACTGCTTTGTAATGTGTAAGTTTGTCACTCAAACAGCTTAAATCAATTGGACATTATATTATATTGACAAAGTAATTCTTATCTCGCCACAACGTAGTCTCTTTAACAATAACGCATGAATAAAAAATTTGCCATAACTTTTTTATATCATTGAATTTACAGAAAATTGGAAAAAAGTCATTACACATTATTTGAATAATTTTGGGTTTGCACAACTTCAAATAAGACAATTATAAACTTGTACCGTATTAAATATATAAATCTAAAACTATAACATGATAATTTAAAGTAATTTATTTAAACTAAATTATAAACACCATTTTAAAAATATTTCATAGAAGTAATGGTGCATATTTCATAGAGTTACTTATATCTACTCTATGACTTGTCAAATATACGCGGTATTGTTATAAGCGGCGATAACGTACAAAACTCAAAAATTATCCAATCAATTTGAAGCCTTAATTAAATATATATTAAGTCCAAAATCGATTACGAAAATTTGTCAAGTGGCCCGAATTACTGCCGTGTATGGCATTTCCATATGCCTTGATCATCTAAAGATGTATACCGGTTTTGTTCTCGATAAAGATGCCATGTCTTATCAAAATCATAATTAGTATTCGATCAGATGCTGTCACTGATAAAAAATACGTATACTTAGCTAATTTCATATATTATTCTTATAAGGTCACTTGATAATTCCAAAAAATGTTTAGAGCAATTTTGAGAAACGTCTCTACACGTTTCTTGTTTTGTTCACTTTGTATTTTAATATTCACTAGATAACCATTTAACATACTCCCTAAACAAATTTTAAATTTAATAATTATACTATGCGGACTATTTTTAAAGTTCCCTGATGCTAAAGAAATCAATGAGTACTATACTTATAAATTATTGCAATAAGTATTATAAATCGCTTGAATTTGTGATCGGATCACATAAATCACATTCTATAACTATTTATATATATTACTGAAATTCATATTTTGTATTAGTCTCTGTATATAAGTAATTATGGAGCTTTTATTAAAAAAAATCATTCAGATGTGCATTGTGCATATATGTTGAATTAACATTTTTTGTATAAAAATAAATAAATGCCTTAACTATAAGAAATGACATTTACTGCTTTACATTATTGAGCTGATAATGAAGGATTCTATTTATTAAGAATAAATATTTCTGTTTCAAAATAAAGATCATTAATCTTTATTAAGTATTAAAAAAAACCTTAGTTTCCGAAATCAAACTAGATGTCGCTACGGTACTTTCTTCATTTCTCCATGACAACCCTTCCGGTTTTCTTTCATGTTTAAAAGTAAATTAGTTTTCAAAACTCAATAAGCAACTCATATTCTATTTGTACTTTTACATTAACTTTTCAAATTTCACTTTTGTAATATGTTAGTTAAAAGTAACGGAAGTGACTGTCTTTGGTATATTCGTTTTCTGCAAAAATCAACTTTTGTTAGAGTCGCCATCTAGTGGAGGTGCTTTTTTAGTGCTTTCGTTGAAAAACAAAAACGTTATGTTACTAATGAATGATAGAGGTATGCACAATTTTAGTAGAGACGAAAACTTCCATTCTATTCAATACTTAAGAATACTTTCGGAAATAAGTATTTCTAAGACTTATCAACTTTAATGACAATTTTAAAGTATTTATTACATAAAGCAAACATGCGGAGGATATTTGTACTAATTTCTATGTATGTGATAGTCTTTGGAACTGACAGAAAAAAAAAAACAATATTTTTAATGCTTTCCCTCGACAATAAATACAATGTTACATTCAGAATACAAAATGTAAAGAAGTATAAGCGCAGGTTTTTTTATTTGATTTAACAAATTTTGCGTAAGTAACTTAAAAAAATCGTCAAAGTCGAAAGTCTTAGAAGTTTTCCTGGAAATTTTTATCTACTATATCTGATGCAAATTTACTAAGACTTCTTTTCGAGATGAATAATTATAAAAAAAACCTACAAATAAATCATCACGTAGCTATACAAAGTAAACTACGCCATTATAATACTCATGATTGCGTTATTAATATAACAAATACAATAAAACAATATTTACAATAGAGCGCCGCCAGCGACTGAACATTGATCCATGCGCCTCGAGCGATATCTGTAAAATAATAAAAAAAACGTGATGACAATGTAAAAAAAGTTGATATTTGTGTCTACTTTTTAACGAGAAAAATCGTACAATCGGCTACTTGACAGTTCTAGGTATAAGAGCTTATACCTAGTCTAGCCATGAGTTCTATTACAAAGAAAATATCCGATAATTTCTAAAAAAATAATTTTACTATAAAGTTTTATATGTGATTATGTAGAGTGAAAAAGATTTGTTACGTACTAAACTAGTTATTTAAAGTGTCCACCCTTAGCTTTAATGCACGGTTTCCATTGGAAACTTGGTCACTGCTGCCTCCCAATATTTCTTAAGCGACTCAATATTTGGGTGACGCTTAGAGACTTAAACCCTTTGGACAATTTATAGTCCAAAGGGTTTAAGTCCGGACTAGCCGAAGGTCAATCATCAGTCTTTATGAAGTCTGGAACATTTTGTCCAAGCCAAATTTGGGTAATGCGCACCTTATGACCCGGGGCTGAATCCTGTTGGAATGTCCACACTTCGTTTTTGAATAAGGTATTGTTGAGAGATTTAAGTACTGCTTTTAACACAGTACCTTGATACACTTTGGCTGAAGTTTTCACTCGTTTTTCGTAAAAATAGTTTTGTAACTCCTTGGTAGGAGACACCCCACCAAACCATGACGTATGCTGGATGATGGCCTCGCTGAACTTTTGCCACTACCTCAGAAGCATCTTTAGAGCTATGTTCATACACTCAATCATTTTGTTTGTTGTAGTGCTCCATGATTGTAAAATATCTTTCATCGGTAAAGAGAATTTTTTTGTGTTTTTCGTCCGATTATCGAAATAACAGCTGTTTTGATCTCTTGACTCTCTTTTGTTTTAGTGCCCGATTTAAGGTATGCCCTGTGTATCTCCGGTAAGCCCCTAGGCCTAAGTGTTGTTTTATAATCCGAGAAATTGTCCTTGGTGAGATTCTCATTTCTTTGGAAAGGATTATCTGCTTCGTTATGTGATTTCGACGAATTCTGGCCTTGGCTGCATTAACGGCCTGGTTTGTTCGAATAGACCGCGGTCGGCCGGATCTCTCATGGTCATCAACAAACATGGTTTTAGTGTCCTTTTGGATGGTACGATACACAAACATTTGGCTAATTCTTAATTTTTTTAATGTATCAAAAATGTCGGCTGGCTCTTTACCTACTTTGTATAGTACAATTACTGCAATTCTATTCTCTTTAGTGTCCTACTCTATTTTCGATACAAATAATTTCTAAACAAAAAACATACAATAATGGCGGGAATGAAATGTATTTACTTTTTTTATCTTAGAAGTTAATTTACGAAATTCAAATTAATGTTTTTTTAAATGTATGTAAACAGCTAGTAACAGAATTTATGGCTAGACTAGGCATATAAACAATAACTATGTAGTATTTATTTATTTCTGTATAAACATGGAAGTTATTTTTTTTGTTGTTTTAAAATAAATTGTCATGGAAAGAACAATAAATAACGTGGGCAGCCACGGCGGAGCATCGTGTGACGTCACATTTCAATAAACTCAACATCGATGCCTACGCGGAAGTGCAACAAACAGTACACGTGACAATTGAAATGTCGTCGTCACGGCTTGAAATGCCACACGACTGTTCGTTTTCACCGGACAATACAATTTGATGGATAAAAATATATTTTTCCATTATTTAACAACATCTTTTCTTGGAGACCAACCGACACCCGATAGTGCTGATAGTGGTTTAACATGATCGTTTGAAAGTTGTAAAATACTTTTCTTAAAACGGTCAGTAGCCAATATCAGGTCAACAGTATACAGTTACAGATATATCTAGTATATGTCTGGCATTCCGCCCGCGTGGTCCTGTATCGATACATAATGGCCCTTTCTTTTGAATTAACCGATGCGAGGCGCGTGTACCACAGCTAGTGCGCGGTGCGTAGTGGGACGGCTGTGCGCCACACGGCGGAGGAGGTGCGCTTGAGGCGCGCGCGCTCGATGTCGGGGAAGATGTGGCGCAGGTCGGGCGTCTGCGGCCGCACGCCGAACCGGCGGTATATAGGTGTATATGTATATATATAGGGGCAGTGCGAGTGTACCCGCTAGTGCGCGGTGGGGGGCGGCGTGCGCCACACGGCGGAGGAGGTGCGCTTGAGGCGCGCGCGCTCGATGTCGGGGAAGATGTGGCGCAGGTCGGGCGTCTGCGGCCGCACGCCGAACCGGCGGTATATAGGTGTATATGTATATATATAGGGGCAGTGCGAGTGTACCCGCTAGTGCGCGGTGGGGGGCGGCGTGCGCCACACGGCGGAGGAGGTGCGCTTGAGGCGCGCGCGCTCGATGTCGGGGAAGATGTGGCGCAGGTCGGGCGTCTGCGGCCGCACGCCGAACCGGCGGTATATAGGTGTATATGTATATATATAGGGGCAGTGCGAGTGTACCCGCTAGTGCGCGGTGGGGGGCGGCGTGCGCCACACGGCGGAGGAGGTGCGCTTGAGGCGCGCGCGCTCGATGTCGGGGAAGATGTGGCGCAGGTCGGGCGTCTGCGGCCGCACGCCGAACCGGCGGTATATAGGTGTATATGTATATATATAGGGGCAGTGCGAGTGTACCCGCTAGTGCGCGGTGGGGGGCGGCGTGCGCCACACGGCGGAGGAGGTGCGCTTGAGGCGCGCGCGCTCGATGTCGGGGAAGATGTGGCGCAGGTCGGGCGTCTGCGGCCGCACGCCGAACCGGCGGTATATAGGTGTATATGTATATATATAGGGGCAGTGCGAGTGTACCCGCTAGTGCGCGGTGGGGGGCGGCGTGCGCCACACGGCGGAGGAGGTGCGCTTGAGGCGCGCGCGCTCGATGTCGGGGAAGATGTGGCGCAGGTCGGGCGTCTGCGGCCGCACGCCGAACCGGCGGTATATAGGTGTATATGTATATATATAGGGGCAGTGCGAGTGTACCCGCTAGTGCGCGGTGGGGGGCGGCGTGCGCCACACGGCGGAGGAGGTGCGCTTGAGGCGCGCGCGCTCGATGTCGGGGAAGATGTGGCGCAGGTCGGGCGTCTGCGGCCGCACGCCGAACCAGCGGTCCACGCGCGCCGCCGCCACCAGCGACTGCACGCACAGCGCCGCCTTGCGGCACTGCAACGTACCACAACCGTCATATACATATCGATTTTTATAATCACAATAAAACACAGAGAAGTTAATTCTCTAAGATTATCTTTTAGTGAAAACGAAACAGTGGCCTAATAGGGAATATGCATCTGATTCAAAAAAGGGTTAAATATATTTTATTACAATCGTTATTGCTTCAGTATAAAGTCTATCTAAATATTTTTCAACATTAGTTCGTTTTCGTCTTGAAAATGATTATTAAAAAGTGCAAAATAAATGCGGTAACTTCAAAATATTCAAACGCCATGCTACTTGTCAGAGCGGATGTGACGAAAATGTACACGTATAGGAATGTCGTTGTTACAAAAAGTTAACATCGATGTAATAACATCAATGCATTATGTCGCAAAATAAACAACTGATTACAATTTAAATGATGATTTAGACTCTTATTTTTATTTCACCAATTTGGTAAATTTTATGATTTATTAAAAAAGTCTATTATACTTTAAAAAATCGTTTAGTTGTTAATCGATTTGGGTAATTGAATAATAATCAATCGCTCAAAATCAATATTGATTTAAAATGTCGTATCTCTAGTGGTGTACATTGACGTCACGACGAGAGCGTCAAAAATTCCGGTGTTTAAACTGCTCGTAGCTATTACTTATGTTCATCAATGATTTATGTCACAAAATTTTAGTTTTTCGGTGCCGGGTATTTTTATACAGTTATATTGTCACGTTTTATTTATGATAAAATAAATAATACTGTAACGTTCGTAATTCTCCTAATAGCTATTTCAATTTATGTATATAAAAAAAGAACTTTATTTATAAAAAAAACCTAAATACAAACTATAGTAGTTTATATTAATAAGTTTTAACGGCATCTTTGATATTAAATAATTATTAACAAAAAATAACTTACTATTATTTTACGAGCGAACATACGAACAAAGTGAAAGTTTTGTTATTTAATTACTTTACGTAGCTACTGGTTTGACAAGGACTGTGCGGGTTGAGGTAAGCGGGGAGAGTAGCGACACTGACAGCGGCCAGCTGATCCGCGCTCCTGCCACAGGCACGACCAAACATTGATAAGTTACACATGTACTTAACGCTCGCTAATACTTATAATTTTGAATTTTAACGTTCATGTTGGTTCGTCGTCTATTTAATAAACTTGTTCTCAAAGCTGTGTTCCTTAAGAATTTACTATTCAACGAATTTAAATTGCATAGTGTTTGTGTTTATCCCGTACTGGGTAAGTTGTGCAAATATATAACTGTAAATGGTATTTTGTCTGCTTTTTTTTTGCTTCCGCATACATCATTTGAAACTGTTAGACTAGATTTCCTTAAAGATGTAGTATAATGTGAAAAGTTGTGTGTTGGGTTACTTTATAATATTATTTAAATCTAGGAGTTGCAAAAATAATGAATACACTGATATTATAATAGTCATTTTATATTTTTAATGCTGTATTGTTAGAAATTTAGTATTAGTAAAGTAGAATAGTAATTGTGCCATCAGTTAGTTTTGTAACCGTTACTGCTTTCTATTATAACTGCCACTTCATCCCAGTAAAATTATAATGCTTTTCTTTTCACTCCGGGTACTCGTAATTAGTAGCCTAGTAGTCACACCCGGCTTCGCCTGCTTCTTAGTCCTTGGGATAAAACTAGCTGGCAGTACCAGATTTATCGGCCTTGATATTAATTAGAATATTAATTGGCTTCTTCAGGAACTTCGTTGGGGTTATATTACCCACTTAATGTTGCTGCCCTTGTGGACAAGGTGATCCCTATTTTACTGAACGCCGGCGCAGAACACTGGACAGAAGTATAATCGTTTTCTGGAACGGGTGGAGAAGCTACGTATCCAGGGGAGTGTCGTTACGGTGCACTCGCTATCGACCTCGTACCTACCCACGACCCGCTTATATTTTATTTTTTCGCTACAAGATTGTAAATTCATTTTAAAATTAAATTCTAATATCTTATTTGTCTTCTTTTTATTTATTTTAACATAAATAAAACGTGACAATATATCGATGTAAATTATCATACAAAACCATTTTCCAAAAATGTGCATATTCCCTATTGTTTAATATTTAATCTATTACAATTATTTTCAAATGCCAATTTTTGAAATGAATGATTATTTGAATAACATAAAATGTCATAGATAATTCATTACGTCCTAATATTGTTATATTGTCTAATATAATCTTTGCGGTAGTGTGTGTTTATAACCAATTGTCATATTTCGATTAAAGAATTAAAAATATTTCAGTAATATAAATAACACAATAGAATATTAAATTATTTCATACTTTCGAAAAACTCAATGTTTTATCTCAACAAAAAAATAGAAACAGAATCATTGCATCGGTCCTAATAGAACGCACCACGCGAATATTTTTTGTCAGCCCGTGAAGGGATGATCAATACGAGTAAATAAAAGTACTTGCTCGATACTTTTCTTTCGATACCACCATGCAATTTTGCCATTGATACTATAAAACCGAATAGTAAGTAATCAAAAACTCGCGTGCATAAAACTGTTTACTCTGTGTCTAAAGTCTATTTCATGAAAAATTCACACAAGTGTAGCGTCTCCATCATACCATTCAATAATCCATTATTCCATTCAATAAAATTTTGAAATAATACAACTACATGCTAAATACTTTCTATATGCATCGCTTTTCATGGGGGCCGTCCATTAATCACGTGATGTTTTTTTGTGCCATTTTTTAACCTCCAATCCCCCATAGTGATACATAGTGAGGTTTAAGACTACCCCCCTCCCCATATATCACGTGTATTTTTAGTACTTACAATGAATCTTAATTTTCTAATTGTATTATAGACAATTAAAGAGTACAATAATGTCTAGAGGTAGACGTTTGACGAAAAAATAATTTTATTACACTTATTTACGCCGCTTTTCGGTTGAGTATCGCGCGTTTGTCGAAAAAATAAATACACGTGATATGTTACTTCACCCCCCCTCCCCCCTTGTGATATTTCGTGACTTTTTTATGGACCCCTCCCCCCCTTTCGAGCCTCACGTGATTAATGGACAGCCCCATGCCTCGACCTACTTCTCTTTCTTCCTTAACAGAGTATTGCTATTGACTATCAGTAGTGTTGATCACTCATGACCGATACGGTATCGAGTAAAAGTATCGACACCTACTTGTCATCAGCTGACAGAAAGGTATTATTTGAGGTATTTATTATCATAATAGCAGTTACAATTTTAGTTAACCATAACAAGTAACAACACAATAGGCTAGTTGACAACTTTTTTTTATTTCATAAATAAATAGTCAATTAACATCTGAGAAATAATGTCGAAGTAACAGCATGTCTGTGATTAATAGTTTCGGACATACGGTGCTGTGTTTGTAGAACTGCTGCTAGTTGGCCGAAAACGCTCCCTACAAATTCAACGCACTCAGTGACGTCACACGGTGCTACAGTAGCGAAAAATGTGTGGGCGTCTGGATAATTTTTGTAATATCTTTGTTATTTGTGCGTTTATGTTTATAACTGTTATAATGAAATTTGTAACATATTTTATATCTAATTTAATGCCTTATGTATTTTAGCAAATTTTTGTAGTAGATTTTCTCTACTTTTTTCAAGTTTTCAGAGCGTAATATTTTCCAAATCAGTGACTTAAAATTTGTTTAGTTAAACATTTATAAGTTAAAATGGTTTATATTTTTCGAAGATATAACAAAAACCTGTATTTTTACTTGTAGGACACAAGCCTATTTAACAATAGAACCCAACAAAAACATAAAAAAGAAATTGTGCGATCTCAACACAACCTAACTCAATAAGTGTACTTATAAACCAGTGTTTATTCCTTAACGATACTCATTTTTGAACGCAATTACGTTATCAAAATGGCAGCCAGTTGCATTAGCGATTTGCAGTGCTTATACATAAATTTAATGTAACCTTTTTCATCACATGCATCAATTTGTTGTCGCAAGAATCTCGTAATTCTCCACAAAAAATAAATACCTTGGATGTACTCCAGTTGGGCACCGGTCTGTCCTCTGGTTCCTCGTCCTCATCAGAGTTGAGATGTTGGAATCCGTCCGCCATGTACGTCGGTTCTGTTACCAGTAAGCATCTACCAGGCGTGCCCGGCGTGCGCACTGACCAACAAATATATTCAAATTCAATATCATCTAAGCAGTTGGGGCTGAAAAATCTTGTTTGAGTCAATAAAATCTACTATATACAGTACTAGATTTTCTTCCTATTTTTTTCAATAACATTACACGGAAATATCATGTCGAAATACAAATGAAATTACCTTCAATTGCCATAGTTATTAATTACATAGTAAAATAATTAATGTGGCTCGCGTGCCTGTAAAAAAGGTTAAATTTCTAAGCGCGACGTATAATTGCCGACATGTATGAGAAAAATATAGTTCGGTGTATTTTACACTTTATAGTTATTGCGAATTTTAATTATACATTTGATCACCATCAGAATAGGCAGGACTATTCTGAGCATACAAAGATTACTTTTAGTCAATAATTCAGCCCCTTAGCCGATGCCCAAGTTAAAACGCCATTGCTAAGACTTAGGGTCGATCGTATATCAATGTATTTGTGACTAAATAAATCCGATTAACGGATATTCTAGTTAATAGGGCACAAAACCACATGCTAAAAAAGAAATAAACTCACGCTTCTCCATTTCCAATCGATGTTTTAACTTCTGTTTTTCTATGTATTCCTTTTGTCTTTTCTCTATCTCTTTCGCCATTATCGCCGCCTCTTTCTTCATCCTGTAAATAATAGAAAATATTCTGTGTTATCTAGCCTTTCTTGAGGAATTGTCCTGTTAGACTACAGAAATGATATACCCATATTTTTCATTACCCCCGCAATTGAGATGTCCATTGCGGGGGTAATGACCCCCTCAGTTGGGAATACAGGCAACCTCTAATAGATTCCGCATGATGACTATTTTATAAAAAAAAGAATAAAGATGCCAATCTTAGCTTATCTTAGTAGGTGGCGGGCGAGGTAACTGTAGCAACGCTATTGGCTAATACAAGTACACGTATTCCGTAGTGATGGATGGGGAACCCATATCATAAAATTGATCGATATTTAATGTTACTATGAGATGTCATTAAAAATATATTTCATTAGATTTGTTTATTAAGTTCTCAATCACCATTTTTACATTTCTTGCAGCACCGGTTTACCTGCTACTTTCTTATTTAAAGCTACGACAAAATGCTCTGAGACACAAAACATACATAAAAGTTAAATCTTCAAAAAGGGTTAATTTTGGCCAAAAATATAAAAATTGAAAAATATAAAAGTAAATATAGGTACTGTAGGTATATTGATAAATATTGGTAGTACTTTTGTGTACTAATTTGTGCACTGTTTACATATGGAAATATCGATATCGATCATACCTAGAAAAAGCATGCAGTAACAATACTAGTGTCACACGTGTCTTCGTCAGAATTAAATGAATACACAATTTTAGTAATAAAGGGATGGGTTTCAAGAAGACATCAATGCATGCTGAATTTTTTTGGTTACCTATAACTTTGTTACAATTGTGGGAGTAGGAGCCGAACGTAATGAAACAACCGGTACAAAAGAGCTCGTCTATTCGACTGCACGCAGACAGCCGCGATCTCAAGTTCATATCTTGTAATTAATTACTACCGTCATTTACATATAACAAACTTGAATTCTACAAGATAAAAATACAAATAAAATTTATTTTACTGGTGAAAAGTTATACCATCTTTCTTGCAATTAGAAGTTCTGGATTTTTTTCCATAATATTTGACACTACAACTTGCCAAGATTAATCCGATAACTATTTTATTATAAAGAAAATTATTCTAATCAAAGTATAAATTCACAGATCGAACACTTGGTTGTTACTTAGGATTTGCATACATGAATTGCTTTTGTTAAAACGATCTATGCAAAATCATAGATGCTTGGCTACAGTTCGCTGTCTTTCATGCGACATCTATTGGAGGTTCTCGGTATCACAGTATACTCACGCCTCGGCCTCCTCCATCTGTTTCCGGCGGTTGTTGTCGGCGCGTCGCTGTTCATCGGCGAGTCGTTGCTGTCTCGCTTGTTCCTCCGCTTTGCGTCTCTCTTCTGTTTCAGCCACTTTACGTGCCAACTCCTGCTTTTTCTGTACAACACACATATGTTGTTGTCATTCTTTTAGTTATTGATGACGAAGGAAAAGAATTAGTCCCTTGGATAATAAAACTATAATGGGGATAGGATAGCAACTACAATAAAGATTTAATATATGTGGTTAAGAAGTTCATAAAGTATAAAAAAATATTTGTTAAATAACTATGTTAAATAACAATTATAAAAATATATTTTTTAAATATTTCTACTCTCACGTCAAATGGAACACCAATCAGAACGCGTGACGTCATTTGTGGGCAAACTAGAGGTAAAACTATCTAAGAAAAGCGCGGGAAACATTCAAAGTGCAAAATAATCTTAACGATTTATTTGATTTTTAATGGATAATAAGGGTCAGTTTGCAGAAGCTAATTTATGTTTTTACTGAAAATACCATTTTTTTACCCCACAAATGACGGCACGTCCTCAGAGTCTCCGTTAACGCGGTTTCTTGGGCATTATATTAGGGGGCGTCCATAAATTACGTGAGGTGTTTTTTCAAATTTTCTGACCCTCCCTCCCCCCCTGGTGAGATGTCGTGAGATTTTATTCAATCCCCTCCCCCATCCCCAAATCTCACGTGAGATTTTTCAAAATGTGGGTTTCTTATTTAAACACGTTGGATTTTTTAATAAAAAGAAAAAAAAATAATTCGCTTCGTACTTTTATTTACGACTAGTTAGAGACTAGTAATCAATATTGCTGAGAGCTACAAGTGTAATAAAGATTAAACAATAGAATACTTAATTCGTAACTACTGCGATTAAAAAAGGAATATCTACTCTAATTCAGTCCATGGAGAATCATGCACAGTCTCGAGAGAGACTATTGGAACCAGCATGTCCATATGATTTTTAGTAAAATCATCTGCTCCTTCAACTTCGTTCTGATCCAGCCACTCTAAGCCGTTGGCACTTGCGCACAGTAACTCATTAGCTCGTTTTGTGACAATCCGTGCGGGTCGTACTTTGCGCAATATACGCGCTTGCTTAGTTGGTGCAATGTGGGCTGCACGCCTGTGCTCTGCAGCTCTTGTGATAGATGCAAAGTAAATACCGCATGTACTACAGCATCTTTTTTCTAAATCATCATGTACACTTGGGCAATAGAGATCATAAGGCGTGCTAATGAAGGCATTCAGCGGTTGAATCGGTAGGCAGTGGCGTATTAGAAATGGAGCAAATGACTTTCCGTCATGCTTTTTAAAGTCCGGAATTTTCAAGTGTCCATCACCCTGAGTGATAGGGTATGGAGGTGACAGAAAACGGTCGTGAAGAATCATATGTAGATCATATGAAGAATCGAGTAAAACATTTGCATGAATAAACAAAGCAGGTTGGAACCTGTCCGTGTGTCGCTGCACTCAGCTCGTACGCTCTCATTCATCGAGTCACACGTTCAGCTGACAGTGGCGCGAAAACAAAGGACGGGCTACATTGTACCGTAAATTCAAATTAAATTGAGCTATTTGGTATAAAACGAGTATAGTGGTTTGACAATCAGGAGTGATGTATAATGTCAAAGTACGAATGAAATTATTTTCTTTCCAACGAATTAGTGAATGATCTTAACCTTAGACTTGTCACTCTATGAGGGATTCCCCGCACCGAGCCTTATTTTAAAAATTGCGTGATATTTGCCGAGACCCCCCCTATCTCCAACGTGAGATTAGATGAGATTTGACTCGACTCCCTCCCCCCCTTAACCATCTCACGTAATTTATGGACGCCCCCTTATGCTATGGGCAATTTCCAGGGGGCATTATATTTAAAATGTGAAATTGGAACACGCTTTAAATATAATGCCCCCTGGCGGCGGTGTGTATATGTTACGCTATTTTGAGATCTAAATCGCTTATTGAGAATAATTCACAAAGCGTTGTGGCCATCGCAGAAAGAACTATAGCTCTAATGGAAACCCTCACGACGCGTTCTGTTCCGTATTATGCGTTGTGGCAATGAAGAAAAGGCACGACGAGTTCCGAGCATAAATCGATTAACGCGACACGCTCACTTTGCTCGCTCGGTCCGTGTGTCGTTTGTAATTCTCTAATCTAACCTAATAAAACGCGTTGCGGACGAATAGCATCATAGCCACGAGACGGATTTCGCAATGCGCTCATTCTCATTCCGTTTTCATTAGAGCCATAAAACAGCGACCACGACGCGCCATATATATCCTATCTATACATATAAAAAATTTGTGTCACGATGTATGTTGCTAATAAATTTCAATGCTACTGAACCGATTTCTATCAAATTTCACATTTACCCGTATTTTGGTCTAACTTACTGGATAGGATAGTTATCATCTCAATTATTAACTTATGTCGTGATTGTAAACAAATAAAATGTTCTAATTAATTGTTTCTTTAGCAAGTGTTTATTTATTGTTTAGTTTTATGAAGTTCTCATAGAAGGCGGTGTACACTGATTCATAAATAAAATTCTTCATTATCGTTTGACATATAGGTTGCAAATACACCCAATAGATGGCGCTGTGTTCTAAATGGCGTTTATTCTAAAGTAATCTGCGGTAACGTTTCTTTCAAAGAATTTTGCATAGATTACGTTTTCGATTAAGTTTTCTGTAAACTTCAGAACTGTTTATTTTCATCTTTATTTAAAACTAGCTGACCCGACAGACTTCGTCCTGTCAAAAATCTTTGACGTTAGGAACACACCTACATTGCTTAGACAACAGTGAGTGCTTGTAATTTAATATGAACTTTATACCATAGCAATAAAGCTCAAATTGACTACGTTTTAGTTACAAATCATTTGTATGGGAAAAAGAAAAGGGCTATTTTTAGGGTTTTTCCAGCAATAATTCCATCCTTGAACTTCAACGAACATTTTAAAAAAAGATTTGGCCAAATTGGTCGAGGCGTTGTTGAGTTATGCGCTTACCAACACATTTTGCGATTCATTTTTATATATATAGATTGCATTGAATCGGATTAATATCTCTAAAGTTTCAAAGATAAAGTGCTGAAACATATTGGACATTCGTTGGTATTTTGTTGTACTATCTTCGAACTTAAACATCAAGGTAATTTCATCATCAGCTCAAAAAACAACAGCGTTTTTGGAAAATATGATGCCCAAAGTAACTATATCACGCGGACGAGCGCGGGCAAAAGCTAGTTAATATTGTAAATGTGAAAGTTTCTTTGTTTGGTCGTTTGTCCGTCAATGACGGCGAAACTACTGAAGTAACTAACCCGCTCGGCCTCCCGCAGCCGCTCGGCCCGGCCCAGGTCGGCGTGCGCCTGCTTCTCGAGGCGGTCGCGCGCGGCCGCGTGCAGCGCCGCCAGCCGCTCCCTCTCCGCTAAAGAGCGCGCCGCCGCCGCCGCCGCCATTTTCTCTTCGCGTTTCCTGTACCGATCACAAGATGGACATGAGACGTGTCATAACAAATAAAGCGGCAACGAGATGAAACAGTACCCAAAAGTATCACTGTCAATGTTTTATTGGTCGTGCTATGTAAAATATCGTACAATGCAAAAAATACGATTTTCAGTAATGAGCATTTAAAATTTAAAAAATTGTAATCCGCCCGCCCCTCTAAACAACTTATCAATTACCACTTAGCAATTTGTATGCAAACTACGTCCACAGTGATCTTTGCATTTTAAAGTTTATACTTAACAATGAAAAATGTTGCCAAAAGTAAAAATACGTCGTTTTTAGTTTGTGACATTGTCTTTCTCAATGTGTGTTGTTATATATCATTGGCAAGTAAATGTTTTCAATAAATTTATAAAATGGTTAAAATGTCAAAATAATAGTGAAACTCCCTACCCATGTCATAAACTAAGTACATGTAAAAATTTATATAATAGTCTCATATCTCTCTCTCTACAGGTATTGGCAACATTTTTATGTATAACAGGACAAGGCTCTAACTAAAAAAAAAAATTTTTTTTTCAATAATTTGAATGCAGAGAATACATTACAGTAGGTAAAACCTCCGCAAATAGCCTTTATTTAATTTCTAATGTTCTGCTGAATATCGGGCTATAATGTTGACAGAATGTCCGGTATCTGTTCAAACAGCTATATGTTACATCTCTATTTAGAAAAAGAGGTAGGAAAATATTGTTTTTTTAAAAAAGGTTAAAGCTTTAACTAATAATTACCTCTTTTGCTGTTCCCTCTTAGCTTCCAACATAGCCTCTTTCTTCTTCCTGGCGTCTTCCTTCTCACTCTTCAAACTCTCTTCAGCTGCTTCTTTAGCTTTGCTGATGGCGCTTAGTTTGGAAGTTGAGGAGGGTATGAATGATTTCACTGATGTCACTATATTCGCTCGGGGTTTGCTCGCTGAACTCGAAATCTAGTATTTAATACACAATAAAACTGAATTATAATATCTATAAAACTTATACATTTAATTGAGTGTTATTGTATTTCTAAGTTTATTTGAAGCAAATTTATTTTCTAGAATAGGCTTTTTTGTAAAGGATGCATGAAATAAATAAAAACCAGAGAATATTTTCTTCAAATGAGTAACTACACTATACTCAGTATCTGTTCCAGGTGAGCGAAAAGATCTCATTTACTCAAATACTGGTCATCATTTTTGTAATGGGCATTATTATAAGGTTTTACGCACGTGTTTTAAAGGTTTGAGACTGAAATTAAATCATATTTTTATCACGACATAGCCGTCTATTAATATACGGCTATGTCATTAGAAAGCTTGATATTTCAGTATGTTGACAGTGCTAACACCTAATTCTTGAATTGAGTACTTAAAGTTTCGAAGTCTCAAACTAAACTTAAACAGGTTTTCTGATTTTTTAATGACTAGTCTATAGCAGTTTGATAAGAACTAGTGTTTTTTTGCCTTCTGAAAAGTAAAAAAGTAATTGAGAATAATTTAGAACTTTTATTAATTCAGAAACCGGTTGTAAAAGTATACTGTAAGAGTAGCGGTGGCGCGAAACAAACTTCTAGCAATAACTGTATGTGATTCTTCCATTAAATTAAAGTCTCAGTATTTAATAAAACTCGAAAGTTAGTTTATATACTTATATATAAACGAACTTTCAACTATTAAGATTCTTTTTTCATAGCTCATTTTCATATCTGCTGAGTCGCTGCATTTCATGATTATAATTTAAGAATGTTTCACCAATTATAATCTATTAAACAGCACCAAAGTGTTACGATTTTTATAACCCCGCCGCTACTAGGCGTTCTTGCACCTGACGTCCGCTCTGGGTACTGAGTGATGTATAATACTCTTAGTACTTCAACATACTGAAATATCAAGCATTCGGAAGCTCGTGAATATTTTTGTCACGACCTCTTAGACTCTTAGAAATGTGTAAAATAATGGTTGCGAATTTGTAGCCGATTGTGTAGGGCACAGCAGATTTTACAGATACTGAGCAATTTGCAATGGACTTCCGCAAGTTAACAACGGATTTTTTAAAGTGCTTTTTTTTCGTGATACAACGTAATTATAAAAAATGGTCAACATCATTTGATTTTTTAGTTCCCAAATTAAGTAGCTTAACTGTTTTCATTACGGTATTCTGAAACAACGAGGGTACCCTAATATCCAGACCTGAAATGACGTAGGAAGTCCATTTTTTACATTGACCTGAAGGGGAATCGAAATTGAACTCTAAGATGGAGACATTTAGACCTGGCGAGCGACCTACGGCGACATTAAGCATGGTCTTTAAAAAATATAGCATCATGTATATCAATCTCACCAGTGTCTGTTGGGGTTTCCCATTGAATATCATATTATTCATTTTGTTCAATGTATCGGCAGATAAAACCGGCTTAGATATTTTGTCGGGAGGAGTTTGGCTCTCTGTCACTTCTTCCTGTTAACAAACATGTTCCCAAATTGACATAAAATCATATATTCTTTCAATATATTTATTGAATAAATGTTTAAATGGTTGATATTAGCTTTTACCTTCTTGGCCATGGCACGTGTTTTCGTCCTCGTCACTCTAGATGCCATCTCTTCAAACTGTTGCACTTTCTCTTTGACTGCAGATCTATTGTAAGTAAAAAACATGAGGGTATTTGAAATCCGAAGAAAGAGAAGATTCTTCATTAACTAAATATCAAGACATCACCTGAACCATGGGGTCTCATAGCTAAGTAAAAAAATATTTGTTCTTAGAAACCACAATAGACGGCGTTACGTATCTCATTCAATATTTTAAGTTTGTGTAAATCCAGAATATATACTAATCAGTATAAGCTCGGAAAAATGGTTTTAATGCTCTCTCTAAATTTTCTTGGTGTTTTTATCGATTGACAATTTAAAACAAAAATAAAAAAGAAAAAAACTTTCATTTAATAGTAGACTGTTATAGGTAGGGTATATATAATGTGTATCTATATTAAAGTTCTTTTATGGTGTGCTACGAATCTACGCCATCTATTGACGTTTATGCGAAAATCCATAGAATAATCAAGTCCCAGGTGTTGCTTATTCACTTACGGTATCAAGCACCGACTCAAGACAAAATAGTCGGATTTAGGATGGTTACATTTTGTTCTATGGGATGAGCTATATGTAGTTTATGTGTATATGTGCCTGAATTAAATCGCCAGCAAATTATGGCTACTTTACACTGGCGTGTTTATTGATAAAAAACATTGGCTAGTAACAGCGACGCCAAATCTGCTATAGAATATAGACTACTTGTATTTGTCCGTTGTACTATATAATTATTGGCCTACTGTCGTCTTTGGGGTTTTTTGCCCCAACACGAGTGCTTCGACAGAGTCTAGCTAGACTATATGAATAATATAATATACTCACGTGGGTTGCGTTAGCGGCGGCGGTTGTTGCGGCGGCGTGGAGGGCTCGTCGTTGTCGTCAGTCATAATGGAGTTGTCGTCTGTCAACATCGTTGCCGCACACTTGGGATCTATTCGTCAAATATAAAAATAAAAAATAAATCGATATTTTATAGAAAAAAAAACTGGTCAAGAGCAAACCTATAAAAAATTATCTATAAAAAAAAAGTTAGAAAAATCACATTCGTCATATGGGAGCGCCCTTAAATACTTATTATGTTCACATGTACACCCCCGTTTCCGTTATAATGACTATCTCTTTCTCCATCCAAAGGTTGCCTGGAAGAAATCGCTAATTGAAAGGCCGCCAATTGTTTGCATATTAATTAAGTTCTATTTATATTGGTTTCTGTAAATAGTGTACTGTCAACAATAAAGAGTTATCTATCTATTATATTCTGTTCTGAAGTATTCATCGTTACACCGGTAATATATATACTTCATCTATAAAAATTTTAACTGTATAACTATCACGGTCAATGAGATACAATCTGGTCATAGATGGGGGTCCCTTGATCTAATCATAAAACTTTAATTGGGGTTCACAGATGCCACGAGATTATGACGCGTTCAGCGGATTTCTGAGTTCCGTATACATTAGCCGTCACTTCAAATAGATTAAAAATATAACAAATTAAATAAATTAACGGTCTTACCTTTATCGAGGACTACTGTAGAGTCCAGCACGTGTTGTTTCTCTATTACTATAGTTTCACGACTGCACGTCTCTAGTACAACAGTTTCGTTCATGGTGCGCTAAAAGCGATATACTTTATTAAAAATCTAATAAAAAACATTATGCAGTGTTGTCATACTGTAAAATAAATGTTTAAACCTCAATCTGTCATTGTTAAAAACACAACCCAATCCCTAAGTCTCTAAATACACATTTGAAAAATCTTTTAATTTGACCAAGATAAATGTTTGAATAGCCTAAAGATGACAATATTGACATAGTCTTAAAGCTTTGCTCCAAAACTAGAAAGTGATAATAGGACGAACATCATGCTTTTATTGATACACTTTGGATTATTTTGCTTATTCATTCAAAAATTAAGACTAAAATCAAGTGAATAACTTTTTACATAGTAGATTTTTTCAATACTTACAATATTATTAGGCGTTAACTGTGCATGATTGTATACCCCATTTGGTATGACAACAGTTTTATCCATTTCCACATTAGTACTTATAATTCTAGTCTCATCCAGCTGTATGTTTGTTTGTGTCACTGTTCCATCTACTGTGTAGATTTCATTTGTACTGTTTTCAACGACTTTGGTCTTTATAGCTTCTTTAGTGAGGTTCGATTTTGTTTTCTCTTTAGGCTGTAGGATTGGTGAATGATTCGAATTTGTTTCCTCTGTCTGTGATATGCGCTCGCTTTTAGCCTGTATCAGTTCAGGGATTTCTTCCTGCTTTGGTTCTTTTTCACTACAAAAATGAGTTTATTTTTGTAATTTTTTTTGCATACATTGATAAATATTACAGAAATTATAGTAATAAAATCATTTTCAAAACTAGTCAAGTACATAGCTTTTTAAATAATACATTATGTAGAAACTAATATCCCAATATTATTCAGCATTATTTATTCAAGATATACAAATTCATATACTCACGTCGCTTTACCTCTCCTTGTTCTTTTTGGTCTTGGTTTCTCTGCAGGGGATGCCACTATAAGAATATGAGTTACATAAATTATGATGATACAAATTCATAAATTCAAATTCAATTCCAGTAACTCGGTGGCGGAGAGGATAAGCGCTGCGGCCCGCGATCGTTGTTGTTAAACAACTTTCGAAAGGGTCGGTCACGGGATGGGTGACCAAAAAATTATTATTTCGAGCTACTTCGTGCTTCTTAAGGCACGTTAAGCCGTTGGTTCCGGCTGCATTTGCAGTCGTTAATACCCTCCGAACACGCCACCGAGCTACTCAGAAATTCATAAATAAATAATAATTTATTGCAACATATTCTTAGATATCATATTAGGTATATTATAAACCATTATAATCAATTGTATATACATTTTAATAAACATACCTGTTACACTTTCTTGCAATGGCTGCGTTACATCTTTCTCACTTTCTGTATCTTTAGGAACTTCTGATACTTTCTGGAATATCATAGTCAGTAGTTATTATCGATTTTATAACACAGAAGAATATAAGGTAACAAAATAGGAAAACTAATTAAATAATCAACCTTGATTTAGTTCCGTCATAAATTAATCTTAATATGATTTTTTTATTATTAATTTTTAATGCTTAAATACCTTCTTGCCGCGAGTTCGCTTGGGTCTGGTGTCTGGTGGTGGTGGTACTTGTTCAGGGTCTGGCTGCTTAGTGGCGCGGGAACTGGCCCGAGTAGATCGGGGCGCCGCTACTAGTTGCAACAGACAAGCGATAAATGTTTATTTAACCCTAATACAATAACAATATGAATAAACACATGCATATAAAACTTAATCAGTTTTATTATAGTATTATACCTGGTGCAGTGTCGTTTTGTTTCCTAGTTCTGGTGGAGCGTCGACTTCTCGTAGAAGATTCATCTTCGCTACTTTCTATATTTACTTCAGTTTTCTCCTTTGCGGCGCCTTTGCGTGGTTCTAAAGCAATAAATAATGGTAGTAATTCTGTTGCACAAACTAGACTTAATTTAGGCTTGGTCCTGTAAAACGGCATTTGTGATTATAATATACAGGAGTATGATTATGCTTCTTTGATTACCCATGACTGTAGAGTAACATTAAAACAAATCAATACTATTGCTATTTATTTTAGATAGTGGTACAGGCTGAATTGGAACCATTTTGCGACAAGACAATCAGAAAAGTGTCCGAGTTGACAGCACGTAAAATTATTACAATTGGAATATAAAATAAGTCCTCTTATGAATTTTAAAATATAATTTGTTAACAGTAAAGTTCAAAATCAGTCAAAAAGATCAAATCAGTAATAGGATCTTTTATAACAAAACAAAATATGCTTTCCATTAGATATCACTTAAATATTTTGATGAATCAAAATCAGAAAGGATGATTTTAAAGTAATACCTACTTTAAAATCATCCTTTCTGATTTGTTCATAGATTTTGATCTGTGAACCAATTTCTATCAAATTACCCTTTTCCCTGCAACTACGCCTGCATAAATTATAGCCTATATCCTGAAAGTATTTTCCGATAAAACAGTAACATAGGGGTATAGGCAACTTCTTTTCGGTAAAACAGTACAAAAAAAATTAATTAGTATTTACTTTCATTTACTATCTACACATTTTGTAAAAATTTAGTTTTGTAGTTCATTTATCAGATAAATACTCACTAGGAACGGGAGCCATCGGTGGCGGCATTGCAATTTCATCTTTATCCACCTCTTGTTTAATGGCATCAAGTGGCAAAGGTTCCATGTCCATAGGTTCCATAGGTAGTGATATTTTTTCCTGCTTGACTGTTAATAAAATTAAAATAGGTAAATTGTTTCACTTAATAACTTGATGACATTGTTGGTGTATTTTGAAAAATGAGAGTAGCACATAAGCAGAAATGTTTTGAAAGTAGACCCCTCAAATGTAAATCCTCTTACAGCTAGCTTTTCTGGTAATACAAATAACTAAAAAGCTAAGAACAAGTATGAAAATACAAAACGGAAACATAGCTAGATATCAACCTATTTATCTTTCTTAAAATTTTTACATATATTGACTCTTGTCAAGAGACAAAAAGTAAGAACTTTTATTCCCTTTCCTCTAGAAACCGTTGGCTTAAGTTTAGAAAAGCTTATTTTGTACCCACCACTGGTCTTGAGCTCTTACACTATCCAATCAGAATACTTATTATATAACATAATAAAAAGATACTAACTTTGGACTGGCGTCACTGGTTCTGTATTCTCTTTGTTTTCTTCATCCTTTTTCCTGTTGCCTTTAGATGTTTCATTGGGGACATCTCTGCGTAGTTTTTGGTTTAAGTTTACATTTACCTGAAACAAAAGTTATTGAAAAATTATTATTATATTTAAAATATTAAGTATCATTTTTATATTTTAAATATAATATTTCATTAGATGCTGATACTCTTATATTAACATTTATGAATTTTATTATAACAAATAAGGCTGGAAGGCTAATTGGTTTAGGTGAAATTTTTGGTTATCTAAAAATTGTTTACATGGAATCTCATTTGAGGAAATTAACAGATTCCAAATATTTAAAACTCTGCAATTTCAAATATTGGTTTCAACATTTTACCATACAACAATAATAAAGGTATATATAAAATTCAATGAGAATATACTCCTGTTAGATTAAATTTAATTCCAACACAGTTTAAATTGTTTAAGTTTAAAAAAATACTTTATGACAACTACTATGAGAACATCTACTGCATTCTCCTATTCATTTAATATTTTTTTCATTTAAGATTTTGCTTTGAATCTTTGTGTCACTTTTAACAACATAAGAAGCTTATTTACCTGTTTGCTGATAATGCTCTGAGCTTTTACAGATGCATTCCTCTTTTGACGTTTGTCCTGTTCTGGACTTGATATGTCATCCATTTCATGTTTGCTGCGTTTCTTTGATACTCTTCTTGGTTTCTCATTATTATTACTTTCTAATGAGCTGCGGGTGACTGATTCACTTTTAGATATGTCAACTGATAACACTGTCTCAGTTTTCTTATTCAGTTCATCTAGAAAACAAATATTTGGAAGAGTTTAAGTTTCAACATACCTATTTATTACAATACAGCTCTACTATAATTATAATGCATATTTATTTCAGTGTAAACGCAGAATTTATGTAGTTTGTAAATTAAATATGATGATGGAAAATATAAGAACTGGCACGAATGAGTAAAGTTATCAAAATCAGTTAAGACAACAATAATTCTAAATAAAAGAATTAGCAACTAACTTTGATTAAAATAAAAAGGCAACTAACCATCATCCTCATTGATACTTTGAAGGGTCGTCATTTTATCTTTTTGCGCCTTCTCCCGCGTTCTTCCTCTGCCATTTTGATATTCCTCTTCAAACTTATCCAAACACTCAAATACAGCCTGTAAGCCACAAACATTTGTACTCTTAATAACACAATCACACATCTCGATCACATTGGGAAAACACCGTAAACCACATTTGAAGAAACCGATAAAGTGAAAGAATTGCAAGGCGAATTCTCAGGTATACAAACGCATCAATTTCTTTACCTTCAGGTCGTCATTGAAATTATTAGCAATAGTATTTGATATCTCATTGAGTTTAGGTAGCAATTCATTAAAAATTGACATAATTGCTCAGAAGACTCCACTTTCACGAAACTTTTACGAATTTGACAAACGCCATAAAACACTACACATTCGAAAACCGTTTGAAATTGAATGAAGACAGTGATACCAACCTAATAAATTTATCAAAGATGGCGTACAAGTCTATACGTTCAGAAACATGATGTAAAGTGTGTGCCAGACATGTGTGCAAATATAGAATTAGGAATGTCAAGATTGATACGAGTGTTTCCTAATATGTGCAGATTGAATACACATTTGAAATTTACCATCGTGTGTCGGTCTTTCATGTGCATCAAAGGCAACAAACATCAAAATTTGTGTTGTTTGCCAGACTTGTTGTGAAGTGCGAGCAGTCTTACTACACCGTAAAATCAAAAAAATCAAAATTATTTATTCAGTCTAGGCTGCACATGCACTTGTGAAAGTCGAGAGCAAACTTTTTGTCTTTGGTCTTTAACATCATTTCTTTTTTATTATTAATTTTTCGTAATGAGGAAGTATTTAAAAAAAACGAAAGCACTAAAAAAAGCACCTCCACTAGATGGCGACTCTAGCAAAAGTTGATTTTTGCAGCAAACGAATGGACCAAAGACAGTCATTTCCGTTCCTTTTAACCAACGTATTAAAAAACAGAAATTTGAAAAGTTCGAAACTTAGATATCAATACAAATACAAAAAAGTATAAATAGAATATGAGTTGTTTATTGAGTTTTGAAAACTAATTTCCTTTTAAACATGAAAGAAAGCCGGAAGGGTAGTCATGGAGAAACCAAGAACATACCGTAGCGACATCTAGTTTGATTTCGGGAACCAATTTTTTTTTAAATACATCCTCATTTGAAATTTTAATTAACGCGATATGATCCTTCTGAATGTCATTTCGTGAAAAATTATCATCTATCATCTAAATTTAATGATATAAATCAGTAGTATAAAAGAAACATGCAAACGTATAAATGTGAAATGTCTACTTATGTGCTACATATAAATTAGAACCCAATTACATACGCCTTGTATGTAATTGTTTTGTATATAATACTTAATTTTAAAAATCTATACGAACTGTTTTATATTCCTTTTTTTTTGGTTTTTTGGTTTCATTTTCCAACCAAGAAATAGTTTGTGTTTGTTACATGACCTTACATAAAAGTAGGTTGATGTAATTAGATGGCGCTTCATAGCGATAGTTTGGATAGAAATGGTAGTGTAAGTTTTATACATAGCAACCACTTTTGATTATTCGAATTTAGATCCTTATCCAACTCAGATTTTAAATATTATCAATGCTATTTACGTAGGAGTTGATATTTCTCAATTACTGGAATAAATATCGCCTTAACATCGCTAATTAATTTTGGCTAGAGTCATGACAAAAGAGTTAGGCGTAGTGTCTCACAAAAGAAGTCCTGCGGCATAACTCTTATTCCTTAGTAATAAAAGCGAAAGTATCCGGAGACTTCTTTCGTGAGATGAACTCTATCATCAACTTTTTGAAAATAAGGTACCTGGGTCGAATATGGCCAGCCGAAAAATATAGCCACATACCAGTATTACAAACACTAAATATTTTAATAACCTAAACGCGACCATAAATTGTCGCTAGTGTCGCATGTATCCGAACGGAGTACCTGTTAACCCTTCCCGCGCCCTGCTGGTCGTCCAGTGTCGGTTAAAGCAAAACAACTGTACAGGTTATAAAAAAATTAAGTAAGTATTGTTCTGTATTTTATTATTCTTCGAATAAGAATATTTGTAAATCATATTACGATGTTGTGTGACGATTGTAATTTGATATTTCTTTGTTTAATTATCAAAATAATAGTGGGTTTTTCATTCATAAATATGAAAACGTGAACATGCGCGACGGCAAATATGGCCAGTGTTTGGCCATATCTCCGGTACTAAAACAAAAGAAAAAAAATACTAACAAATTTTTGTTTTAGACTATGCCGCGCTATATAGCAAAAGGGATTCGAGGTAATTGATCAGAAGCATTAATAAAACAAACTTTAACTGCAGTCAAAAGCGCTAAGATGAAAGAAAATACGGCTGCAAATCATTATAATGTGCCATAGTGTACTTTAAGGCGTTATTTACCATAGAAAAAAGAAACAAAAACTACTTTGGGACCGAAACCACTTCTTAACCCTGATCAAGAGAAAATTTTATCATCCCGAGTTATTCGTCTGTGCAACGTGGGATACCCATTAACACAACGTGTCCTACGTAATTGCGTTTAAGAAAAACAATTTGTATCTCATTGTTATGTTGATTTTCAATTTCTTGTTTCTTTATTTGTACATATTGCCCAAAGAATATATTTTATTAAATAAATGCTCTAGTAAAACATAATATCCCTTTTTATTTCATATTATTTAGAAGATTTTTAAATATGTAAATTGATACAGTAAATATGGCCACATACAGGGCATATTTACCTACCCCATCGGAAATATGAACAAATTCTAAATTTAAAAAAAATGTTGAAATTACTTTTTGTGGTTTCAAGTCTTTGTATTTTTTTGCCTTTATTGTAAAGATAAATAGCCACTCTTTATGAATGTGTGCTAAAACTAATTTGTTTTAGCTTTATTATTATTAAAAAAGGACTACAAACCTTAACGTGGCCATATTCGACCCAGGTACCTTATATACACTGTTAACACAAACACACTATTAATATTTAGTAGGTACTTACATTCATTTGTTTCAATATAACTACAAGGTATTACCTGAAGCCTGAATCAATTCGTCTGCTAGGTACCTACGCGTCCCAGATAGCAATTTTAACTTGTTTCTGACTTGCAACAAATTTGATACATCAAAAAAGAAGACTTGCTTCAAGGTTACTATGACAACTGTAGCAACTTGCAGCAAGTTTAAATCAAACTTTCTAGTTTCAGTTTGACAAACTTGCACTATCTTTGACGTATCAAAGGTAGTGCAAGTGTACCTAGGAAAATTATCATTACTATACCGTAGTAGTTTTTATTAATCTTTTGATCATTCAAAACTTTTGGCCCAATCGCTTTTGGACCAAAAGTTTTGACAAAGCGACTTTAAACTCAGACCACAGCACAGAGCCTAGCCTAAGAGCCAAAGTAATTAACTGGAACGGTTGGTTTCAAATCCTATATAAGATTACTTTTTTTTCGTTCACCACCCTCCCAACGGGGGAAGGAGGCGGTGAATCTTTCATTGGATACCACACAGCCGGCTGTGAGGTTATGTTAGACTCCTACTGACTAAACACCGCCTTGGACAGCTGATTACATGCCCGGAGGCAACGACCGGAGCGACTGCCCTCCCGCAAGAGGGGGGGGAGAGATGACATTAAACAGCATATTATTGTACTTATACAAACTAACAATATAAACTGATACCGCGATGCATTAAATGAACAGCGCCATCTAGTTTGCAGACTTAGAACTATTCGGGCACCTATGAAGATGATGGGTGTGTTACATCTTTGTCATAACAATATTCAAACAATATTGTCGCAAACTTGAAACTTCATTTTTAACTTACTTCGTCATATTTGACGCAGCAATTAAGAATCAAAGAAAATCAAACGTGCCCCAAGTTTGCTTGCTATCTGGGGTGTATCATGGTACACTCGTGTGGGTCTAATCTATGGTAACTTTGGTTGGTGATAACGCTTTAACTAACATTATCTACCTACTAAAATCGTAAAGCCTTATTTAATATTTAGTTTAAATTTAATATCGTAAGACCTTAATTTATGAGCTATGTTTTATGATTATTATCTTAAATTCAGTTGTATTTCTGATAAGTATTTTACACCACCTCTCTATTTTAAACAACAATGTCATAGAATATCAGCTTATCAGTAACTTTAGGCGAGCACGTCGTTTTTATTGTAAGCAGGCGTTTGTTAGACTTTATTATCCCATAAAAGCTTATGAAAATTTTATAGTCGCTTTTGAAATAACATCGGTGTTTTGCATAAAAATATATATAGACACCATATACCAGACAAAAGGTGTTTTCTATATAGCGTGTTTGGTAATACCTGTATAATCCCGAAACATGGCCATACAACCTAGCACAAAGAACACAATTGATAGGTCAAAAAACAATTTCATGTAAATTGATATTTTCATACAAATATTTGAACAATTTGTTTTCAATTACTATGCTACAACCCTGTAAGCTTATACGTGCCGTCCCGGCGCACTCGCTCTTTCTCTCTCTCTCTCTCTCATTACCTCTCACTCTTTCGTTTCCTTGAATACATTTTGATGTTGCCGACGCGCGCACTCGACTACGTATGAGTTTACTTGTAATTAAAACAAGTTAAGATTAAATAGGTACATACCTATAGCGTTCTAATCACTCTTTCAGCTTTCACTTGTCAACATTACCTACACTTCACCTCCACTTTATCAGTCCAGGGTCTCGATATGCCAGCCACCGCATAAAACACACATCTCCATTCGACTCGACACAGACCGTGTCGTGTTACTCTCGACGTAAAGTCATATCCTCTGTCTCGATGGAATAGGTGATCGGCCGGCCTACCTGTGGCACACTATGGAATGAACCAGTCACAAGCACCGGCACACATTATCATCTCGTAATATTAGGCATTTGAGTACGAATTCATTGCACTGACCGCACACAAACATAATACACAGGTAAACAGAACGAGAATGAAAAACAAACCAAAAGTCCCGAAAGAACGAAAACGTAAGTTGACCTTCTAAATTCTGAAAACTCACAAGTACGCCGATGAAAGTCACGGACGCGACTGACGCGATGACCAAAACTACATAGGTTATTATTATTGCAACTCGAACACCAATGTACCTAAATCAAAAGTGTACCGATTTTGGGGTTCCGCGTCAAGAAATATTATTTATTATTAGACCTTTCCATTACAACTAACCTTTATTTAATTATCATTTAAACTAAGAATAAGAGAGATACTTAGATTATTAATATCATTGTATAAGTCCGTATTTTATTGTTTCGTGAAAATAACACGGCTTTATGAAAAAAATAACAAAACTTCAAAGCAAATAATCTACAGAACCTTACTGACACATCAGAAACCCGAGTTTCTCAATACACATCGTCGTCGATTTTATGTCTCTCTCGCTCCTTCTTGCATAGACTAATGTGAGCAATGGTGCAGATATTGAACTTCAATCAAAGTATTTGCAATTTCTTTTTTATTTTGACTGTATTATTACAGAAGTTTTCATATTAATAGTTTTTGAAACACCGTTAATCACAAGATTAGTGTTTTTTTATAGTTAAAAGTCATTTACTACTAACTTTTTCTTTGTTTGGAAATAATAAATTCCTCTCAGATGCATATTTATTCTAGGCATTTATCTTTAGATTTATTTAACTTCTGTTATTTTTTAAACTAGTTCGGCACATGGAGTCGATGACCAAATACAACACAACAGCTGTTTTTAGGGTTGTCAGCGTACAGTTTTACTTCGAAGAAAAAAAGCTGAATATCTAGGTCATGTGCTGGGTTTCAGTCTTAGTGATCATTTTTCTGGGTTCTATTCATCATACTGTATGTGCCATATTCGGGATTATACAGGTATTACCAAACACGCTGTATAGCAAACACCTTTTCTTGTAAAAGCCTGGTAGTATATAAAATGACTACGCCTAAAGCGTCTTCAAATGTAGTACATTTCAACACATCTTACGCATAACTCGATAACGCTGACCTAAAATGTCAACTTTTACAGCCAAATGAAACTCGAAATTAACTACTCCAGTTATCTGTCTGAAAATTGGCACAAAGCATATTTATTTAATGTATTTTCGATTGGGAAACAAAATCTTTTCTGAGTTCTTTACAGATTTTAAGATTGAGCACTGAAATAGTTTTACTTCGGAATCACGATGTAATTTTTTGTCAATGTACCATTTTTTGAAGTTTTACTTTCAAATATAAAGAGACTAAGTGGCTCATAGAATGTTATGCATTGGAATTATCACGCTTTCATTTTTTGATTCTGACACCTTATAAGAGCTAATTCCAAATATGATGGGCTTGAATAGCTTGTTTTGTAGGCTTCACTTCTTGCATATAATGGTAATATTATAATCTTAATAAATTTTCGGAATATCATTAAATCGTATGTTTTATTAATTGTAACACACAGTGAGTGTTACAATTAATAACAACCATATCCATATAAAGCTTAACTAGCAGTTTAGTCCAGAACACATTCCAAATTTAAGGTTATATAAGTAACAATCACATAGTCAAAACACCCTTAGAAGAAACAGAGGTAACGTTAACCCCAAATATAATGGATTACATCGTCATCATTAACATGACTTATTCACCTTTAACATCAAACCATCGCCAATACTGACTTTTATATTAACACTCGTTTATTCAAAATAATATGTAAGATACAAGTTTCATAATAGTGGTTCTACAGAAAAGTGAAGTATTTTATGATAAAGTCCTTGCACCGTAAAAATTTGTGAAAATCCTGAAATTATTTCCACCCTTAGAAAGCATAGCTTCCTGTACACAATGCAGTACTTAAGCCAACTTTAATATACGAAAAAGAAAGCTGGATGGATATGTCAAAGAGCGCATGAAAGTGAAGTCTCATCTTTCTATTTTAGTGTGCTATAGAATCTAAACGCTTTATTCATTAGTTCAATTATGTTTTTGAAAATCACGCCGAAGATCTGCTTAGAAAGGTGTATTTGTCTGCGCTTGTTCTGGTGTTTAGGATATCCTTATAACAGCCAGACGCTTTATCTGTTAAGAGTACCTAATCAGTGGCTCTCAAAGCATCTTGAGACTGTTTGTTATTGATTTCACTACTCAGTACTTTTTTCTACTGATTAAGCTTATATAAACTAACTAGCTTTTGCCCGCGACTTCGTCCGTCTTGGTAAAGTTACTTTGAGTTTTGAATATTTATTCATTATATCGTGTAAAATACCTGAAAAAAAGTCTTATCCTTTTAGCTTATGCCTTTAGGGGTGGAATTTATCAAAATCCTTTCTTAGGGGATGCTTACGTCATAGTAGCTTTATGCATGCAAAGTCTCGGCCCTTAAAATTGACAAAGTTTCATACAAACTTTCATCCCCTATTTTATCCCCTTGGGGGTGGGATCAATCAAAATCCTTTTTTAGAGAATGCCTACGTCATAGTAGCCTTATTTATACAAAATCTCAGCCCGATCGGTTTAAAATTGACAAAGTTTCATACAGTATTTCATCCCCTATTTTATCCCCTTGGGGATAGAATTGATCAAAATCCTTTCTTGGCGGATGCCTACGTTATAACATCTACCTGTATGCCAAATTTCAGCTTGATCCGTGCAGTATTTTGGGCTGTGCGTTGATAGATCACTATGTCAGTCTAGTTGCACCTTTGAGTTTATACGATATATCTTAGATTCATTTTCCCGTGGGAATGCGTCATTTTCCCCGGTAAAAAGTTAGCCTATGTCCTCTTCTTAGGTATTTAAAATATCTCCATACCAAATTTCATGCAAATTGGTTCAGTGGTTTAGGCGTGATTAAGTAACAGACAGACAGAGTTACTTTCGCATTATAATATTAGTATGGATAATAAGCTAGTTTATCTTTAAAAAAATGGATAACTAACCAATACAAGGAAATTACCTACCTACCATACGTACATTTTAGTGTTGCATAATTGTTATCTTGATTCTTATTTTTTTTTATCAAATTTCCAGTTACTTGATATGACTACTTTTTAATCTACGAGGTATTACTTGCATAAAAGAGCTTTTTTCATGGGTGATTGTAAGAGAATATTGTAGTTGGTCGATACGTTATAATTATTTGTCCCACAAAAACTCGTAAACTGGCAGATATTATTATTATTTTTTAATTTATCCGACACATATATCACTTAAAGTTATTTACATTTATTTTTAAAATGGCCATTTCAACGCAATCAAATATAATTTTATGTAAAAAACATACAAAGATTCCCAAGTATACGTCTGTAAATGAGGTAGATAAAACTTTTACGTTGAAATTGAACATTGAAAAAATAAATTGTAGATTAGGATATCTTAGTGAAAGAAATTTAGAGAATGTTCATTAGTGAAAGAAATTTAGAAATATGCCAATGGAGTAATATATCTTCTTGAAGTCATAAATAGATATATTTTACGTAAGAGAATATAAGTAGGCCAATAAAACTATCTGTTGTCCTTGCACATGGAGTTTTTTGACTTTTTTGTTTTACAAGCATTCTTCAAGTTTTCTTTGGGCCTATTGTTTTATGTATTTTTTAATGATTTAATTTAAAAAAGGCGTATAATACGAGTATATCCGCTCTAAGATTTCCGCTGCGAAGCTGCTTCAATGGCAGATCTCCATGTGCACGATAGCACCTCATTACATCTTATATTATATTTTATTTTAAGTCAATAAATAATGTCGTTTTGGTTATTGTTTTATACTTTACTCTTTGAACTGAAATTGTAACATAAAAAATATATCAATCAACCATTATTCCGTAAAAATACCTTATTTCCATCATCCTTCGTCAATATTTTGATCCTTCTACCTCTGTTTTCAAATTCAGATTCAGATTTTCCGAATTTTCTTTGATGGTGGAAACTAGGTGACAAAATAAACTCCGGGACAAAAGACCTAATGATGCAAATATGCATCTACACGTGCTGAGGTTCGTCCTATCTCTCGAGGTTCCAGATCTACTCGATCGTCTGCTTCTGTTCGTGCACAAAGGTTATCTCTACAAGCTGAACATATTAGAAAGATTGCACAAGTGGAAGCAGCCAGAGTCAGAGCCAATGCCGAATAGGAAGCGGCCAGAGTACAACCAATGCCTAACAAGAAGCAGCCAATTTAGAACTGGAGGCACAATTCGCAGCTCTAGAATCAGAGAGTAGTAGAAGCTGCAGAAGCTGCCGATCGTCGGTCGAAAAATGTCAATATTCCTAATAAAGTAAACAAGGGTGGTAGGAGTAGCTTACAAGAGCCAAACCCTCCTCCTACCACAGCGAATATTCTCACTTGTAAAAGTATTAATACTACTGAATTAAAACATCCACTACGTTATGATATAGCTTTATTACCACTAGCCATCACTTCGTTTCGTAACCGTGACCTACGACTGCCACTTTTCGATGGCAAGCCTCTGGACTGGCTGGCTTTTAAAAGAGTGTTCGAGGATACAAGAAGCGCGTATTCAGAGTCCGAAAATTTGATGCAAATTAGATTGTCTAAAAGGTGCAGCGCGGGAAGTAGTGACGATTGTGCTAATTTCAGAGTTACGTTTTGGTTGACCTGAAATAATAATTCTTAATGAAATTGTAACATAAAGAAGATAAATAAATCTTCCATTATTCCGTTAAAATATCTGGATTCCATCATCCTCCTCAATACCCCCTCTTGCCTCGGTTGCTATACCCCTTGCACAAATATTAATCTACCAAATAGACAGATTTAATGTGCGCACTCCTCGTAGATAAATACTTTTGCTATTGTGAAAGCAAAATTGAAATCGAAAAACAGATTACGAAAATAAAGCAATCGGATAACACCTCAACTATCAGTTAAAGAGTTATGCGTAGGACGTGTCGATTTTAGAATGGGTGCATAGATAAAATCGCTTGCATGGATAAAGTGTTGATAGATGGTTGATAGCGATATGGTTCTATCGAAGATGTATACGTGTGTTTTGTAGTACCGAGGGGTGGATGGATAAAACTTTGTTTTATTTTATTTAAGAAGACATTTGCGGCATGATTGCCCGCGTCGAGGCAACCAAAGCTACGCCGAAATAAAATGCAATAAATGGCCAATAAAAAGTATGGATTCCATTCGGAGAAGAAACATGATGTACACTCGACAGAAAAAATGAAATTTTGTTTATGAATTACAGTTTTTGTAGCGTCGTTCATACATCTTCAAAATGAAATAGATTTTTGGTCAATGAAATTGCTATGCATAGAATACAGGATCAAACCGCGGGGTTTAGTAAAAAAAAAAAATTCTTTATCATAACATAATTTACGAAGCTACTTTTTTTGTGAAATTACATACACTTTTAAATATTTAAATTGTTATTTTAATTTTCATTTGATTATTTTTTTACCATTTTCATGTTTGTTTTAGTAGTAGTGAACAAACTAGGAATATTAATAAACAGTCATCGACAACCATGTACAGTTTTCTATGGTGTGTCTCACTTTTTTAACTTACAGTAGGAAAAAAATGTGAGATTCACCATAGCAACGCAATGTTTAATTTTGTACATAGACTAAAATATTTTCCTGTATAGATATATTATAACAAGCAATCATATCATTTGTATAAGTAATATGTGTGATTATGCATTACGTGCACGAGTGTACGTCGGCGTCACGCTGTCGCATGTCTATCGAACAGTATCCGCCCCGCGCGAAAATTCCCGTCAACCAACGTACCACTAGACCAAGCCTGTCCAACATAATTTTGTGGAGGGGCAGCATTTTTGCAACCGCAGCGAGTTAAAAAATCAAAATGATCTTCAGTTTTGGTTTATTTATTTATTTATAACAACAACATCACATAAATCTTAATATATTAATATTACTGTAATTATGTCTTTTAGGTCTAGGCAGGCATATAAATATATTCTTAATATCCAATTAATTAGATGTCCGACATTTTTTCTGTTTGCACAGCGCATTACGTCAGCTGGCGTTTTATAAGTGGCTATTCGCAAAATGCCTATAAGATGGCTATCTGATAAAGATGATTTGGTTTTTGATTTGTTAAATGCTGGAAAATTGTAATGTAGTACTTGTGATATGTAGTACTCTCCTTAAACTCATGCCTCATTATTTGTAACAACAAAACCCAAAGTATCTTGCATTCTTAAAGATACGGTCTCCCAATGAATCAACTGTTTTTGTTCTAGCAGTTTTCCAACAACAGCAGCTTTTTTGTGAAAGCTAGAACGGGTTCGTATAACTGTGTGCAGAGTTGGTCCTTCCCTTGCAGTTTCAAGTTAAGATCAGAAAGATATTTGTTTATATCTACTAGGAAAGTCAGATCAGTCAACCACTGCTCATCAGTAAGGAAACTAATGTCTTGGTCTTTGTTTTCTAGAAAAATCTTTACGTCGTCGAGCAGAGAGTAGATGCGTTTTAGTGTGGCTGCTCTGCTTAGCCAGCTAACATGACTGAAGTATATAATGTTTTCGTGATCTGAATCGAGATCAGTCAGAAAAACCTAGAACTGTCTGTGATTGAATCCTCTTGCACGTATGAACTTAACATTATAATGCAACGTGAAAGTTTAAAAGTTTATATATAAAATTAACAGTCAGCACTACTTTATCCGTCAAGAATATTTGCACATAGCTATACTGGTGATTAATACAGTGATGATGTATGATTGTAATGCTTATGCTATTACGCATTAAAGTCACAAAGCCATTTTAAAACTAAAGAAAACGCATTTCTGCCATTGCGTTTTTAAAGACAACTCAATATCGTTGGCTATGTAATCAATTCTTCTTGCTATGATTTGATGTGACAAGTTTATATTTTTTATTTTTTAGACAGACTACTGAAGCGAATATCTCCATACATTCCTTGACGAACTCTCCGTCTGATAGAGGTTTGCTTCACTTGGCAATGACATCTGCTACCATGCTATCTATCATAATCTAGTTTTTGTAACAGTTTCGGAATTTTCCTCCGGCATTTTGAACATCGCTTGTCAAATTTGACCTTAGAAGCGTGTGTGAATGGCGCTTTAATAATGGGTTTTACAATTACTTGCAGACTAAAAAACTGGCGCTTATAAACTGAGAGCTCTACTAGTTTCAAGAATGTTCTCCACTGTCTAGATGTTTCTACTCAGTTCCAGGTATAGTTGCGCCCTCTGTAGTAGAATTGCTATACTAATTTTGACATACGTGCTTAGTAATTAGTTTTAAAAGATTCTAAGAGAAGTCGGGCCGAATGAAGGGCTGATGCGGGTCGGATTGTGGCCCGGGGGATGTATATTAGACAGGCCTGCACTAAACTATAGTCTTTTTCACATAACATGGTGACGGTGATTTGACGCTTTTAGTGACGTGGCAATAAAAAAATCTATATACAAACATTCGATGTTATTATAGAGCTCATTTCTAATAGCAATAATCAATTTTCAGGTCAATGTAAGAAACATGATATAATAAAAATGTTTAATCATCAACAAGATGAAGCAGAGACTGCAAAATTACTTGATTTTTCATCTAAATTACTTGAGCGTCGATTATATATTGTATTTTAATTTTGCACTTGTATTGAAGTTGTTTTAAAGATACAAAATCGCCTGTTTGTGTTTTTAAGTGTTGCTATTTATAAGTAAACTATAAATTTAATAAGCTATCACTAAGATTCAAATTAAACAGTGTAATTTAAATTTTCTTTAGAGATAAATGTAATTTTCATGGTACTAAAATTAAAAAACTGTCTACGTATAACGTATTACAATTTAAACAATTTTCGGACAGTGGCACAAACGTCCATTAAGGTTTAATCGAGTCTTTAAACTTTAATGATTGTCAAATTTGTATCGGCAGCGGAAGGTCGCGCACACACTTTAAGGTAAGCGCAAAATATTTTTTTCAGTCTTTTCTTATAATTTTTGTCAATTTTAAGTGTTGGGTATTTGCACTAATATGTGTATTACTAAAAAGTTACTTTTGTTGTAAACTTTATCAGTATACAACATCTAAACTACAGCAATAAATAAATCACATATAATACTATAACCTCAAAATTATTTGCGAAGTGAAAAAATATGATTGGTTTAGCTGTGGACTAGTAATAGAGGAAAAATCCGGACGTCCCTAATTAGTTTTACTTACGTAGTGATATAAATAATTTTTTAATTATCTACTATATTATAAATACTTATACATTAATAAATGAAACAATTTTTAAACGGTTTCATCGCGTTTGTAGTTTCTTTTATTGACGTTTCGGACCCTTTACCTGTTCACATAAGACGAAGATTCAAAAAGACAATCGTTTCCGTTTAAAAGTTGTTTCATTTATGAATAGTTTACGTCATAATCTAAGAAATGAATACTTTTATATTATTATATTGATTATGCCTCTTTTTTATTTATTTACAATGGGCTCACTCTTGAACTCAATACCTCGTACGTATAAAAGAAAAATAAACAGAAATACACAAATTTTTTGTACGTGAAATAAAAGAAATAAGTTATAATCCTAGCAAGTACTTTAAAAAAGCAGGGACTGGAAAAGTAGGAGCAGAGGAAAACTGAAAGACTTAAAAAGAAGACTAACAACAAACACGAAGAAGTAAATAAAGAGAAAACAAATAAAAATGTATTAAAAAGAAATAAGAAGATGTAGAAAAAAAATAGAATAGAAAACTTTAATAGAAATTCTCTATTCTATTTTCTAATAGAAAAGTCGTGAAAGAAAAGACGTGCGATATTTTTGTAAGGAATAATACAGGGTATTCGTAATTACCCCAAGATGTTCGCAACTACCCCAAACGATGTCCAGATTTACCCCAAGGGCACCGGTAATAACGGACTGGAAGCACATTCACATTCATAATAAAGTGTCTGCAATTCCCTCTCTCCCCTAATAATCGCAGTCTTAGAACATTTCGTATATATTTATAAAATATATTATTGTAGTCAAGAATGGTTTCTTAGACAGCAGTCTATTGGCCCCGATGGTTTGGTTTGGGTTTAGGGTATAGGCGGTATAGTTAACTCTCGAACTTTGATCCTCATTGTAGGTGTTTCAAATAGTTAGCTTTCTTAAATTACTTAAAAAATAGTGGAGGTCACTGTATATAATTATTATCAGGTAGGTATGTAGTGGTTACGACAGAAAAACAGAGGCTGTGCGTGCTCGTCGTTGATGATGACATGACTCAGTGGCGGTAGGTCACTTTAACTGAGTCCTAAATCATTTAAAATGTTATATTCAGGGGTGCAACACTTATTACACTTCTATAATACTTCTCGATTTGTCGTCATCTCGTCATTCACTCCTTTCTTTCCCATGACATCTTTCACGCATTCTTTTCTTCGGTTTTCTTCCCTTCGCATTACAATCCACATTGAATGAATGAATGAACACATTATTGTACACCACAAAGAAAAATACTCAAAATTTGTATCTTTAATAGTGGATACACCAACAATTTCTTCTAGGATCGGTACCAGATATTTATAAAAAAAAATAATGTATGGTAAGACGAAAAATAGATTTTTTGGTAGTGCTGTTTTACTTATTACAAATAACAATAAAAAAATTGTGCGCTTTTTGGTGTTTTGATTTTTTTTAAATTAAATTTGAGTTTTATTTCTCTCTTTTCAATCGTTTCTCTTTAATATATTTTTTGAATTCGGTTTAGTTTTGTATTACATGCGAATATCTATTAGCAGTAAATGCACTCTACATTTTTAGAATCTGTACCCATTTTACGAGTTATAATCCTACCCATTATATACAATTTTCTTCATTTTTTCCTTAAACGTCATGTACTTAATTTTAATCTGGTGGCGCTCATTTACTTAAAAAAATTCTCTGACTGCTATTACATATTGTTTATCGAAAAGTACGTGTCGAAAAGTAATAGTTAGGGGTAGTAATTAAAAAAATAAATTTCATATAAAATAAACTGTATTGGTTCCTTTTCAAAGAATTATAAAAACTGGTAAATATAAATAATATCACGTTTTCTTCTCTATAGGTATAAAATAAGTTCTTCTTTTCTTCGATTACCAATCTCATGTATTACACATAAAACCAAATCACATCTAGCAGAGTGCATGCTACATGTTTCTGACATCTGACAAAAAGGTTTATACGTATACGCGAAGCTAAATTATACGTGTGAGATTATAGGCTATAATTTACATGGGTGAAGACGCGGGAGTGGAAGAAGCTTACAATCTTCTTTTCCATAACACATTGATAAATTTTGTATGTTATCATTTGATTATTTATTTGATCTAGCAGTTAATAAATGTAATCTATGAATAATAATCGCATAAATATAAGCTAAACTTGGCTTTTAAAAGTGTGTTTGTTTCTTTAACGTGGTAAAAGTTAAAACAACATTATTGTTTTAGCAGTACAATAAAGAAGCTAGTACAATGTATGTACTGTATTGAGGAGTGGCATCATATAAGAGATGTCTCGTGACTATAATAGTAGTCCCTCATCTTTTTAGAACGCGCACGTCAATACAACAGGGCCCTGCAATGCGGCAACAATAAACAAGACCCCACTTCAAATTACTTTTGTGACAGTAATAGTTTTAATTTGCTCTTTGGGACGCGCGGTAGTATTTAATCATACATCCTTTACATTATTGTTAAGTTTTCCTAAATGTTGATGAAACGCTGTTGTTATACTCTCGGGTTTTATTTTGGAGTCAGTCTATCATAAAGATAAAGAGGTTTTAATTAGGCACTCTTTATTCAATGTGTTTTGCTCAATAAAACGTCAAGTTAGCTAAAGTAATGATTCAATAATGAATAACCAATTTATTTTTAATCGTTTAATGGTTAAATACTTTAATTCAACGTAGGTATATTGAAAAACGCAGTAGCCAGTTCTTCTAGAATAACAAAAGAAAGTTTGATTTCTTATTATAACATTATAACAAAATATCTTGCCGTCTAATAATATCCGGCGAAGCATAATTGGATGCACTGAATCGAAGTTGCCTCATTAGCTATAGACATAAAGAAATAGTAATTTACCTAGCCTGTATCAAAATCATTTAACGCTTCAAATAATAAATTTAAACTTTCGCGTTGCATTATATTAGATTGTATAAGACGGGAAGTAACACGATAGATTTCGATAGTTAGATTGTTTCGACCTGGTCGAAACGTCAGGAAATATAGGTAGGTGAAATACCTAACTATCGAAATCTATCGCGTTACTTTTTCATATTGTAACATTTTTATGATTTAATAATATATTCCTTGTTCCTGTCTTACTTTCACTTAGACTTTTTATCCTTGTTTTATATTAAAGTTAGCTGTAATCGAGTCCACTATAGGTGCTCTGCCCTCACCCTGCTTGGGAGATATAAATAAAACAAGGGGGTGGATGCATCTGCTAGTTCCCACACCTATCCGCTTGTCGCGAGATATTCGAACCGATAGAGCGGTGCCTGACTACAGGCTTGGATGCAGGCTGCAGTCCATACAGGGATTATTAATGAAATATATATCCGTAAAAAAAATCACATACAAAAACACGACCCGTAAAATGTATAAGAAACCTATTTCGTGCGTGGAAGTAGTTAGATATTTTTTTATGTCAATGTAATGAATTTCTGCAAAATAACGACTAATTATACTAAAAACTCCCTATCGTTTGTTTTATTAAACTTGACTTGTGTTTTAGTACTCCATAAAAATATTATAATTTTACTAAAAATATACAAAATCATGACATTCAATATGTAAAACGATCTTTAAGGATAAGTATATCGTTTTTAACATCAGTATTTTTGTTAATTTTATGCTTTACAGACAAAAAATGCAGATAATTGTTCACACGCCTGCTTGCTAGTAAGTAAATACACCTGTGTGAGCGGTAATAAATCTCGTAACCACAAGCACTACCAATTATCTACGTGTTTTACTCCACCTAGGTAGATCCTCAAGAGTTGTTAAACACTGCAGTCTATATTGCATTTAATTCTAAGCTTTACGAAATTGTGTTACCATTAATTCCCTCCTGCAATTAGTAGGTTGATTGAAATTTATTAATCGATGTGTATATTTTGACACCAAAGATAAATATGTTTACTATTAATTCTGATTAATTGATAGATCAAAACCAATATTTAATGGTACAAATAACAACATCACAACGGATAAGGAAAAGTAGATAATGCCTTAGGTACTCACGATATTCATAATAAATATTATAAATCTTAAAACAGTTTCAAACCAAATTTCATACTGGCAAAAGTTCCAGTGAAATGTCATTTAAAGAATTCGAAAAGGAGTACGAGAATAAGAATAAGTCACTATTGAAAATCAATATTTTAGAGAGGTAAGATTTGTTTTTGTTTACATCGAATAGACCGATTTAAAAAAAACCTTTCACTTACGTAGTGAACATAGATTATAATTTACGCGGACGAAGTCGTGGGGACAGCTAGTTAATAATACATTTCAATTTCCTTCCTTTAACTAAACTTTCAAAGTTACTTCGATAATATTGAATTAATTCTTTATATTTTCTAATCAAATATTTATGATGTTCTTAAAACAGTTTATAAGTGCTTTACTTATGGTAGGCGAAAGTACCTATTCTAGGGAATAGCTACTATAATGTGGAATAGTATTTTCTCTTGGCGAAAATTCACTGAATTACAATAAACTAAGTTAAAACAAATACGATTCTTTTAATTTCATTTAAAAACTTTTTACGTTTACTTTTGAAATATCGACATTCAGTAGGTAGTCTGTGTATTTTTTGTAAGTCAATTGACATTCGATTTTCAAATCGGCTCACGAGACAACAAGAAAATCCCCGTATCATAGGCTAAGGGTCATCTTTGCCTGATAAATCTTTTATGTTTATCTACTTCTGAGCGAGTGGGCTCTACTGAGGTAGGATCTCATAAATTCTTCAGGATTTGATCAACTCGTGTACGCAATATACGCTAAACAGTGGCTTAAAGTGATATACAGACTTCGGATATGTGATTCTTTTTGTTGATGTTCTTTTTTGAATTTTGATTAAAATAAATAGGAAAAATTGTCTACAGTTATTGCGTTTCTGTGTTGTATCCTAATTGTTAGTAATATTTGGATAGATTTTTTTATTATTAAATTAATCAATTTTAATGGTACGATTAAAGTTTGTATGGAGAGAAACTGAAGAATGATAATTTTATTATTTATAATAATGCTCAAAACACATTTATAAAAAAATATTCTATTAAATTAAAAAATCATAATGAAGTTATATACTTTGATAATAAAAGCATAATAGTCCATTACAATCAAATATTACGGTAAAATTTCGACTTCTTATAATAATTATTTACTGTCTCAAGATTTTTGGAGTTCATAAAAAATAGTACCTATTGATATTATTTCAAAGAGAGAGATAAAAAAACTGCAAAATAAAATTTATATTAATTAAGTTATTCTATTATTATACCATCTGAGCTTTGTGGTTTTTGTAACTTTTACTTATAGTTTTTATTTCAAGTGACTGAGTATAGGAGAAGCAGAGGTCGACCATTTTTAGTTACCTGCTTAAAACAAACGTTATTCAAAACGAGGATTTTACTTCGATACATTTATTTTCAAGACACATTTATTTTTGACTTCATATTGTAACATTTCAAAATAATTGTGAGAATCACTGGATTATAGAATAAATAGACAAAAAAAAAGGTTTTATATCCATTTTCAGTCTGTTAACACCAGCGACTTCGCTTCCCGCCTTTCTTTCCTGTGTAATTAAATAAAAACAGTTGACACTCGGCGTTTGAAAGAGGCGGATAACTCTGGGATATTATACCCTTTATAATTTATAATGCCGGGGAGATGGTATTCCTTTTTTTAAAGCTAATCCAGCGCGCTTCGGTTCCAAACAATTACAGCTATCCAATTTAAGCCAGAAAGTTGGTATGGTCGGCAAAATTACTTTTTAATTTTTCATAAATTTAAACGGTCAATTATAGTTTGCGATTAGTATTTATACTTTAAGGCATATATCAGCTACATTGTTTGCGTGGATATCGATTACTTAGATAAGCAAATCATTCCTTTAGTTGGAGAAAAGTATTAATCTTGGATAGTTGGGGACCAGGTAGATAAATTGATTTAAGAGGTGAGAAACATGCAAATAACCATATTTATATATATAGCTGGTATCTCTGACCGTGGGAGAGCCACGCTTCGGCATGAATGGGCCGGCTCGACCGGAGTGATACCACGGCCTCACAGAAAACCGACGTGAAGCAACGCTTGCGTTGTGTTTCGTCGTGTGAGTGAGGATACCGGAGGCCCAACCCCTCCCTATTCCCTTCCCTCTACCCCTCAACCCTTCCCTCCCTATGATCATATTCGTCCCTCAAAGGCCGGCAGCGCGCTTGTAGCCCCTCTGGTGTTGCAGGTGTCCATGGGCGACGGTAATCACTTACCATCAGGTGATCCGTCTGCTCGTCTGCCCCCTATCCCATTAAAAAAAAAAAAGCTTTCGGCTTCATCCACGTGGTCAAGGGTACTGTGTGCACACTGGCCTGTTATACTGGAGTATTGAGCTAATCTTAATTAAATATCTGTCCGATGATGATATAAAAACCTTTATATCATCATCATTAGGTTATCAACTTCCCCACTGCTGGGGCATAGGTCTGTCTAATATATGGAACTAATTATGGAAAATCTACCCGTGTTTCTGTGGATGACGTGCATGTCTTCATAGAATAGTCCAATCGCTCTTCTTTCCATTTTAGTGCGCAGTATGATCGACACGCCTTGCAAAAAATACAAACAAATGTTTTCTTAGGAATAATCGTCCTTTCATCTCTTAAATTTGTAGGTGCCCAACGTATATCATTTCGTCTACTCAGTATTTTTTTCACCCAATTTATTATTTAACTCTAATAATTTGAATTTTGGTTGCTATTTTAGATAAAACTTTGTTCCCGATAAAATGTATTTTTAAGCATTTTTCAGTATCATATATTATAAATATATTTTTATTTTTATCAATTCATAATTATCGACAGTTGAGTACATTTCGCAAACATAATTAACGCCCTTTAGTTAAGTATTAAATTATCTCGTTAATAGTCACACATAAATTATTTTGTCGTCCGATGAATAATCCACTAAAATATATTAATTATAAAAACATTTTCGTGTACTTAACAAACATAACATATGCATTTAATATTAGCGACAACATTTGTACTGATTTGAATGAATTAAAACATTATTTAATCCTGCGTAAACAGCTTAGATCATTTAATAATGGATTTGGTAAAGGATGACATGGAATATTATTTGAATTGTAAACAATGGTTTCTATGGTAATGATTTAATGTACTAAACGAACTTCCACTCCCATTTTCATCCCTTTAGTGTTTTTTTTTCAGGATACGTGATGTTATATAGCCTTTCTCGATGAGTGGACTATTCAACACAAAAACAATTAGTCAATTTGTTCCAGTAGTTCTTGAGATTTTAAAATTCAATCGAACAAACAAACAAACACATATATACACATTTACATAGTTTAAATATACTATACTTTATTCACATTTTATTTTTATCACAAATCTACCACCTCAGATAAGTAATTGTTTTATTTAATACAAATACTCTTTAAATCTTTTCTGCTATCCACACGTAAAAATGCCATAGGAATTAAATTCGTATGTGAAAAGTATTACGAGAGGAGCGTGGATCAGTGCCTCTTGCTTCAAAAGCCAACACCTCAACTGCCCGCGTTATTTCTTAAATTTTAATTTTAGCTCATGGTGTAATTAAAACGTTCATGTGAAAGGTTTCATTCATAAAATTTACTCAAATTCAGGCCAGAGTTGTTTCAGCACTCGGAATGGCGACTTTACTCAGAGATTTGGAATCTGGTTATTAATAATTATTTATGAAATTATTATTGCTGATATAATGTGTGTATTTCCTTTATGTGATATTAACATATTATTGAGCGTAAATGATTTTTGACCAACGAAGAGATGAAGGTTCTTCAATCGTAGTATTATTTAAAGTTCGACCATATAATTAACCATGTCTAAAAATTAATTTTGAACCTTTTTAACACCTTTTTTAAATAACATATTGAGAGCTTTTATATAAGCCGAGGTTAACTCAAACTATTTTCACTATCCGTTAGTGTACTTCTTACTCAAATATTTTCATGTACTTATTCAAAATAGAAAATAAATTCTACTCTATACTATACAATATACATACAGACACATAAGCAACGTTGTTTAATGCTATAAAAAGTATTACTGGTAACGAGCACAAAAAAAAAAATTAACTAAATAAATCCTATTATAGAAGTGAAGAAATTATTAACGACGAAGCACCTCAACTACGTACCTACAAAATGGACCTTCAATAAGAGCATGATTATAGTTTTAAAGACATCGAACCATATTACACTCAGGAGCAAAAAAATCGATTCCTATTCGTAGATTCTCTTTTCAAAATACTCCAACATATATTACTATTGAGATTCCGGTGACCTCCGTGGTTTAGGTTTTTTATTATCCCAACTTCTGAGCTCTCAAGTTCGATTCAAAAAAGATCAAAAAAGAAATAAATAGAATATGATTTTGTATCGTTAGCTTTGTAAGAGCATGAGATACGTCGCCATGATTTTAAAAGATAGTGAGTAGTTGATTTGCGATTTAGATATTAAATATTAGCAAATCGTATACTGCCCAGCGATTCTGTAAAAATCCAAACCCGAATTCGAATTCACTTCGAAAAACGGCATCCGCTCAACCTGATGAATTGGTAATAACGTTTTATGGCATGAGTGAAGTGAGTTTCGAAATGACACAGAAACAGAATATCAGAGACACGTAAATTCTATCAATTTTGTTTTCTATTTTTATATAAAAAATGGAATCTAAAGAATTTCTATACTAAATGACGTGAATCCGAATTTGGGTCTGGATTTTTTCAGAATCGCAGGGCTGAGCTTTGGCCGTTTGGTATTGCTGCAACTGCTGCAGCACACAGCCGACATTAGTATTTCTCATTCTCTTTTTTTTGTTGTTTTGTAATTCGATTAGTTTATTATAGTTCATTTTGATCTTAAACAGTTGTAGTGTAGTCTGTAATGCAAATAAAAATTGTATTATTATTATTTATTTCGTTATCTGGACTATATCGTATATATATCGTTGTTTAATGTTTTGTTTGCATAAAAGTTTCTAATTAGGTAATTAACAGTATTTTTTTTTAAATTTATTATTAAATAATTTAAAATACGATTTCATGTTAATACCTACCTACAGAGTAGTGAACAGTTTAACTGTCACATTGAATTATCTTTCCCAATAGCTAAAACATTTATATTTCCTTACTATAGATGTAAAGTGAGTTCATTTCTTTGGTCGTATTTGTACACAATAAGGTGAAAGAAAATTGTGCGCTACACGATAAATTATATGTCTCATTATTGAATCTCGTGTTTACTAGCGCTCACGATACTAAATTGATTTCGTAATAATACTACACTTTTTTTATAAATTCGTGTTATATCAAATTATCTACTTGTTAAACTCGTTCGCGGGATAAACGTTTTTGTTACGTTCTAATTTTGTTTTTAATATTTCAATAACCTTGTAATAAGTGAATTGATACCTAAAGTGAAAAACATTGATGATTTTCTTAATGAAAAATGCTTAAAATCACTTAGTCCTTGGTACCCTGAGATGGGATTTGAACCTACGAACTGAACCCTGGTTCTAACCTGGCTCTAACCACTAAGCTACGTAGGACCTGACAGAACTGATGAATTTTTCAAGCGGTTATTATTTTTTCGCTGCTACAGAGCGATATTTTTTGCCAATGCTCAGGCAATCCACCCAAACAGCCGAAAGAAATATGTATAATAAAATTGATGGTGTTTAATATAAAATATGAATCCAGAAAACTTATATGAACTGGTATTGTGATAGTCATAGTCATGAAAGCAGAAAAGAAAACTTTATTAATTATCTCTAAAATTTTACTTCACCGGATACCTTGAAGATATTACTAGTACAATACTGGCAATAAGGACAACCTTTGCGTGCAATTTTTTATGCTGTATGGTTTCTGTACATAGTACGGCCGATAGCACATTAGCTATCCAATTATAGGATACAATAAAATAAGAAAGTAATGGAGATATTTTTACTACTTTGACAAGTATTAACGATTACGATGAACGAATGCATAAATTACTTGACAGCAGTGTTACCAAATTAATAGTTTATCAACCAAATGATATCTCAAACTAGTAAAATGAAATTGAATTATAGTCATAATATAGCTAAGTTGTCGTATCCTATAGCTAGATAGGCAAGTTAGGTAGCACCATAAAACCACGTTCTGTTCTGTGATACAACCCATAAGGGGGGATTTAAAGATCTTACATTATGGAGTATCGAAAACACCACAACACGCAGTCCGGGACGGTATATAAAAAATCATTTTCTACATTGACCGATTTGGGATTAAAATCCGGTACTTTAGAGATGATACCTTAGGGTCAGCTTTTACCTCCACTTATAGCTAACAAATTAACTTAAATAAAAACTAAAAAGAAAGAAACAAGCCCAGTAGTTTAGAATTTTGTTAAGTAATACTAAATAACTACACAATTGAAATAGTTTTATAATCGATACACACATAAAACAAATCATAAATTCTAATGCAGTACAGAACGATTCATAGTCAGGGCCCCTTGGGAAGATTTGATTGGTAAAATTTAAATGGGCCCCGATTGTGAGTCGTTCTGTATTACTATTTTTCACTATTTACTCACAATTTATTGACTTATATTTCTATTACTACTACCACCTACTTATTGACACAATCGTTGGCGTGCCTGCTATTTTGACGTACACCACACAGTAGCTCCCGCAGCCAGACATAGTACAGACTAATAAAATACAGATATTTCTTCATTATTAAATAAATATGAAAATTTTTAAATCGATTGATTGTAATTATAATTTAATAACGTAATACATTATATAAATATAATTTGTTATTTGTAAAATGTAGTGTTCGTTAAAGGTTTTTTGTTACAAATATGTTTTGAATTTTATTAAATGTCGGTTTAATTATACATTTAAAATCGTTAATGCATTGAGAATTAAATTCTGCTTGTATTCTGATTGTACAAAAATTAAATAAATATTATTAGTTAACAAAAATTATTCTACAGAAAATCGAATCAGTGTTTCATAAATTTTGGTTATTGAAAATGCTCTTTCCTTGTCACATATAAGTGCTGCAAAATAAAATGTATGTTCATTAACAAAATCTACGTTTCGGTAGTTTTTATAAACTACTAATATATTTTGAAATTTTTGAGCAAAACCATCACGGTCGTATTGTATTTTCTATACTGTCGCAAGCAGGAAACCTTATTGATCGCACGCAAGTCAAAGTCAAAAAATTAAGCGTTTGTTTCATACACATTTTTAATGTGAATTTTATTTTTTTTTATACGTTCTTCGATGGTGGTTTAAATAGTCTGTCGTCATAAGGAATTCGTAGGAATTCTTTAGGGCCAGTGACATCATTTTCTGTAACGAACAAAAAACGTACTTCAGTTTACCAAACCTAATAACATTCATCGCAAATACCTGTTAATAAACCCCCAAAACCCCTAAAAATCCGCATTAGGCTCAACATGCGGGCGCAGTTCGGATTGCTGGATGGATTGGTTTCATCATCAACAACTGTGCTATATCACCACCGATCGCATTGGGATCTACACACGGACCCAGTACGGAATGTTGGGTGGATTGGTACCATCCATCATGAAGACCTGTGATTTAACACCACAAATTCTGATCGAGACCGTCACGTTCCGTAATGGGCCTGTCATTACGGATCACTGTTCCGGATTGGTATCATACCATCCATCCATCAGAAAGATCTTAGCACAAAACCAATGTGCAGTGGACAATCAGAAACAACGAAGGTACTACAACACCCAGACTCGAGAAACTACATATAGAATAGTTCATTTTCTATATTGACCTAACTGAGAATCGAAATCTCGCCTCAAAAATGGCGAGACAAACTTTGAAACCAGCATATAACCATTCGGCTACGGATATCGTCAAATAAAAAATTTAAATATTGTGATGCGGCGCGAATTTCTCCGCAAAAATGATACACGCCCACCCTCTAAGATGCCTTGGCGGAGAGTATTTATGTATTATCATGGCGGAGACTGATTAGCACGAGCTCATAAACCGCTTGATTTCACTCATTTTAAATCGGCTACAGAGGTTTTTAAAATATGTATATTAAAATTTACATTTTTTTACAAAGTAGCGTTTTTAAAAACACATCCTGTAAACGACCGCAAATGAAGCTTATATTTTTAACCAAAATAAACACTAATAAAAACTTTTTTATTGCTTCGAGAATCAAAGAGGTCGCCCTTCTAAAAAAACTTGTCATGATTCTACAGCCTTTTGAAATTAATCTTCCGAATAATCTTCCGTGTGAATCGAACCGTTAAATATACTTATCAAGCCACAGATTATCGTAACTGAGTTTGTATAAAAATCTCTTTTCCAATCGGATTAGTTTTTAATCAAGCGTGGTGTCTATGGTAAGGAATCACTGATTATAAAGGTTTGAAGTATGGAGTGTATGGTAAAATGTGACGGTTATATTATTTTTATATTTAAGGGTTCAGTGTCTATATGTATATCTATATATTTCTAGTACAATGTTAATGTTTAAATAAAAAGGATTTATGTTTCTTAATAAATTCGAAATTAATTACCTATAGTCTTAGTTGAACTGCAGTACACTTATATATTACATTAGATTATACAATCTAGGGTACTATGTCATTCAGCATCAATATCAGTTGCAATAGTAATTCTTTACAATATAGAAATTTAGTTACGAATGTTTTTTTTTGTAAATTGCTTTGAAATGATGGAAGGGTAACTTAGGCTATAATTTACCCGGGAAAATTCTCGGGAAAACAGCAACTAACAAATAAAAGTGCTTATTGTAAGCAGCTTAAAGTCGCGAGGACAGCCCCAACACAACTCCTCGCGCTGCGCGAGTACCAGTCAACGAAACGGATATATAGTGCTTAAAATTTTCTAAAAATACAGAACATATAAAATAGTTTTTCACCTATAGATTATGGGATGGTTTATAAGAAATCATGGTTTTAAAATATAATATTTGTATCGAACCCCTTGCTGGTCGAGTCTAACTTACTCTTGGTTGTATATCTTTATTTATTATTAACCATAGCGTATATGGTTTATTCATAACTATAATTAGTGGATTTTAGATAGCTAAAAAAAGTGTTATTGTAAGACAATAAAAAGTAAGTTCAAAAAATAAACTCCGGCTACAGCAAAATCTCGTTTCAAAAAAGTTTGAAACAGGAAATTTCTTTTATAGCCATAGCTACATTATAATAGCAATGACCAAAAGACAGTGTAATCGTATGCCACAACAGTTTGTTTTGTTACCATCAGTGGTTATGATCAGATATAATTAGGCCCTTTCATTTGATCATCATCATCAGCCCTTTTTTCGTCCCCACTGCAGGGGCTCAGGCCTTCCTTATGGATGGTCAAGGAGGATGGGCCATGACCCTCCACGCTGGCCCAATGCGTATTACACCCTGCACGTAATGATTGAAGAATATACATATATTTAAGTTTTTTACTTTATGCTTTCTAGAGGGCGTTGTTGCCAATTTATTGTAATGTCACGTAACCTATAGGACGCAGACAAATAAAGCGCTTCAATTGATACCTTATTTGTCCAATTAAGTTGACTAGTATCGAAGTTATAAGGGGACAAACTTTCATACCGGCCAAAATCATAACTCTCCTTCGTTCATGCAAGTGAAAAATATAGCCTTTTTTATTACTACATAAGTATATAGTGTTTGTTGTCACCTCTTTTCCTGTAGATTTCTAAGTTCCAGCTTTTTAGATTAGCTCCAAAAAATATTGAATACTAATATATACAGTTGGAGGCTGCAGGACTAGAGGACTAGATTCCTTTGCCATTAGTAAAATTTAACTGACCCCTAAAATTGCCGCTTGTTAAAATAATGCCACTACACCTAATCTATTCTTAAGATTTGTGCGTGGGCGCTTCAATTACGATTTGATGACAGGTTAGTGGCGACTCTGCGCATGTGAAGCTACTAATAGTTTTCATGTTTTAATTAAAATGCAATATCAGTTTGGTAACGTGAAATAATGTTTTCTTTGACAATGGCTCATTTAATTAATTACATAGTTAAGTGGCGGTGAAGTTTTTCTTTAATCTCTTGTATAATTAATTTCAATAACTACGATTTTATTTATATGTTTTAGTTTTATTCTATACCTAAGATAAGGCGTTATTCTATATTAATTGAGTAGGTGTCCTTATATCTAGAAATTTTTAGAGAAAGTTAAAAAAGGTAGAGGTAATTTTTATAAAAGGTCATGTTTCGTTCATTCCAAATATTCCAGGGAAAAATTACATTATATTAATCAGGTATGTAATACCGGCTAACAAAATTGTTTTTAAGAGTTCAGGAGCTAAAATAATTTCAAATGATAGTCTTATTTTTTACCGAGGTGGGTAGTCTAAACACATGGGCAAGCATTCCAAAAAGTCGGATGTTTGCAACGTAGTCGGGACATAGCCGGACAACATCGCAGAGAAAAACAAAATGTCTTCCTCACGCAAACATTTCGTAAGCTGTTAAGCGAATGTCAAGCTATAGGTTGATTTTATAATCTCATTAAATATTTAAAACATTTTTTTTTCAGGACAACGAACATCATCTCAAATGTTGAGTAATCCCGACCTATTAGTAAGTGGTCAGTGAATCGCAACATTGCAATTGAAACGATGCATTTTGTTTGACTTTTAGCACTTGAGCTTTTAGAACCAAGGGCGGGCCCTTGGTTTTAAAGCGGGGACAAGCTTTTTCTAAAAAAGTTGCCTTATATAAAGCGACCAAAATCCTAAATCTTTTACTTCACTCGCTTGATCGACCATTCCCGCACGTCGAAACTCGAATGAACATACCAATTCTATTTCTAGACTCAACTTCACTCTGCTCTATGCTATTGTTAAAGTGGGAGAAGATGAGTGATGTACATACATATAAACCCCAAATTGCTTTTTTTCTAATAAATTATATTTTTCTAATAAACGTAATAAGTTACTTACAAGTTTTATTTATTCTACAGTAGAGCTCACGTAACTGTACAACTTGAACTCTACTGTTGTTATTACAATTCCCGTAGATGTAAGGCCGGTACTACAAGCAAAAAGACTTTAGCTACAATTCATATTTATTTCCTTCTCCATAATTCTATTTCTATTTAGTACGTCAGTTAGATAAAAGAAAATATTATTTACGCATTATTTTTACTTCAATTTAACAAGAAATTGCTTAGATAACAGAAATTAAATAAATATTTTTTTTTCCCATAAAGATTTCATATACGTTTACAAGATTTTTCTGGCCCCCACACTAGGCTAAGCCTGACCTGTGGCGGGCTTTGTACCAGTTACAGCACAACAACAGATACATGACATTACTTACTTCATTACATTATATACTTAAACATTACATTATAATCAGCATTTTTTATTTTGCTTTTATAAGTGAGATCGTTATAGCTACTTTTGGATCCTCAACAGATTTAGTTGAGGATTGGGACTGCCCACGTCACAGTTTTGTAGTAAAATTTACTAAAGCGTGACGTCATGTGACATCTTAACTCAATGTTTTTAGTATTTTCATCATGCGTACAAGTAATGTTAGTTATAAATTAATGTGATTTTGAGTTTAAGCAAATATATGTGTGTAATTCTCAAAATAATAGTAACTAAAGAAAAGGTTGTAGTTGTAACTAAATCATAAACATGAAGCTTGTTATACGACGGTGAATTATTAATTATTTATCTGGTACATAATTAAACTATGTAATAACAACTCGTGAGATAACGAGAAATTATGATTTGAAGACAACAGCGAAAATTTAATGATACATCTGACTTATCTATATCCATCCAAAAAATATGGGTGTGTATTTATCTAAACTATTATAAAAAAGTGTGTCTGTACATTAAATATATTTCCTTAAAATTCAGGGCGATACTAAAACACCACCAGAATACAGCTCAATGATTTTACAATTTTTGTCTTTATGTACGTCTGTTTATATGTACGCGCTAATTGGTGATAAATCTTTCGGTGATTATGGTCTATTACCAAATCAACCGCGAATATGTTCCTGAAACTAATAACTGTTCTACACCATAGTGAATATTATAAAAAGAGAGAGTATTCCAAATTTTACTTTCGAACAAAGGGTAAAGTTGATTTCTTAGATGCCTCGGGGGGCACTTAACAAACATATTACAAGAGCAATACAGGAGCTTATTGCTGCTTCCCGGCGGTAAGACAGCACACAAAATGCTGAAAATCCTGATTGAAATAAATAATTAAAATGTTTCAAAGATGAAATGAAGACATTTTCCTGGATTATGTTACAAATTAACCGATTGAGTTTTTAAATTAACTTTTAGCAAGTGGTCTACCCGCTCACAAAATCAAAGTGAGTGTACCCATAATGCTAATGTGAAATCTTTGTCCTCCGAAGTTATGCAACGAAAACAGGTTAAGATTATGGCTCCACAAAGGAATATTATCGAAGCAGAGTTACTGACTATTATCGAAGCAGGTGAAATTGCGCTAATACCGCGTATACCACTTATCTCCATTTTCTGTTTGAATTCAAACGCACCCAGTTACCTGTGGCTACTTGCTTCGCCATGACAATAAATAAGTCATGGAGGAAACGCTCAAAGAGTTCGTATGGATTTAAAGATTGGTTGTTTTCCCAAGGATAGCTGCACGTAGATTTTTCGCGAGACAGTAGTGCTGTGGATTCGTTTATATTGGCCCCTGAAGGAAAAATAACGCAATGTTATCTACAAAGAGTTACTGTGGATTTTCAATCATCGGACGTAGTTGCGGGCCGCAGCTAGTTTATTATAATGTAATACAACAGATTTATAACAAAAAGGAATTTCATTCATTAAATATCCTTTTTTTCTGTATTTTTCATTGAAAAGTTAATTTATCAATTTAATATTAAGCATTTCAATAATAAAGGTTAAAATATTCAATATTTGTATTAAATTTTTAATATAACGAATTGGACGCTTAAACATAGGAAATATACTTATTTTTAAATACAAACCGAGTAGAGACATTAAAATAAAATCTGCCGCCTCTTACTGACGTCGCTCCTCTATTTTACAGAAGGAATTTTATTTCATTACAATTAGGGCCATAACCGCAACTAGAACGCCGCTGACTTGAAATAGATCAAAACGCAAACTAAGTTATAACAGCAGTATCTGTTACGGAGCTAAGTTTTGTTTAATTACAACCAGTAAATTAGTTTTCAGCCTCGAAATGTCAAACTGTACCCCGGAATTTAACTAGGGATATATACTTAGATAGGCACAGCTCGATGGCTCAGCGGTTAGAGCGATTAAGGATGTTAAGCAACTTTTACAATTGCCCGTTTGCAGATGGGTGACCTGAAGATTATGTATATTGATATCAATTTAAAAACTATAACATGGCTTATGTTTTTATTTTGGCCCGGGTTGTGTACCTATGTACTCCTTTTAGGCTTTGCCCTATATTATTGCCCTATAAATAGTGCAACGACCTATATTTTTAATATACTTAAAAGTTCCCACTAAAAAGCTTTTATTTAGAAACGGAAAATATTAATGAGATTTTTTTTACAATACTACGTAAGTGCATTATGACTTTAATCGCCCGTTTTAATTGCATTCGTTGTTTGTAAAATACTTTTTTAGCACTTACTTAGACAGTTCTATTAAAGCTATTAGTGTTGTTTCGTATCTTAAAATCGTATCCGAATGAAATTTTTAAATCACTATTTTTTTTTCTAGCTTTTAGACACCTGCAAGGAAAAACATCGTAACTCACTTTTTTCTAATATTGAGTAAAAATGATTACTCTATATCAGCAAAATAATAAAACAACACAAAACAAAATATTGGGGATATTTTCTTACACTTGTCCCCATATCTAAATTGTGAATAGTTACACTTGTCCAAGGAGGTAAAACAGCTTAAGTAGGAGTCAACTGTAGTTACTAAAATCGTATATTTTTAGGTTCCCCAATTATTAGTTAACATGAATAAAATTGTAATAGTAGATCCAATCTTGTACTTAGAATGCAAAGTGACTGGGCTCAAGGATATTTCAGCCTTTTAGAAATCCACCACCATTACAAAAATTGGCTCAGGAGGCATCCCTGATGTATTGATGGATAAAAAATAGTATGCAATATAGCAGCTGCTCTCACTCTCGTTCAAACTTTTTATTAGCGACCATATTTTTTTGTCATAAACTAACACACTATGACGCATTAACATGTGAGTAAGCTAGATCTATAAAAATAGTCTTAAAAACGTTGACAATTGTAGTCTTAAAGTACAAAATAACAACGAATATTTCAGAGACAAAACATTAAATGACAGTCGACATTGATAACTACATCTAAAACATAAAATAATGTTGGTCTTATCTATCAGTCCACTCAAACATTTCGTGGATCCTGTTAGTTTTCACATATGCTATGAAAACTACTACCCTGATAAAGAGTTTTGCCTGCAATCTACAAGTGGCATAGAGGGCAATGAAAAGATCTCTATTAGGGATAACACTGTTGAATAACAAGTGGAAGAATAAAAAGGAGATCCATGTCCGAAAGCGAACAACCAAAATTTAACTGGTATGATATTTATTCCAGGAATATAATAGCTCGTATGTACCATAGGCTTGACCCAAAGACTTCTAAGTATACATAGAAGCTTTGGCTTGAAATAGCAAATTAGGCTAACAATATTTTTGAAAAAATACTTTGTTTCAGAATGATTATTTTGGCGCATTTTTATAAAAATTGCCGGTTTTTCATGTTTATTCAGCTTAAATATCGATTTGTAAATCTATAAGAAGCTTCGTAAGGGTTGTGCTGTTGCAAAAAAATCTATCATTCGGTACGATTACAATGAACGCATAGTTATAAAAATCTTTAATAGATATCTCTTTATATTTTTAAGGTCGGTAAGAAATATTCATATACCTATGAGGTTCAGTTCTTCATAATTTTTTAGTTAGACATATATTTATTTGTGTGAAATATTGTAATTTGAGATCGCTTATTTATTTCCATAAGTAGCAAATATCTACCATTCATTACTGTGGCCGTTTATATAGTATATTTTAGTATAATATAAAATATCTAAAATACAATGATTAGGTACTTTTAGATTTTGAGACCAGTTATTTTAGTGTTTAATTATCTATTTAAAGCTCTTATTAATAATTATTTAATAATTAAACTTGATGCTAAATAAGCTATTGCAAGTTGACTTTAACAAATAAAAGAAGAAAATGTTTATTTTGAATCCTTATATCTTTTAATTTTGTTGATTGACGCTATAAATAAAATAAACCGATTTAGTATAGGTTCCTAATAAAAAGGTATACACATTGTAATCTATATGCTTATATAATCGACTTTCTCCAGGCAGAACTAACTGATCATTCTCCGGGAACCGTAGATCACAATATACATTTATATAGGTAAGCTACTTAAGTAGTAGAAAAGAAGTGTAATAACCTGATGATTAACACAAAGGGGCCATGGTCAGTTTTCCGGATATCCGAAGTTACGGATACGGATATCCGAATAATCGGTTTAGGGAAAAGTTCTTAAAGTACACGCCACTGTTAATTGGCTGATAACCTTTCCGTTTCTAACTTCAACAACCGCTTTGTTAAACTGAACTCACAATTTAATTAGAACGGATTAAATTTTACGTAATGGTTTTTCTAATTGTTTATGAAATCATGAAAAATGTCTAATTGTTTTTTGTTTGGTTTACAGACAGGTTGTGGACAGAGACAGAGATTCATGAAAAAGGGTTCTTAATGAGACAAGAAATCTCTGTGATTTAAAGTTAAATTAAAATGTAATAATTAATAATGCTGATACTATAATCTATCTTGAATTTAAAGTGATAGAAAATCTTAGAACGCATGCATATACTATATCATTAAACGCATAAAAGTTATATAGAATTAGGTTTGCTACTAAACGAAGTGATGAGTGGTCAATTAGTATACAGTTAAAATGGTGTAATGCATTCAATCTACATCCAAAACTACATAAGTTTTTTTTTACATCTAAAAGTCGACTAAATTCTTATGGATATTACTAATCGGATTACATGTTTTTCAAATCCCTATTTGACCCCGTAATGGATAAAATGTTTCAAAATACTTTCTTAGCAAAACTCTATCGAATGATATTTTTAAGTGTTTTCAGCTCGATTCATCCAGTAATTTTATTTGAAAGTTAATAAATCAGACATCTGCTACCTTTATTTTTTATATAAGAGGTGCTGAAAGTAAATAATCAGAAGGTATAAAACGTTTGAACAGTTTTTACTAGTACGCCTTAGTTATAAATTTTATTATTATTTGTTTGGATTCTTTCCAGGTCGTGTCATCACTAGACCAAGATGGTAGTCGAAAAAGTATAGTTACCGTCCAATAATATCTTATAAGACAACTTCACAATGATATTATAAGATGGATTAATGAAACGTCGAGTACCGGATGACATCGGTTTCAAAATAAAGATGTATGGTTAAGTTTAATATTTGTGTATCTAATCAGATAAAAGTGAATAATTATAGCTTAAGTAGGAGTTAAGTTAAAAAACCTAATAGTTTGAAAAGCTTTTAAAAACTGTGTCTGAACATATTCGCCAAAAAGTCTTAAGGCACATTTTATTTAAATATTAAATATTTATCGGAATGGGGTTACCCGACATTTTATATACAAAGTTGATATTCCCATTCCTAAGTTATATTTTTGAAATAAATTCAACTAAAGTTTTGTTAACTTTCTCCGATTCATGTGAACTACAAAATCGTTCTGTGCCCCGATAGGCTATAAAACAAATATATATTTAAATGTTTGTGTTAAGAAATCAGTTAGATTTCAATGTTGGATGCAATGTTCTTAAGTTTTATAGTCACAAATATAAGAGGAAGCGGTATAACATTTTCTTATTTGGAATTATAAAAAAGAACATTGTTTAGTGTCGCAATACATTATTTTAAACAATTTTATTAGACAGGACGTTTGATTGACGGAAGTTACCCCTCGCTTGTATATGGATTTGAATATCAACTAGCTGTTGTAATATAAGCTCGCCGTAGGTGAAAGGGTGTTTGTTTAGATCAATATTTCCGAAGATTATTCCTACAAAAAACAATGTTAGAAACTTTACTTCTTCATAATATTAGTATAGATGTTAGCTCTTAGTTAAGTCCTGTCTAAACTTTTTAATGAAAATGACTATCTAGGTCATCGATTTTCATTCATCTTGGTACCTAATTTTTATATAAGTGTTTTGAAGCATTAATTATTAAAGTTTCATTTTATAAAATAAATATTAAGATTAACTAAGAAGGGTATTTTTTTAGTAGCATACACAAGCAAAAGCTAATCGTTATTTGATAAAATCGCTTATCGCTCATGACTTACTCCATGACCCGAGGGCGGTATGTCCTGTGATAGTCGTTTAGAAAAAAACAACACTGATCCAATTTCATTGCGGGGCCATTTTATGAGAGTCCTGCCCGGTACACAGGATGTTATTTTTAATTAGTCTTTGCATTCTGTTGCCGACGTTGTCCTTAAATTAAAAAAAATAATTGTTATAATTATTATAAGACACAAAGTTTTATGATAAACTACTTACTATTGTGGTGTTCTAAGAGAAATATATATACTGCCAAATTTATGACGATTTTTTTTTATCCAAAGATGTTCACTCGTCTTCACTCAAATATTTGTAATTCTAATATTAATGTAGAATTTGAAAGCACTTTTAGCCACTTAGATTCTATTATTTTCGTAAGTGTTTTTAAATGATTACATGTTATGTTCTTTGAAATAAGAAAGACACATAAAAGTTGGTTCATAAAAGAAAAATTTGCACAGACAAGTAATTCAATCGAAAACCTCATAATCGCAGTCGATATGCCTAGCGACTAGAACATAAGCTTCTGCCCCTCAGCAGTACCTTTTCGAAAACAGAACGTGAAGTTCGCATGACCTAAATAATAATTTTGTTGTATTCTATTTATGATTAAACAGAAATATTGAATTCTATTCCACATGACTACTCGTTTAATAAAGCAGCTCAGTTTAAGAATAGTATTTAAAGGGAAAAGTAGGAAAAAAAAAATGTAGGAACATGCTGTATATTTTTTTATATAAACCAATAAATTTTTATAACGTACCTCAGGACATTATCAATTGTATGCATTAAGTTGTATCCTAACGCGATGCACCTTTACTTTACAGCCACTAAAACTCGGTCTCCACTTTTAAAAATAAACTAAATAACTTAAATAGCTATTGATTACGGTAATAATGATACTCTCTGTTGTAATGTCAGTTAGTTTTCATTAGACTATCCACCACGGAGTAATGTTTTTCGTGATAACTCGGTTTTGTTAAGTTGAAGAAAAAAAAACACCATGATATTGATGCCAAGCCAATCTGTTGTATGACTCTTTACAATTGTTCAATTTTAATTTGTATTTTAATTAAAATAAAAAAAGGTATTCCTATTTTGCTGCCATTGCTTTTCCAAAGTTCTTATGGATTTAGGAACTTTCGTTCTCGTTTCGGTATAATACAATTTTCTAGTACACGTTTGTTTAATTTATGTTCAAAATCACATTATTTGCGTCTCCGCAAATCAATATCTCAAACAACATAAGAAGTGGTTATTTATGTAATAGAAAAATACTTAAAAGTCTTGACAGTCCTAAGTTCGTTGCCCTGGTTATGGGTTCAAATCCACTTTTCAAGATTAAGGAAACTGACATTGACGGTCATGGGCAGTTTCTTAGTTTATTATGTAAAGAGGACTAAAGTTACAATTTGGTTTAAATCATTGGCCGCATAAAGCCAATTGATAATCACAGAAAAGTAAACTGTTGACTCGTTTTGGTCGAATAATGGTTAGTCAATATCTACCTATATTTAATTGACAAAAATATTTTGTAAAAAAAGTCTGATTTTTATAAAGATACTCGTAAAATCTGTGCAACATTAACATTCGCCGAGATTGCTGTCAATTAATTATTAAGTGAAGTTTAAAATTACAATTTTATAGCCCACCGTATCGAGAAGTTGCATTGTATTGAAAGGTTAAGTATAATTTATGTGGTAATAAAATAATTAATGGGTAATTAGCGACATTTACAGTCTATATTAAAATCTTAGGAATTTAGTTGCATTTTTTAAGGTGCTGCAGTTTATAATAAAAAGTTATTATAATAATAAATAATAGAAAAATATTTCCCACATTGTTGCACAGTGTGATACATAGATAGTAGTATTTTTAACTTCGACGGCTCAGACCACGATTGGAACGTCGGAGGATCCAACGATTCGACTAGGGCGCTTGAACTTGAACTTGATGATGATCAACATTTGAATGTATTCGTATTTGATCCAGCGTTTAATGACTGCGTAGAGAGTAGCTGCTGAATACGTAGAGTCAACTGAATGTAACTCTTTCGTGTACTTAACTAACACAACATTTAATATGCACTTATGCATTTGATATTAGCGGCAACGACTGTACCGGCTTGAATTATTTAAAAACATTATTGAATCCTGCGTGAACAGCTTAAATCATTTAAAAATGTATTTGGAAAAGGATGACATGGAATACAATTAGAATGACATATTGTGAACTATGGTTACTATGGTAATTATGTAATGCCTTATAAGAACTTCCACTCCAATTTTCATCCCTTTATGTTCTTTTTTTCGGGATAAAATATAAGATAGACATGCTGCCGCGGACTTTATTTTAGAACTTTTAAAGGGGATAAATATCGTAATACATGATTTTTGTGTAACTTTCACCGTTTACGCGGCGCACGCAAGGACAGATTTGAAAAATTAAAATATTCTCTCGGTTTGGTAACATTTTTCATTGCTGCTCCACTCTTATAAGTCACAGCGTGATGTTATATAGTTACTCGATAAGGAGACTATTCAACACAAAAAAAAAGATATTCGTTCCAGTAGTTCCTGAGATTATAGAGTTCAACAAAACAAACTAAAGAGTTTGTTTGTTTAGATTATTAGTAAGTATAGATATAGATCAGTTGTTAAATATTTTCGCTGCTTTCCTGGAGCTGGTTGATTTTTAAATCTAATGCTTTTATTCCGGTAGAGTTGACAATCCTACCTACAAGACGAAGTATGTATGTAGATACTTCGTCTTTTAAGTACGTCGTCTTTGCCTTTCGAGTAATGGCATCGGACTGGGATGTGTACGTTGGAAGATTCATATTTTAAATAAATGATTTATTTATTCGAAATTGTATACATTCTTTGTTAAAAATTGATATATAGTTCAGTTGGTGAAAAATACTTACATATGTCTTCGTAGATATATCTATGTATGGGGGAGAGTTACAGTTGCCTTAGACAGACAAACCATGTCAACAACTAGTGTGTAAGAAGAGTCCGCTCTTCTTACACACTAGTTGTTGATATTGATGAGCCAACGAAATTAGTCCACTGTACCCCGCCATTCACTCTACCCTGAAGATCATTGTACCATGATAGTATTTGAAACTATTACTTTATGTTTATAAAATCAATTTATTAAGATTTTAAGTACGTTTAATTTAAAATTGTTGTTGGGCGATTGGAACCTTTGCAGTTTCCGTGATCACTAGTGAAGGAATTGTTTGTTACTTCATTGGTTTCAGATTAAAAATAACTTCATAATGAAAAAAGTGATCAAACGAATTAGGTACCCAGATTCCCTACTCTAAACGGTACCGAACAACTGTCACAAGCCACAGTTACAGATTGAAAAAGTTATGTCGTTTGAGGCGGAGTTTTTTTAATAAAATCCGAATTAAGCGGACTCCCACACGATCGATGACGTCACGCAGGGTGTTTTGATCGAGTGCCTTGTTTTCAGATGACCTTCAATAAATACATCTTGGAGTTTTGGTACGGGAAATATAGAAAATGTCGACGTCTATAGCTAGGTACCTATTGTCTATTATGTGATTGGAAAGATATATAAGATTTATTTACCAACCTAAACGGTAAAAAAATCACTTTAACACTATCGTACGATTCTATGGTCCGAATTCTAGAAGAGCTGAATGTTAAGCTAGTTTTGCAAAGGTAGGTAATTGTTATGGACGACCAAAAATTTATGAATTTGACCTACATAATGTCTTTATTTTAATTTTATTTAGGGACAAACAGTTATAATAAGCATATATGCGAAAGAAACCCAACAATATATACGTAAACCTATAGACCCGTACATATACAATTACTGAACATAAGGGAACAGTTAACAAAAAATATACAACGTTATTAATAGATAAGGTTTAGCGTCAGAGTAAATTTACACTAAAATTGCAATTTTAGAGTTAGTCGAAATTCATATTATACAGAGAATAAGCAAACCTATACTACCTTCTGGGAGAAAATATTATTCCCATAGAACCTCTTGCTAGGTTAACCTCTGCTAAGTCTCTGTTTAATAATATGAATTTTGACTAATACTAAGTGCAGTCTAAGCCTAAATTTACTCCAACGCTAAACCTTGTTTATTAATAACACTGATAGAATATAAGGTGCATAGAAAGTTAAGGAAACAGACAAACCAGTAAAACATTTTAAGTATATCGTTACATTAATAAAAAGTTGCTTTGCTACTGTAGAAGCCACACATGAAGCCATGTTGTGCAATTAGTCTACTAGCCTTAAACGTCGTGGTGGCTTAGTTTGGTACCTATTTGGTACTATACATGGGGAATATTTGTGCTTCTGTCTGTAGTAAGGATATTAACAGATTTTTGATAATTATATTGATGATGATTTTGTATCAGTCAATGTTGTTTGCATTCTTTTTGACTCAACTGGCATTTTAACTTTGGACTTTAATGTAAGACACATAATTAATCGTTTTGCATCAAAAAATAATGTTATTGATAAAGAGCTACACTCCAACTAAATCTATGCATTACGTATTTCGATTATGGAATAGAATTTAATTACTATGGTTATGACTTGACTCCAGGATCAGGGAAAATAGAGAAATCATAACAATTCATCCCATTTCATCGCAGACTACTTCTATTAGAATACGAATTGGCTTATCAAAACGATGAGCTATCCGCCATTTTGTTTATGACGCTACTAGCATCTTGTTCGTGTGTTAAAGTTTTAGATTCGAAATGCAAAGACAATTTGTAGATTTGTCTTTACTGGCCTTTATGCAAATTATATTCTTTTCAAAGTTTGTGATCAAATTTCTAGAATAATAAATCAATTTAGTATTGAGAAAATCTTTTATTTTCTAGAATAATATTTCACAAGAGTGTTTTGAACAAGTAATTAAAAACTATTTAGTATGAATTATAGTTTGGAACGATTTTGTTAGTATAATAATTTTATGGAACGTAAAAGGTAACAGAATAAAAAATAGTCAAAATTATCCTGCCAAAGCTTATGGTGGTATTTTTAATTTCAACAAGTATTAGTTTTACAAATACAAATTAATATAAATACAAATTAATTATAACAAGTAATAGAACATTTATTATGAAAACTTTCCGCCAGCGGCTTCGTCCGCGTGGTACAAGACCACGTTTATACATAAAAAAACCTTCATTTTGAATCACCCTATCTATGAAAAAAAACCGCATCAAAATCTGTTGCGTACTTTTAAACATTTAAGCATACATATGGATATATGGACAGAGAAAGCGACTTTGTTTTATACTATGTAGTAACGTTTCAATAAACACCGATCTGCACCTATTTGAATTAATGAAATTAGTATAAAACTGACATAGAATCTAGCGAATAAAAATTTATTATTTTAAAATAGAAATTACATAAAAACTTTAATCTAGAAAAATTACAAAATGCAAGTAATTACATTATTGAAACGTGTAAAATAATAGTATCAAAAACAAACATCGCTATAAAAACAAATTTATTGTATTGCCCTTAAACTCTGCCCTGTGAATATTTAAAACGGGTTTATTCCAATTTTATGTCGAAATTAAATCACATATGTGATGTGTTATAAATAAATTCTACTTTAGAAATTACATATTTAAATGTTTAACATAATATTATCATTTGAGTTGAGATTTCTTTTACCCAAAACCTTAACGAAAATATTTAAAATCCCAAGCAGTTAATTTGTACTGCAAATTAAATATCTATTTATTTTATCTAAGAAAATAGGCAGTCTATTTAATCAGCCAAAACAAATATCATCGATACCTCCAAATTTATTATTTTTGACTAGCTGTTTCACACGACCGTGTCCGCGTAAATTAATACCGTATGACTTGTATGACGTAGCTTCTCGTAGGTTTATGTGTATCTGTACCGTAGGTAAAGGATCAAATAAACAATAGATTTTTAAGTAAACAAACAAACAATCAAATCTTCCCTTTTTACAGATATAGATCCATTTTGTCAGGTCACATGAGTGACCTGCTTCGAGCTGTGTAAAAGATTGTGAATTCCTTTAAACTTCCAGTGCGCAGTGTCCGCAGTAGTTAGCGCGTTCCATTTGCGGTGCGGAAGTCAAACTTTCACAAGGCAAGCGTAGGATGCGTGACTAAAAATTTTATCATGACGAGCTCCTCCTTGCTCGGCTGCACCTGAGGACACTGGACCCGCGAGGTGCCTCTATTCTCCCTATTCGATTCCATAAAGAAAGCCTGTGTCGGTGCGGTGGTTATACGTTTTCATAACAACATAATAAGTGATATATCACACATACAATTATTTAAGAACATAAAATATTCATTCCAAACATAAAATAACGTTCGAAACCATAATGAAACTATACGAATATTCTCAATTCATTCAAATGCAAATCTTTAATATGCAACGTGTAACGGGAACAGTCTACGTGTTTACGATATTGGATAAGAAATCATAATTTACTTTTAACTGCTGATTTATTAATTAGTTTTTGCCTCTGACTTCGTGAACTGTGGAATTTTAATAGTATTTCACTTAATCACTGATATATTTTGGCCAAACAATTTACGCATAAGTTTTGTATTACTAAATAGTTGTTCATGGCAATTATGTATATATTATTTCAGAAAAACTAATTAAAAATATAAAATGGGAAAAGAAATGGATTTTTCTATTGTTCTTATCAAAGTATCTTGAAGCAGCTTTAGCGGGAAGATTATAAAGATTTCTTTTTCTAGGTGGAGTTTATTAAGCATACTAAATCCAAAATCAATTATGGAAATAAGTCTTAAGCAAATTCAGGGATGCTATAACAGGAGTTTCTCTACGTCGTCTTACGCGACTGTCAAAAAAGTTTGTAAATTATATAGTACAGATTTTGTGATAGTTGAGAAGCTCGAAGCTTAGTTACAGTTAGATACAAAAAACAGGAACTATAAAAACCTGAAATGCGATGGTACTAAATTTATTCTTACACAAGATTGACCTGCGAAAGATCTTATGGTATTGTGAAAATCTCCAAATATTGTACAAATAGTGGATGTTCAAATTTTGTGGATTTTTCTTATAAATAAAGTACACTTCGGTCTACGGCTTCGCCCGCGTGGTCTAGTTTTCATACTTCTTCTAGTAAGTACAGAAATGAGAAATCTATACTAATATTATAAAGCTGAAGAGTTTGTTTGTTTGTTCGAACGCGCTAATCTCAGGAACTACTGGTTCATATTGAAAAATTATTTTTGTGTTGAATAGACCATTTATCGAGGAAGGCTTTCTAGGCTATATAAAATCATGCTGCAACTAGTAGGAGCGAAAATAATGGAAAACGCGGACGAAGTCGCTGGCGGCCGCTAGTTTCATATAAAGCTATTCCTCTAACATGACCTTCTAAATGAATGAATTTCAAAAAATCTTAGAGCTCACTTATATCACGAAAGGAACCCTGTACCAAATTACGAGTTTCTAGGTACAGTAGTTTCGGCTGTGCGTTAATATTATTATATGCCAGGACTTCGTGGAGTGAAGTATACGGAACAACTCTTACTATGGAAGCAACACCGAATACACCTAAAAATAATCAGCTGTTTCATACAAAATTGTAATACCTACAAATCGTTGACAGTATGACATAAAAATTGTTCAGTATACTCATTTAATCCACTCCAAGATGTTCTGGCATATAATAATATTACACCTTATATATCGGCATATAAGTATATCGGGTTTACCTTTTATATTTTTAAGATTTTTTATTTGAAGTAGGGGTTTCCCACATTTCGTTGCCACAGTAAAAAAAAGTAAAGTTTTGTGTTTATACATAATATATATAAAGCATAGGTATGCTGGCTTATCATAAGTACGTAAAAGTGAATCGATGATATAATAAAAAATATTCGTGTGAAGTGTGTCTGTGGGTGGCCGCAGACAGTATCGGATGCATATTCGAATTGTGTATGCCACTGCTATTCTACATATTATGAACTCCTTAAGATAGCATTTGAGGGGATAAATATCAGTACCATCTCAAAGGTAGGTCTTCATAATGTATTACAAGTTATAATTGTAATTATTCTCATGTCATTATTGCTACATAGTATCTGCATATATCGACAATTGCAATTAATTAATAAAATTAAAGACGTAATTTCCCTTGTTTATACATTCTCTGATAGTGCGACCGGCTTATCGATAAACTGTTATATCGAACTTGGTTGTTGACCCAGTGATAATGTCGAAAGCTTTCCTGATTCAACGATACCGCCAATTCAAGTTACGATATTAAATAAATATAAACATTACACAACATCACATACATTGCTCTTTAACACTTGTATTATGGAAATCAGAAACAATAAAGGTATCACATTACCCAGACCCGAAACAATAAAGTTAATTTTCCACATTGGCCTGGTTAATTTTACCGGACACCTCAGAGATGGCGACACCTTGATGCTGGCATGCGAGCCTCTTGGCTACTACTACTGACAAGATTTATTCCGTGATGCAAAAAACTATTGCTTTTTCACATTTCGTGATGTGTTAATTTAATAAATAGGTGATAATGTTATAAATTACTTTGGTAAAAGTAGGTTCTAAGTGCCCTGAAGTGCTAAAATCAATCTCACAGCATAGCGCTTCAAACAAATTAGAAAGAAGTTTATGTTGAATTTCAGGCATATTTTATATGCGGGCAATTATTATGTTGAAACGACAAGTGACAAAGTTTCATATGATATATCGAATCTTGACTCAGATATTAAATTCGCAAATGCGATTTGATGGGCAGTTTCATTTTTAAATTTAATTTTGTGTCTATGACTAATGAGCCTATATTCATAAAAGTATGTATAGTATATTAAATACTCATGGGTAAAGATTTATTTTCTAATTACTAATATCTTTGAAAATAGAACTAGATTAACTATGGAATTTCTTCTTAGTATAACTCCGCCATTACAAAGAAAAAGCGTCGGTGCGAATTTTTAGATTTTGAAATGAAAATTAGAGTATAACGCGCGGTGCACAACATT